>CM060950.1:107996808-108321808 GCA_030765055.1 Mantis religiosa
ATTACATGATGTTTGTTTTTGAAAATAAATTTCTTTTGCCAAACCATTAAATCTATTGGATTGTTTAATTGTTCTAATAATTTAACTTCTGGATTTATTTCGTGGTTAAATGATCAAAAATGATGTGCTATGGCTGATTTATCAGTATGTTTATACTTAATGTTACGAAAATGTTCTTTCGTTCTGGTTTCTAAATTACGTATGGTCTTTCCAATATAAATTTTATCACAATCAAAACAATTATACTGATAAATACCAGATCTTTTATCATTAGGAATTTTATCTTTTATAGAGAAATGCAATAAATTTTTAATACTATATTTATTTTGAGGAACTAAAGTTATACCAAACTCTTTAAAAAAAATTTGTAACTGTTTATTAACCCAAGGATGGCAAGTAAATTTTTTAAAATTATAATCGTCTTTTATTTTTTAAGGATAGAAATATCATTAACAGTTTTTTGATATTTGAATTTTGCAATCTTTCTATTTATAAAGTCTTTATTAAAACCATTAATTAAAGCAGTATTAGTAACATGTTTATATTCTTTATTAAATTCATCTTTATTTGGGGGTATATTTATTAATCTATAAATCAAACTATTGAAAACAGCTAATTTATGTGAAACAGGGTTAAAACTTTTAAGAAATAATAATAAATTAAACTTTGGTATTAATAGGAAGTCTACTCACATAAAAAGTAAGTTTTAACCCTTTTTCACATAAATTTGCTGTTTTCAATAGTTTGATTTATAGATTAATAAATATACTCCTGAGTAAAGATGAATTTAATAAAGAATATAAGCATATTATTAATACTGCTTTAATTAATGGTTTTAATAGACTTTATAAATAAAAAGATTAACCCTTTCACCGATATGGACGTCATATGACGTCCAAGTTAAAGTGCCCCAAACCGATATGGACGTGTATAGACGTCCTGCGCATACATGCATTTAATGCTCATTTAACGCCAATTATTTTAATCTTGCTGTTTTACAATAAACTTAAATTAGTTCTATAAGGAATGTAAACGTATCCTTAAAGGTTTCTTTTTGAATTGTACACCTCCAAACCTGGATAAACACCCAAGGGCACATCTGCAGATTCACACCAAATAATATTGGTTTCCTTGCGAACTTCTTTTTCGCAACACACTACACATTTTTGAAATGGTTACAAGTTTTTTGGGTGTGGGTGGTATACTTTTAGGAAAGTATTTTCTCTCAAGTATGAGGGATGATGTGGTGAATTTTGCTACCCCCTAATATAAAGAGGCCTCTGAGTATTATAATACTCAATTAGGTTACGAGCTCTTTATACGCGCAAGTACAGGTAGATGAATGTCTTTTACAGCTCTGAAAATTACTAAACAACTGTGCATAGTTACATCCAGTGGTATAAAAATACTTTTTTTTACCATTTAACTGTTTTCCGTAAAGAGGGATAGCTGGTAATAGCGATCCGTATCACCCATATTTGACCCGCCATTTCCCCAAACAATGGAGTAGCTAACATGCCAGCTGTAGACCAGTACATGTCACTGCTACGTATGTCCTAAAGATCTCCTTCATAATCACACAACAAATCTTCCAGATTTTATACAGTAATATCAGAAGCCTGTACACATCATACCCAAGCTAATTTATTTGCTACATTACCAGGATAAGCCATGGTTAACATTGAAATTTAACAATTTCAAATGTGCCATACATTTAGCTCTTGATAGCTATAAGAAATCACTCTGAACACAGAGAGAGTATAAATAACTGAAATACAGAGCGAAAACTGCTGCATAAGGCTACTAGAAACCTTGGTTGAGAAACACTGTAATAACAGATGCTGACAGAGTTTTCATTCCAGTGTGTGAGCGTGTGACGCAACATATTCTCGTCATATTATCGCTTGGCATAGCATAAATAAACTAAACTTGAACCTGAGAAGCTGCTTGCGTAGCTATACATACATACTATGGCTCGTATACACACAAAACAAAATGATTCACATATTAGGCGCGTTCGGCACAAAGAATGGCTTTTGCTACAGTGAAACAAAGTAGTGAAATTTCAACAATTTATTAATGTAGTCTCTACTTTATTGTTACTGTAGATTTATACTGCCTTTAATGAGTTTTAAACCAGTTTTTGTTTCGTTTAAATAACTTAATAAATACGGAAGATACGGAATTGTATTTATGATGCATTTTTACAGCATTTAACAATTTAAATGTCCTGTTCTGTTTATTGGGTATCCGTTTCCGGCCCCTGAAGGGTTTAAATGGCCATCGGCGAAGCGGTTAAAAAATTCAAATATCAAAAAACTGTTAATGATATTTCTACCCTTAAAAAAAAAAAGACAATTATAATTTTAAAAAATTTACTTACCATCCTTGGGTTACTAAACATTTACAAAATTTTTTAAAGAGTTTGGTATAACTTTAATTCCTCAAAATAAATATAGTATTAAAAATTTATTGAGTTTCTCTATAAAAGATAAAATTCCTAATAAAAAATCTGGTGTTTATCAGTTTAATTGTTTCGATTGTGATAAAATTTATATTGGAAAGACAAAACGTAATTTAGAAACCAGAACAAATGAACGTTTTCATAATATTAAGTATAAACAAACTGATAAATCGGCCATAGCAGATCATTTTTGGTCATTTAAACATGAAGTAAATCCAGAAGTTAAATTATTAGAACAATTAAATGGTCCGATAGATTTAATGGTTTGGGAAAAGAAATTTATTTTCAAAAACAAACATCGTGTAATGGATTTTGAAATACTGGCAGTCGATTCTGTTTTTAAATTAGTTTCATTTTCAGATTTTGGTAGTACTAACAAGAACATATCAACATCTATTGTTTAGTAACGATGGTGACAGCTTTGTTTTCCAGCTGAAGATGTGCATAATTATACACGAAATCGCAATCCTGGAGAATTTATAAGAATTATCATTTCTGATAAGATAAGTGAAGTTTTAAGTTACAATTTTTTTTGTAATTTACATACTCCAACGTTAAGTCATATCGGAGGATGAATGGAATAGGTGAAATGATGCTCAAATGAGCCCAGGGTCCATGGAGCTTGCAGTTACCCGACATTCGTTTTTCAGGATAAGGGAAAACCCCAGAAAAAACCTTATTCCTCTCCTCTCTCTGGCGGTGGAACTATGAACTTCTTGGTCAAATTACCTACTGGTGGGATTTCAAAGTTCATTACGTGGTCCTTATTTTTCCATTTGAATATGTTCTCCCTTGTTGTCAGTTTATTTTGGTTTATCACTCCTTTTAATGATTTGGATCAATTTCATGATTTTTGTTCCAAAAATTAAATGCTACTGCTGACATATCTTGTTTCATTCTGATGTTTCCAAAGTGCTCTTTGACTCTAGTTTTTAGATTTCCTTTAGTTTGACCTATGTAGCGTTTTTCACAATTTTTACAACTTATTTGGTATATTCCGGATCTGTTTCACTGGTGGGATTTCATCTTTTGTTTTTTAATTTAGGAATTTTAAAATTGAGTGTCCATTAGTAGGTGCCAAGATACTTTGTTCCTTAAAGATCTTTTTGAATTTATTGAATGTATTTGGGTGATATGTGAATAAACTTTTTATGCTGTTGCTTTTTTTTTTTTTTTTTTTTTTTGTATGCTTGAGAATAAATATGACATAAAATGAAACCAGTCTGTCACTTTTGTCCAAATTTATATCTTTATTTATTTATTTTTTTTTTTTTTTTTACCAGATCTGAGGAGTTTTTTAAATTTGCACTTTCAAGCATATCAACAGTAAAATTGCAGACTAATAAAAAAGAAGGGCTAACTACAATAGAAATGGAAACAGTAGAAGCAGAAGAACACATTTCACTAACAAAATTATGCATTGAACAGATCTTCAGCTTTAATGGAAAATACTACAAGCAGAAATCAGGGTTACAATGGGCAACCCACTTTCACCTTTTTTGGCAAACTTATTTATGAGTGCATTCGAAGCACAAATTAAAAACGGCCTTCCTATGGATCTTCAAATTTTTGTATAGATATGTTGACAACATCTTTGCAATAGTGCCGAATAAATATTTAGATGATGCGTTAAAATTACTCAATCTGCAAGAAAGGACTATAAAATTCACAGTAGAAAAGGAAATGAAAGGACAGCTCTCTTTCTTGGATCTAAATATCATCAGGAATAACACAAAAATAAAATTTGGAATTTACAGGAAACCAACACATTCAGAAAATTACATAATAGCTACAACATAATTATACATAAACATCCAATAATTAAGTCTTACACACAGACTAGTAAACATACCCATCACATATCACCCAAAAACTTTCAGTAAATTCAAAAAGGTCTTTAAGTAGCAAAATATCATCTTGGCACCTACTAATGGACATTCGATTTTAAAATTGCTAAATTCAAAAACAAAAGATGAAATCCCACCAATTAAACAGATCCGGAATATACCAAATAAGTTGTAAAAATTGTCAAACTAAATGTTTAGGTCAAACTGAAAGAAATCTAAAAACCAGAGTCAAAGAGCACTTTAGAAAGATCAGAATGAAACAAGATAAATGAGCAGTAGCATTTCATTTTTGGAACAGAAATCATGACATTGATCCAAATCCAAAATTATTAAATGGAGTGATAAACCAAAATAAACTGACAACATGGGAGAACATATTCATATGGAAAAATAAGGACCATGTAATGAACTTTGAAATCCCACCAGTAGGTAATTTGACCAAGAAGTTCATAGTTCCGCCGCCAGAGAGGAGAGCAGACGACAACAGATGCTAGTTGGAGAGAGGTTGAAAATGGAGGCAATTGCTTCCGAATCTAGTCCCTCGGTAATATAAAAACGTAAGTGACTAAGTCTCAATAAACTGACTAGAAATAGTTTTTCCAATTAATTTTGATGTCACTGTTACTAAATTCCTCCAATCACACATGTTCATTGATGGCCATGGATAATTTTAATTGTTACAAACATATCATCATAATCATCATCACCATCACCACCACCTTTATCTTTGTTGTTTGTTTGTTTGCCTCTTTCGTTTTTTGAAATTTTAAACAGTTAACATTTTGTAGGACATGTTACAAGGTTGTGAGTTGAAATTTTAGGTAGTAACACATTATTTTATTACATACAATACAATTATTTGTCACAAACCACCTATCCTTTAAAAAAAAACAGTGACTGAAGATGAAAGTTATTTTTTTGCAAAAACTAGTCTCTTCAATTCTATAGAAATTTCATCGATTTTCTTAAAAAGATAAGTGAAATTTGTACAGATAATTATATTGTATGTACTATTTGTTGCTTCACTGTTGTTAGTGTCTGTATTTTACATATTACATTATTTTATGTTGCAGGGTCTCACTTTAGATTGTGTGGAAATGTCACTTGCTCGAGTATTTGAACCAGGGCAGGCATATGTAGCATTATCAAGAGCTAAAGCTCTTAAATCTTTGAGAGTGCTTGATTTTGACTCAAAAAATGTATGGGCAAATAATGAAGTGCTATCCTTCTATAAAAAGCTCAGAAGAACAATGGAACTAACACAGGTAATACCTCTGGGAAGAAAGCAAATGTAAATGTACTGCTACAGCTTATGTTTTACATACTGTGATGAACATTTATTCACTACTTGGAGCATTTTTAATTATAGCTATACAAGAGCTAACATTTTGATGACTTTGTAAACCAGAAGTAATTTGTATATTTTTATAATTTATTTTATAATTCAATTTTTTAGAAGATCACATCCAGTATTATCTTTATATTTTGTATTGCAGTTTTATCTTAATTGGAAATGATTTTATCTGAGTAATTATCATATTTGGCCTAAGTCGGAGCAGAATTCGCACATATAATAAATACTGTTCAAATTACAAAAGAATTGCATGAACAAAGTACAGTTTGCTATACAACCCATCCAAATAGATGGCTTCAAAATACCTTAGGGTTTTGGAAACGTAGAGTCAGACTGAAAAATTCAATGCCATAGAATTTAATGTCATATCGGCACGTTGGCCATAGTAGCACAATGGTAGTGCGGCTGGACGGAAACCAGAAGATCCGTGGTTCAAATCCCGGCTATGGCATTGAATTTTTCAGTCTGACTCTACGTTTCCACAATTTAGCCTATACACGGCCAGTGTGAAAGAATAATTAATTTCCATTAATTTACCTTAGGGTTTACCAGACAACATTGAAATGGGGTAAAGTAACATTCAAGTGAGATGAAGTTCTAGTTTTATTGGTAGGCCAAATAAGTAATACGTAAGGTTTCAACAGTGTTTTCTACTAGTGATGGGATGATACCACTGTTTATGGATACTCCATACTGATAAGCATTTGTAAGCATTGATACTTAATAAAAAAACTGGAAAGGCTATCGCTTCTTCTCTAAATTATATTCTTAGTAATTTTCTGTGTATAAATACATGGCATGTTCTGACAGCAATCAGAAACTGAGCTTCTTTTTCAGTAGAAGTACTGTAAATTTCACTTGGTGTATGAACGTGCCATGCTTCTTTAAATTTGTTGTATTGCACAACTTACCACAATACAAAACATTTTTTGTGTTTTACACCTGCTTTGTTGTTATTAATACTAAGTTCTGGGTTTTTTTTCTGCTAGATTCACAGATTTTGGTCATTCGGGTGGGTAAATGTAATGGTCGAGTGAGTCAGCCAGGTTATTGCAGGAACATGATTTATTGTATCAGCCAACTCAGCTTCATTCACAACTCAGTTAATGCTGCATGTTACACAAGTACCTCTACTCCTACCAGTGTAGGCCGCACCATGGCTGAGTGATTAGACCACTCGGCTCTCACCAAGGCATTCCGGATTCGATCCCAGGTGACTGCAAAGTAATATTTGTGGTGGACAACATGGCTCTGGGGCGGTTTTCCTCCAGGTACTCCTGTTTCCCCACCATCTCATTCCACCAGTGCTCCACCTTCATCTCACGCATCATCAGTGTCACTGCCTGTGGTGCCGCGTGTAGTAAAAGTGGGCATTAAACCCTACACATTTCATTTCCTACCATTTTTTTCTATGTTTTCATTTATACACAAAGGATCTATGAAATGAGAGCATAGGCTTTCATGGCCAGAGTCAATGTAAATGAATTAATTTATTAAGCGCTAAGATATTACATTAATTGCTCACCGGTAACTGACCCAAGTCATTATTTGGTAGTCTATTATTGATTAGAAATGTATTACAAAGGTGCTATCACTGCCATTATTAGTACTACTTTGTTCTCTACCATTGTTGCTTGTACTATTTATCAAATTCTTAAAATATTTAAAATATGCTTGCACACTACTACTCATTTCATCCCCCCCCCTTGTTTTTCTTAAGTCTATTTCCATTTATTTTTCATGTTTTCTAAGAACTGCCCTACATTCTTGAAATTTTTATCTGTAGTTATGTGTATATTAGTTCTCTTAATTTTTGTCCAAATCTCAGTTTCCCCACATACTGGGTACTTGACTCCTAAGTACCCATTTCGCTGTCCTTTCATCCTCCACACTCCTGCTCCCAGCCACCTCTATCCCTTTCCTTTCTTCATTACGAATATTATCTTTCCCAACCATTTTTTATTGCAACATAAAATACAAGTGACCTTTTCTCTAATAATTGGCTGAAACAATTTTTTTAATCTGTCTTTGGATATCCTTTTCTAACACACTTCAGAATCCTTTATAATTTCTTTCTTTCTTTATCCAAATATTGCGTAAACCATTATTTTCCAGGTTGTTTCGTAGGATGCTTACCCAACCTGAGCTTAGCAATCTTATTTCTTGATATTTTAAGCATTGTAGTAAATTGTCATCCTAAGTTCCAGATCCTATACCAGCATTTCAAGGCTTTCCATAACTAGCCCTTTTCTTTTCACTCTCCCCATTTATAGAGTAACATTTTAAGTACACAGAAGTAGCTTGCAATTATTATTGCATAATTTCAAACTTTAGATACACATGCTTGAAATGACCGCTCTCATTCCAGCCTCTCAGGAAGTGCAAGAATCACCACATTGAAGTCTTTGAGACCTGGGGCTAAGGGATGGCATTTCCTTATATGGTTATTTCCAGGCTAAAGTTAAACCTTGTGTCTAGCATTTTGTTGCATTGCTTGGCAGTTTGTGTGAAATAAAGTTTATAATGTATAAAAAGGTTGCATTTATTTTATAAGCGTACCATAATAGGTAGTAATTCAAAACAGTGATCTGCCAAAGTTCAAGCATAACATTGCACAAATGCAACCCCATTATAAGAGATGAGGTCTCTACTAGAAAAATTTATATTTTGTTGAATGAAAAATGTTTGTGGAAGTGTGGATGTAAAGACAAACTCTCTTTTCTATTTGTGTATATGTTCAGTAGTGATGTGTGGTTGAAAGATAAGGGTGTCTGACTTGAAACATCTGCGAGAAAAAGCATGATGTTTCTTCAAAGCTAACACTTACAGTTTCAGCATTTTAAGAGCATACAGCATTGGCTCATCTGTAAGTAATATCTATGAAAAATCCACAAAAGAGCTTAATAGAATATAGAATGATACAAAGCTGTATAAACAGTGATAGATGACATAAAATTTTAGGATATTCTTTAGAACATGTCCCGTAAGAAATTTTGTCCAACATCGGAGGCACACACGGAAACCAGGAGATCCATGGTTCAAATCTCGGCCATGGCATTGAATTTTCATATTGACTCTATCAAAACCTTAGCCTATATACCGCTAGTGTGAAGAAATGATTAATTTCCATCATTTAACTGAAATAATAAGAGTTAAATGATGAAGCCTGGGACTCAAGTACTTACGATAGTAATTCGCCACAAACGGTGTATCTCAAATGCGCGAGCACCTAGTGGTCTACCGGGGAAATATATGAGTCAAATGGAGAATTTAATGTCATGATGCTCGCCTTGGTAGCGTAGATGGTAGCATGTCTGCCTCAAGTTCAAGAGGTCCCGAGTTCGAATCTCGGTCAGGGTGAGTTACCTGGATAAGGTTTTTTCGGGGTTTTCCTTTATCCTGAAAGACAAATGTCGGGAACTGTAAGCTCCATGGACCCCGGACGCATTGATCATCATTTCACCCATTCCATTGAAACTGACCATATCAGACAAAACTACCGACAGGAGCGAAGCTCTATGTAGACGGGGCATTCACCTTCTAGTAGGCTCGGGAACACAACCCTGTATTCTTTTGTCCAATATTGCCCGAGGCTAGGGATGGCGCCGACTTGACGGGGCCCACTTCCGCTCAAAACCTTTAGAAATGAAAACAGACGTGACCTTCACAATGACGACCCAGATATAAGCAGACGCTTAACGTCCGTGCCGTAGCATAAATAAGCAGTACGATTAACCAACCCACGCGAATTTCGTTTGACCAATCAGAAATAAGTTGTTAGTCACATGACCATCGAAAAGATCCAAAATCAGAGTAAGTGGGGGAAAATACTAATATGGCTGTAGTGGGCTTTTTTCGTGAAGAATCACTCGTCGTCAGACCGGCACGCGTCATATACGTATAAGACTCGTCGTCAGACTGGCAGGCGCTTTACACGTGTAACTCCCGCGGTCAGAACGGCGCGCGCCATACGCGTGTGATGAACATACAGCGCTTCCGGACTTAAAGGAATACAAGACAACTAGACGCGAAACGACGTAGCCAGCTACATGCTACGGATGACGCAGACTGTGGCGAGCACGCAACACATAAAGGACCAATAAATCTGCATCCATACAGGACAAGGTGTTTCTGTTCACTCCGACCATAGTCAGGACTTACGTTACCCATCCCTGAAATCCACGATAAGAGTCATGCTGAGCTATATTGAATGAAACACCTGTTCCTACAAATTCCCTCAGTCCTTTATGATAAACCGCCATCCAGCTACTTATGAGGTATTGAGTGAACGAGGGACCACTCAATCAGGTTCAAACAGGCAGAACCGCCTCATAAAATGGCGCCCAACATGGGGCGTATATTAATCAAGTCCTGATGAAGAATCCATAAGACTGCGCCTCAGCTCAACGTGGACTTCAAATAACATGCCAGAAATCATCACCAGGAACCCGGCCGATGCGGCAACACAACTGCGATAGTCACCACGGAAGCGACGGACGTCGACCACGAAGGAGCAGCAGGACAGACGACAGAAGTTTCCAGAGAAAACCCCATCATCGAACCCCCAGTGAATAAGTGGTGTAAGTGCAAGTGATTAAAAACCCTCGTACCCAGGAGCAGCACGACAGCGGACATGGACTCCAGCTGTATGTAAGTTATATAATAATGCATAATATAATGTAAACATTGTAAATTTGATGTGCATGAGTAGATGAATACTGCCAGTGGACATAGGGATTCAGGATATCATATAAAAAAATTGATAGATAAGAAATAGGAATAATAAAATTAGGTAAAAGAAATCAGAACTAATCAAGTTATAAATGTGTGAATGCGTTTGAATGATTCTAAGAAATCAAAAGATTGTAGGCATAAATAGCAAAATGGCTGAAAGTAACGCACAGGTAAACAGCGAGCCCGAAAACATGGAGTTAGGTTTGGAAGGTATCAGGGAAGACGAGAATAGGCAGACAGAGCAGTGTCCTGTAGCAGTGAACAGCAGCGCCATGAGTTTGAACCTTTTTATGCATCAATTGTTAGAAAAGATGAGCCTGATAGATAGCACAATTAGCACGCAAAGCAATGAACTCAGAGGGTTAGATAGTAAAATCACTGCTCAGGGCAACGAACTTAGAGAAGTAGGTAACAAGCTGACAGCTCAAGGATGCGAATTGGGGAAACTTAGGGAACAAATCAGGGAACAGGAGAGAACGTTTACGGAGAAACAGGGAAACCTAAGCTTTCTGATGGAACAGCAAATGAATAACATGTTAGGTGAAATTAGTAGAATACAGAGCAATCTACAAGGAGAAATCAGTGTCGTGAGGAATGAGCTGAGATCTACCCAGGATGATATACAGCAGCTTAGGACAGAGTTTAGTGAAACTGGCAGTATCAGTGATGCATTAAATGCTGTGATTAATGATAAGGTAGAGCAAGTGAGGGTCGAAGCTAAGACTGCTTGTGTGGAATTTGAGCAGAGAAACAAATCATTAGAAGACGCGATGAACTCCAAGTTGGAGAATGTCAGATCTTTAATTGGGGAGAGGCTAGATTCGAGCAATAATGAAATTGTTAAGATAAGGGAAGAATTCACACAAGCGGTTGCAGCTCAATATGATAGACTGAATGAACAGGCAAAAGAAATCATTACAGAGATAAGGGGAGTGTCGCGACAGGATGCTAGTCACTTACAAGGCCCTGAACCTACGCTGCCCCTGACCTCTGGTAGTAGAGCAAGCGTTGAGGAGGTATTAAACGATGGTGTAAATGACCCATTGTCACCTCAGAACAACAGTTACCGTGTTCATCATGTTTCGGACGCGCACCCATATACCGCGATGACTATGCAATTTTTGAATGAGCTACCAGCGCCGCACTTTGATAGCGATCATGATAACGCCAAGCAATTTATTAATGATTTGGAGGCTTATTTTAAATTGAGGGGTATTCCTGAAGCATATAAAATGGTGATAGTTCAGAGGGGACTAAAAGGCCGCGCCCTAAATTGGTTCCGACTAACAGTTGGAGAGCTAGCACCTTAGTCATTTTAGAGCCGCCTTCATCCAAAGATTTTGGAGCGGGGTAGCACAATACAAAGTCAGAAGCCAGATCAATAATGGGAAATACTGTGGGGAAAACCATGAAACGATGACGGACTATTTTCTAAGGCTAGGTCAGCTAAGTAGGCTTCTAGATCCGCCAGTAGCCGAGCCAGAATTTATTTCGCTTTTGTCGAGACATCCAGACGTAATCCGACATCACCTCGTCGTGGCTAGACCACAGACACTAGGGGAAACAATTGAATTATTGACAGCTTTGCAAGGTCACGAGACTCCAACTAACCGACCTGCATGGGACAGAAATAATAGCCATCCGGCACGTCATAACTTCAATGACGGGATAAGGGCACAGGGACCTCCAAACCTATAGTACAATCGCCCCCAACAGCCCAAACGAACGAAGGAATCACCGACCATACGAACGACCTCGCAGAGAAGAATGGCACCCTAACCAGAACAATAATAGACCACGTCAAAATTATCCCGTCAGATACATGTCATTTGGTCGACGAGGGAATGCCAATAATGCAAGTAATAGAAATAACGGTCCAGATGATGACGTAAGTCATAACTACCGACCCCGGAGTCGTGAAGGCTCATACCCAGGAGTTACGATCCACAATACACGAAGGACCGACAACCCGCCATGCACAGGAACAGTGCCACGCCCTCAGCCCTCGACTGACACAAGTCACATGACGAATAACGCCCACGCACAGGTAGGAGCGACCCATGAGAGGAACGTACCGACCCCGGAAAACTCGAACTAGGAGGTGTGACGTCTCCGCATTCCTCCTGCACAGGGACACAGCAGTGCCTTCCACCCACAGGGGACACATGTATGAACTACCTACGGGAGCATCCGCAGGAAAATCCCACTGTAAGTAGAAATATAAATAAAACCGACTTTAGTGTGACACGTGACAGAATTGAAGCTGACGAAGGAACCATGGCGTCACAGGAAATAATGGAAGCGCCAAGAATTAAAGGTGAAATCGCCGGGATGACCTTTCACATGGTCGTTGACGCGGGTTCTTCGGTAACGGTGTGCAGTGAAAATGTATACGAACAACTAATTAGCCTTGAGGTAAAATTGCAGGAACTGCCGGTTAAAAATGCAGTATGTAGCGGGGCTATTGGAAGAACTAAACAAAGAATTAATAAACAGATATTACTACATATTAAAATAATGGGATACGAGTTACAATTGGTCTGCTTCGTAGTAAAAGGACTCGTCGCTGACGAGCGACCTGTTAAACGCTTTGTCGTCAACGGTAGACTATCGAAGGTTGCAAGTCACTTTTCACCTGGCAGGAAAAATCGCCAAAATCCCTTTTGTTTCTGTAGCTCAGGAATGCCACGTTCACCTGACTGAGGAAGAAGATAAGATGCAATACGAGGAATTTTTTGTTGAAATGGTACTGATTGAAGGTGGATATGAGTTAATATAAAATTGCAAGGTTTACATAACACATACGGGCACAGTGAACCCGGAAGTATAACAGGTGACTGGCAAGCGTGCGCAGCTGAGAGGAACGTAAATAAACCAGTCCCCAAAACAATGGTGAACCCAACCTTCGAGCAGGTAAAGACATGTGTTGAACAAGTGACCCACCTTTCCGGGGAACAAAGACAAGCTGTTTGACATCTTGACTAAACACCGAGCTGTGTTCAGCGATAGAACTGGCAAATGTAACACGTTTAAATATTCCTTCCAAATAGATGTTCCCATAATGCACCATAAATGCCGAATTATTCCGCTGGAGATCCGTGACGCCGTGTCGCAGAAGATAGACGAGATGTTACGGGATGGAATCATTGAAATTTCCGATACGCCACATGTACAGCCGTTGTGCATTGTAAAAAAGAAAGATGGAACTGTCAGAATTACGATCGATGCCCGTGCTCTAAATAAATATATCGTACCTGATAACGTTAGATCCCAAAACATTGAAGAAATAATAACAGGAATTGGGAGACAGAAGTGCTTCACTTCTCTGGATCTCACGAATTCTTATTTGCAAATCGAGGTGGACCCAAATTTAAAGAAATATTTAGGCTTCATACATCAAGGGAAAGTTTACTGCTTCCGTAGATGCCCGTTCGGCCTATGTGTCTCAGGTAGTGGATTTTTGAGGGCAATGCACTCTGTATTTGGCACGAATACGGGAAGATACATTTCTCAATATATTGACGACCTATTGTTACATGACACGGACACCGACCAACACTTGGACCACTTAGAGACAACGTTAGCTAGGATTAAAGAGAGCGGACTGACTCTGAACTGGCGCAAATGTAAATTTTTCGCACAATCTGTAAAATTTTTAGGTTACGTAATTTCTGGAGAAACAATGGCACCAGATGGCGAACGAGTGGAAGCAATTTTGAAAATACCTCGCCCCAAGAACGTGAAGCAAATTAAACGATTTTTAGGCATCCTGGGATACCAAAGTAGATTTCTGTTAAATTATGCCAAGGAAACGGCACCATTGAGGGAACTCCTTATCAAAACTAAAAAGTGGAAGTGGTCCGAAGTAGAGGAAACAGCCTTTGAAGGATTAAAGAAGTTATTCGCCGACGCCATATTAACACGCCCAAGGAATGAACTACCTTTTATAAGGTATACGGACGCCTCAATAGTAGCGTATGGATGCGTCCTCGCCCAGGAATATCCGCCGGGAGAATTGCACGTGATCGCTACGGCGTCGAGATCTCTGAACGCCGCCGAAAAGATAGCATGCGTGACAGAACAAGAAATTGGAGCTATATTTTTTGGTATACAGAAGTTTAAGCACTACATATATAATAAACAAGTAATTATTTACACCGACCACATAAGTCTGGCTTTCATAGAAAATTGTAAAATGACTAGTAGCAAGATATCACGATACATACACGAAATAATGTCATACCAGGTGGATATAAGGCATATTCCAGGGAACCATAACATATTCAGTGACCTTTTATCCCGTACCAAGGCAGGAGGAAGCCTTCCTGAAAAGCTTGGTAATACGCAACGCGAGGTTAGAATAATGAAATTAGATTTGAGATTAAATGAACGTGTAGCTGCAGAGCTGAAAAACTTGAGAGAACATCAAAGAAACGACCGACGATTGGCAGAACTGCGGACCATCGGGCCGGAAAATAAAGGAAAGATAGGGATGCTAAACGAAATAACCTATAAATTAGATGGAAGAAATCCCCCAGCATGGAAAATTTATATTCCCGCTAGATTGGAAAATTTGATAATTGAAGCTTACCACATCGCTTTGATCCATGCGGGAGTAGAACGAACTTGTTTAACACTGTCAGAACATTTATACGTGCCAAAATTAGGGAGAAAGTCAAGAGCTCTGATATCTGCGTGTGAAACATGTCAGAAAGCAAAGCCTCTACATTACAAATTCGATAGACTACCATTGACGATCACGAGAGATTCATGTAAGAGATTAATAGCAATTGATGAGCACGGACCTCTGCCAACTGGTAGAACTGGTTTGAAATATATTTTTGTCATGTTGGATGTGATGTCAAAATTCGTCGCACTTTTCCCTCTAAAAAATTAACGAGCGCCAGTTGCGCAAACAAAATCGTGAAGGAATATATTCCGAGATATGGAAAAATGGACGCCATATTGGCCGACAACGCCTCCGTCCACCGCGGCAAGAGATTTGTCAGCGCACTGCGGGAAGCAGACGTGAAATTATATTACATCAGTCCATATCATCCCCAGAGTAATCCTTCCGAGCGAACCATGAGAGACCTAAACATGTACTTGAGGATTTTGTGCAATATTAAACACACTGAATGGCCAGAATACTTGCCATATATTCAATGGATGACCAACAACGCCATAAATCCCAATCACGGATGCACGCCTGTACAACTAATGACCGGGCAAGCACCTGACCCAATTATAGCTGGAATTCCAACCTCGTTGCCCATCATTCAGGAAACGGATATTGAACGAATGAATAGAGCGCTGATGAAAATTACCGAGAGAACCAAGAAGAGAAAGTAAAAGCTTGCCCGGTATCTACGCAAATGGGAGCCAAAAGTCGGGGACAAAGTCCTGGTTAAGAACTACAGCAAGTCATCGTTATTCAAGAGACAGTATAATACCTTAAATCTTTTATGGAAGGGCCCGGTTAAAATAAGTAAATGCATAGGGGACAGGACGTACGGACTCCAAGACATTAGATCTGGTAAAGAATTAGGTAACTATCACCTTGACTCTATACGCCCATTTAAAGAGGCGGCCAAACCATCTTAGAAGTGACATAAGATGCCTGACGTCAAAATAAAGCGTTATGGGGTGTGGCATGGTAGCACGAAATCGTTGCACAGGTATGAATAGTTTGAAATTAAGATGTGTAAGGTTAGCGTAAAGGATAAATTGGTATATGCTTTACAAAAGTAGATGAACTAAATACGATCGCAAAATATGAGTCGTAAGTAAGCCCTTATAGCAATAAATTAATAACCTAGGAGAATATGGTACTATGTGTACATAATCTGCGACCGAAACATGAATGAAAGCGATAACGCAGTGAGAAAACACTTGGTATAAAAAAATTGTTATTACATAAATTGAGAATGTGTAAATCTTATATAAGATTAAACATAGTTAATAATAGATTGTTAGCAAACAATTGTTAAAAAGATGAATTTTGTAAAACCTTAATGTAGCAAAGGTAACTCCTTCCTTTGCGCAGCAAAGAATCTATAGACACAATGGACAACGAAAAAGGACGATAGTGCGATACCTGCGTGAAAATGGATGCAAACAAGACAAAGTGTATGCAGTTCAATTGTTGTGGACATCATTGTAAATATCACAATTGTATCAGTACGTCATATATATTGCAAACCTTTTTTCATTGTATCAGTACATAATATGTACCGTAGACTTTTTTAATTGTTTGGGTACATTATATGTGTAAACTTTTTTAATCTTATCAGTACATCATATATACTGTAAACTTTCTAAGTGTTTGAGTACATTGTATGTGTAAACATTTTTAGTTGTATTAGTACATCATATATACTGTAAAACTTTTTAATTGTTTCAGTACATTATATGTGTAAACATTTTTAATTGTATCAGTGCACCATGTATATTGTAAACAATGTTGTAAGTGGATTAATATGTGAATTTCAGCGGCTCGCCACCAAACCACACACAAAAAAAAACCCACCGAAACACCACAAAACAACGGACACCATAACAGCAATGGACATATAATGACGAACTAACGACGTCTATGACGGGATTTAAGAGAATTTTTAGGACCGCACGTGGTATGCCAATGCGTTGCCTCAAAATTCCCTTAAGGGCATATGAAACTGACCATATCAGACAAAACTACCGACAGGAGCGAAGCTCTATGTAGACGGGGCATTCGCCTTCTAGTAGGCTCGGGAACACAACCCTGTATTCTTTTGTCCAATATTGCCCGAGGTTAGGGATGGCGCCGACTTGGCGGGGCCCACTTCCGCTCAAAACCTTTAGAAATGAAAACAGACGTGACCTTCACAATGACGACCCAGATATAAACAGACGCTTAACGTCCGTGCCGTAGCATAAATAAGCAGTACGATTAACCAACCCACGCGAATTTCGTTTGACCAATCAGAAATAAGTTGTTAGTCACATGACCATCGAAAAGATCCAAAATCAGAGTAAGTGGGGGAAAATACTAATATGGCTGTAGTGGGCTTTTTTCGTGAAGAATCACTCGTCGTCAGACCGGCACGCGTCATATACGTATAAGACTCGTCGTCAGACCGGCAGGCGCTTTACACGTGTAACTCCCGCGGTCAGAACGGCGCGCGCCATACGCGTGTGATGAACATACAGCGCTTCCGGACTTAAAGGAATACAAGACAACTAGACGCGAAACGACGTAGCCAGCTACATGCTACGGATGACGCAGACTGTGGCGAGCACGCAACACATAAAGGACCAATAAATCTGCATCCATACAGGACAAGGTGTTTCTGTTCACTCCGACCATAGTCAGGACTTACGTTACCCATCCCTGAAATCCACGATAAGAGTCATGCTGAGCTATATTGAATGAAACACCTGTTCCTACAAATTCCCTCAGTCCTTTATGATAAACCGCCATCCAGCTACTTATGAGGTATTGAGTGAACGAGGGACCACTCAATCAGGTTCAAACGGGCAGAACCGCCTCACCATTCATCGTCCGATATGACTAAATGTTGGAGGACGTAAATTACAAAAAAATAAAATCGTGAATTTACTTCTATCCACATCAGTCAATAACTCAATGGAACAGGCCTACTCTCTCATTTATATTTAGGGGTATGTAAACATTTTTTTCTGATGTCCTAATAGGGCTCCTTAAAGGGAATATATGAGGCTTAAATACCAAAGACTTCAGAAACCAGGTAGAATTTTTTTCTCTCAGTCCATCTTGAGATAAAAACCCTATTTTTAACTTGTTTCAAAATGCATAATTTTGAAAGACCAAGAAATTTAATTCTGTTACAGTATGCCATGTAAGAAATTCTCTAAGTGGCTAAATGATGGTGCTTTTCTCTAGTGAATGAATTTTTCACCAAACTAATCACTCATGGATATGTGTTGTATGACCAGCTGCAAATAGTTGACATAGATGTTTCAGAAGTAGGTGCAAGCACTAAAATAAGTACAGAAAATTAGGAATAACATACTTCTTCAGGAAAATAAGCTTACCTGAGAAACACATGTGGTGCACCTAGTTAAGTAAAAGTTTAGCTGATGAAATTTTGTTTTCCGTTTTCAACCTAGGAAGTTTGCACTAAAAACTTTTTGGTAGAATAAGCAGCAAGCTCAAATTCTGATTTGAGTAATTCTCCTTGGAAAGCTTTGTTCTGTCATCCCCTCCCCTCCCTCATGTTTTGTAAATGCAAATGTTAGATAACTGCTTTAAGTCTTAGGACATTTGAATGATCATTAATACTTTTAGTCATCTATAGAGTTCAAAGTATAAACTTGAAAGAAGCATAGGGACAGTGAAGCACAAATTAGCACAAAAGTAAATCGAGAGGATATTGACACTGAGTGAAGCAATGTGTCAATATCCTCTCGATTAATTTTTGTGCTAATCTATAGAGCTCTTAAACAGAAGCAGTGCATATTTATTTTTCGTTTATTTTCCAGTTCTCAGTAATCATTTAACTTATATGTTGCACAGATCAGTGTTGTATAGATACATTTTACAACATGTAGTAACAGAAAACAATATAATATTGTAAATTATAACTCTTAATGAATTGCAAATAAATGAGAATTTGCTTATATGTAGAATGACAGCCTTATGTATATAAAAGAGTAAGGAGTATTCAGAGTCAAGAGGACTAGCACATATAGGCATCTTATTTTCATTGAAATTGCTTAAGAATCTAAAATATATTATAAACCTCATTTTTAATATGATATGACAATGCAGTTTCAGCTTTTAGTGGCCTTGCTTTGGAGTATGTGCTACTCAGGCCAATTGTAATATTATACAGCATACAGTAAAAATTGCAATCTATAAGAGAAAGCAAAATGTACATTTCTACCTCTACCCTCCCGCCCTTTGCCTCCCCCCCCAGTGTTATATTTCACTCAAGTTGTCGCCGCTGCCCCATAGGAAGTGAAATTATTGAAATGATGCTCACTTATAAATGTCCTATGTATAGCAATAGTAGTGATTTTTTTCCACTGCACATCAACGGCCAAAAAGCGCCACTTAAAATGGCAATGCAAAACTAATCAAACTCATTAGACTCGGAAGTTCAGCTGACTTCTTACGCAAGCAAATATCAGTCCACCATAAAATTTACAAATACATTACCAAATAACATATCAATTTAAGGTACTCTGGTAACTTACGTATCCACATTTGTGAACTAAATCCACCACATCTTTTCTCTGACTAATGGTTATCACCACTAAACGAAGTACTCGAAAACAGAATAAAACATTTCTTACTTCATATCCGCAAAACCATTTTTGCGCGCGCGCGTGTGTGTGTGTGTGTGTGTTTAGAAAATGGGCTACTTAATAAATAAGCTTAGTTTTACATTGCCTGTTGTAGAATGCAAGTAACATCAGAAAGCAGAGATTAATTTTAAATATAAGCCAGGAAATAACATGTAATATAAAAAAAAACGAAGTGCGCTAACTTTTACACTGCACATGCACTTACTGATGAGCGATTAATCTGTCATTTCTGCATACAGTATATTAGTCTATGTGTGAGTAACAATGATAGGTACTACTGATTGGCATGTGATGCCTCTATCCCTTCGCTGTACCACTCCAGGCTAAAACCCAGAGACGTGGTGAGTGACATAATTTCATGCCAAATTTGGAATGGCACCGATTCGTAAAAATATAATGTAATATTATTCACACCAAGAACTTGAAGTGACTTCTTTGAGCTTCTTTGGTTTTCTGTTGGGCAAGACATTCCACTATGTCTTGAACAGTATCATGACTTTCAAAAGGTAAGTTTTGCTCTGCAATGAATGAGATAGGTTTGCGCACTCAACGTTAAAACCTCGACCGCACCATTCTTTCATTTTCCAGCTCTCTCCCACATTATCCTAGATCTGGCGCTCGCTACACATTAGGGAACCCAAACTGGAATTTCCATACGTCTATAATAATGCAGTTGAAATTCTAAGTTGAAACAAGCATATTCTCATTCCTTAAATCCTGTGTAGGTTATATGAATTGCTTTTTCTTTTAATAAAATGGCTCACTTTATCACTGTCATTACTTAAGTCAAGAGCCATTTCGTCATTGTCACTGTCTTTAATGTCTGAGTTTTGCAAATTTATTATGATAGGCTCTGAGGAGATTTTGAAACCTATCTCTTTCAGAAGTTGTCTTGTAATTTTTCTGAATCTCACACTGTTTTCCTTGACTTGTATTACCTAGTCAATTTCTTCTGAATAAGTCTAACATTTGTCCAGTTAAAGGATTTATTTCTGTTTGCAACCCCTTCTTTTATTTGGATCCACACTGACTCATTTGGATTGTACTGGTAGTAGCAAGGGGGCCAGCTGATGGTCTCATGTCCCCTATCAATTGCAAGTTTATCCAGCTCATACACTTTTTCCTTACATTTGAACAGAAGTGTTCATTGCAACAACTTACGTTTATTAATTTTTAGATGAGTCGTATTTATTACTATACTTACGTTTAGTTTCTGTTGTGGAGTATTCAACCTCCGTTTTTTTGCCACCATTCAACAATTTGTTTCTTTCTGCTGGCCTTGTTTGATTGTTTTCAGTAACTGAATGATACAGGGCATCATTTATATATACATTATCATATAACAATGTTTCCCTCTTCTAAATAAATTAAGAATATGTTTATAACTCATTCTTTAAAGGAATCAGCTGTCTCCTGATGAGTGTCTGAGGTAATCTTGGAGAAAAAAAATCCATTTGCTTTCAGGCAGAAACCCTGTCTTAACAGATTCTATATGATAAATGCTAAGCTGACTGCCTCTTCCAACAGATATCTTTAGGCCACCCTTTTTTACAGTCCTTTTCAGATTGACTTTTGCATGTGGCTTCTTTTTTAACCCATGTCCCATCTAATCAGCAGAATGTCTACTATCACCAGAATTTCTAATTTCGAGTATTTTGGGAATATAAGATATGTATGAGGGTGGTCTGGAAAGTTTGCGACCTCAACAAGAAGATGGCAGCACTCTTAAATGAGAGCCAGTGAATGTCGTTCATCTGCTGACAGTTACTCACCAAAGCTTCAGCCATTTTGGACGCTCAGTTGTTATGTAGCAGTCGTTTGAGTGAGTTGATGTGAGTGTTTTTATGAAAATGGACAAAATCGAGTATCAAGCTGTCAAATATTTGGTTTTGAAAGGCAATAAGCCTACGCAAATGAAAGATGAATTGGATTCTCTATATGAGGACTCTGCACCATCATTTACCACAGTGAAATTTTGGGTAGCTGAATTTAAATATGGTTGTAAGAGATTGGGAGAGATGAACGTTTGGGACATCCATAAACTGCAACTACCGACGAAAACATCGTCAAAGTGCCCAAATTGTGCTAGACGACCGCCGAATTAAAGTGAGAGAGCTAGCAGAAGCAATGAACATATCAAAAGAACGTGTTTGTCACACATTAAATCAACATATAGGCATGAGACAGCTGTCCGCGCGTTGGGTGCCGCGTTTGCTCACGTTAGCCCAAAAACGTGTTCGAATGAACATTTCCAGCACTCTGTTGTAGCAGTTTAGGTGCAATAAATCCTAGTTTTGGCGTGATTAATTATTGTAGATGAAACTTGGATACACCATTATACACTCGAAACAAAAATACAGTCCAAACATTGGACTGAGAAGGGGCAATCGGCTCCTAAAAAAGTAAAAACTGTTCTTTCGGCTGGAAAAGTGATGGAGTTACTTTAATCGATTATCTTCATAAAGGAAAAACCGTTACAGGAGCATACTACGCATCATTACTTGACAAACTGAAGGCAGAACTTGCGAAAAAGCGGCCACATTTGCAGAAAAAGGAAATCTTGTTTCACCAAGACAACGCACCGACCCACATCTCAGCGGTTGCAGTGGCGAAAATCCACGAATTACGGTTTGAACTGCTTGACCATCCGCCTTACCAGATCTAGCCCCAAGCGACTTCTTTTGTTCCCTCAGCTGAAAATTACGCTCGGAGGACAGATTTTCGTCAAATGAAGAGGTAATCGCCTTCGTGAACAACTATTTTGCAGCGAAAAATGCCGAGCACTATTTGTACGGGTTACAGAGGTGGGAGGAGCGCTGGGGGAAGTGTGTAGAGTTACAAGGAGACTGTGTTGAAAAATTAAAAAAAAATCTGAAAAGTCTTGTATCTTTTAATAGTTCGGAAACTTTTCAGGCCAAGCTCGTATAGTGCTAATTTGAACCTGCAGAATAAATAAACGCTCTTTTCGAAGTACCAGACCATCAGAAACATGTGACGGCTCACATTCTACTGATTATCTGCTAAGAGCACAGTGAAGTTTTTGTGCTCTCTCGATAACAAATGCCTTGGCTTCAGTGGCAAGGCGTACCTTTCAAAGCCAGGGAAGCTCCAAATAATTTTCATTAAAATAATAGAGAATAATGGCTCAAAGAACTAAGGCTACTCTTCCTATTGTACAATCAAACGTAGACCCTTACACTGCAAGACTGGTCACACTACAAGCAGATATATTCTGGCTTCCCCTCTCCACTCAGACGTTCCAATTTTTCCTAGAGCTGGCCCTCACCGTGTGAACTGTTAGCCTAAACTGGAAAAAGTAGGTATACAATTCACACACTTTTGCTAATAACCTAAAACTTCACATGTTCTTCTTTGTCACCACTTAATACTAATCTACGTAAAATACTGTTGCTAGTGCTATTGAAATACACATAGTTGTATTTAAAAGCGCCACATAAAACAACAAAATAAACGTTTCTTCACATGCTACAGAGCCTCTACCTGACAAAATCTGGCAGTGCTTCCTAACTAACGAAGGATTGCAATTGCTTCCGGAAACCTAAGAAACATGGTACTCAAGGTTACGAATGTAATAGAAATATTAAGTATTGAATGAACTCGCGGAAATGGTCACTCGAATTTAAGCAACTATCAAATTTTGCACAGCACCGCAGACGGTTCGGGAATCAGTTTTGAAAATGTATCCAGAGCAAATAAATTGTATTATGAAAACTACTTGAGCTAAAATCTGTGGTGTTTGTGGTTGTGTTAAAAACATTATTCCTTACCTCCCTCGTGCATTTTTTTTAATTTGAATAATTTTCTTAGTGCAAAAAGTATGTATTAGAAACGGATACACTTGGTCAGCGTTACGACTCAAGGAAAACGATTTATAACAAAACGCTGGGATTCCGATGGGTTGCCGGCGTGGTGGTGCTCAAGAACAAACACCGCATGTGGTGCTACATGCAGTAAAAGCGGGCGTTCAACACTACACGTTTCACTTCATTTCAAGAACAAGCGTCATCTTTAAAAGTTATTGTAGTAAGAGCGCATTAGAATTATGCAAATGATTAAAAATTCCACATCTTCCCCCTTTTAGGGCACTACCTCCGGAGCTACCCCTATTTCCGTCTCGGGTATAGCTGTTTGCGTACATATAAATGTGTGTATATGAGGCAGCAAAATGAGAAAACAACCAGATAAGTGAAACCACCAAAGCTGAAAGAAAGAGAGAAAATACTCCACTAGAGTGCACAAAGCTCTGAAGTGTCATTCAGTTCCTCCGTTACTGGGTTTGAATAAAACATATCAGCTTAACAGTTCTATGAAATCTTTAGTATGCTCCTCCACGGTAAAGGTTCTTTATCAACTATACGATAAAACAACGTTACTGCTTCAGCGGAACTATTTTTGATTTCTTCTGTAGACCTTTAAAACGTCCTGATATTACACTTGCACCAGTCACGCTCCGCTGCTAGACAACGTTCAGCCACCATTAAATTTTGCGTCTGCCATACTTGGTTATCTGCGGGGGTCAAAGGTTGTCTCTATTAATTGAAATAGGGCTTGTTCCATACGAAGGAACTTACATTATAAAATCCTAAAAATAGAAAAAAACGCTCCACTCATTTGCCACTTGAAATTACGTAGCTATCTCACAATCAGTATAACCAAGTACTAACCATTTTGAGCCATATCTGCTGTATCATCAACCCTCAAAGAAAAACTCACTTTCACTGACCTGTTCATGTGTATGTAATTGCAGGTATCCATAAAAGTATTCGGTCTGAGTTCTGAACTCTTATTCGAACGTATATCTTCCTTTAAAAAAAGCGTCGAACATTGAAATAAAAATAAATGTTAAACACGTGCCATTTGTAACAATAAAAAACAACCGTTCCTCTGAAGCACAACACTTGTTGACAAAAATATTTAAGTACACTTGCTGGAATTTCAAGAATCACTTAAGTATTCGGTCAGGAACATCCATAGACTCCCACAAATAATCGGATAATGCAGAGTACTAAATTTTGAAAGTGAAAGTCCGCATTTGATGTGGTATTTTATTGAAATTAATGATAATCGACAGTGACATGGTTCGTTCTTGTAAGAAAATGAATGTTATTTCACATAAAAATTATATAGGTGTGTATTTTAAGAATTTAAAAGAAATATGACATATTTTGGCCCTCAAAGGTAGTCGGTCATAAGAACCTGAGTGCGATACAGAATATGGCTTAGTACTTTGTGACTCTCCCTCTTCTTTTCACTACTTCTCGCAACCAATTTGGCATGCTGTGAACCAGGTTTTTCAGGTAGGATGTAGAAAGTTTGTTCCATTCCTATTTCAACCTCTCCTTCAAGTGCTACTTGGAGCTGATGGGATCTTCCGCACGGCCTTCTCCAGTTTATCCCATACTGCTTCTATGGGATTAAGATCCAGGGACTTAGAGGGTGGATGCAGTACATGAGCACAGTTGTAAAGTAACCATAGCTGCACAATGTGGGACGTATGCTTAGGATCATTATCTTGATAAAATGAGAAGCTGTAAAAAATACCCATCATTTCTGCACTTTGTTTTAAATTTTGCTGTATTAATCTTAGATAGACTTCCTTGTTCATGGTTGTGTCTATGAACACCAGCTTTCCCACTCCCGTTGAGGAAATACAGCCCCATACCATTACACTCCCTCCGCCGTGTTTGACTGTGCCTTGTAAATTGCGCTCTTCCAGCTCCGTGTTTGGTTTCCTCCACACAACCACCCTGCCATCGGAACCAGCAAGGTTGCATTTGCTTTCGTCACAAAAAAAAAAAAACTTGGTCCCCCAATCGGTTGTCTTGTTAACAAAGTCTTTGGCAAATTGTAATCGCTTCCTTTTATTCTTGCTGGAAATGTGTGGGTTTTTTTTTTTTTCTGGCTAAGCGACCATTAAAATCTTGTTTTCGCATGGCCGTTCTGACCGTTTCAGGGCTGTCAGTCCCAGTTCTTCCTGAATCTCAGCGCAAATCACCGGAGCACTTATACGCGGATTCCGTTTTACCATCCGCATAATATAAGACTCCTGCATATCGGTAAGAAGTTTTGGTCGCCCTGGCTTTGCTCGAGATTCAATTCTGTCTTCATACTTATACCGGTGAATTATGTCACCAACTGTACTTTTCCTAAGATTCACAATCTCTATTTCCCTATGTGTTTTGTTGTTTTCATAGTGATAGATCACCGTCTTTGTTCAAAGGTACTCTGCTTACCTCTGAGCGCCATAGTATGTTCTTGCGTTCTTCTTGGTGCACAGTTTACGTACTTCTACGATGTTGTGTTGTCTACTGACGACTTCACCTATTGTTTTGTATTACATTTCATCTGTGCTGTCCGATTCTTTTTGTTTCGTAAACTCATGATGCAAACAAAATTGAATGGGTAAGCTCTTAGTTTAGCCACATTTTCAATCTCCAAAATGGATATTCATAGCAAATTAATTTTTCTTAACACAAGTAGTACCTTGAGATTGATACACACAATCTATTCTGCTTTATAGAGCACTCCATAGTGAAATGCAAAGTCTTGTTTCACTGTAGGGTGTAAATTTCGTATATTCATCTCTGTACTGGGCTAGCGCCAAACATAAACCAACAACTCCAATAACTCAGACCCACATAAATCGTTATAACAATCATTTACTAATTCTGTATATTATTTATCACATCAACTTTTACCCAAACTATTTTACACTTATTTATCTTGACCACTATTGTTACTGTTTGTCTCTATTCCTCTTTTTGCTTTCTTTTTCTTTCTTTTTTCATATCGATATCTCGTTTTGAGCTCGTTGACTCCTACAAATTAGTAAAAATATTTTGAAAATCAGCTAAGAACATGTTATATTAATTAAATATAATTGCTATTCTGGAATTAGTTGTTGAGATTTTTTCTTCAGCAGAAAAGGATTTCGTTGTTTTGTAGTGCACTTTTAGTTATTTCCACTGAACCTAATTTGGCAACAGTCTGTTAGAGAATTTTAAAAGATGATGTTGGCGGCTCTGGGTTTCAACAACGAATTCTTATAAGATGCATAGCCAATTTGGCGGCAATTTGTGCTTTGTAGAAAATGGTGAGTCTGTGTCTGTGGTCTGTGTCCTGTTCTTCACAGTTAGTGGATTTGTTATATATGTGTTTGAAAGTGAATTGCGAATATGAGTCAAAAAGAAGATCAGAAAGTTTAACATCTAGTTTGCGAATGAAAGAAATATTTATCAATTCCCAGAAGAACGTTACTTAACACGATTTCTTAATATCTCAGATGAAGAAGCTGTATAAAAAGGTAAGTTATGTAAAACGTCAAAATTTTATCAGTTATTGATCTCAATTCTGCAGTACTTGAATGGTTGATATTATCAGTTAATATTACCTAGAGCTTTTATCGAAATTAACGATTAAGCTGGGCTAACCACGCCGGGCCATTTTGGTCCATAATCTGTGTACTATTTGGAATTATAATGAAAACTAAGTTTAAAATAGAGTTAAGATTAAAGTTCGCATGACTAATGGAACTTACATGAGCTGTAATGCACATATTGCATTACCACAAGCTATACACTTAATGAACAGATCTTGCAGAATGTACTAAAGTAGTAAAACCTAGTAGCTGGAATACTGAGGGAAAAATTGTATTTGGGGGATGGTTTTAATAAGCAGAGTGTAGGCAACACCATTATTATAACTAAACCCCAATGAACATCAACTACTCCTTATTAACTTAGGACTGTGAATTTAGTAATGTAAGTCTTTCGCAAATTGTAGTAACTGGCAGCTCTTCCTACTTTTACGTGCTGCAAATGATTTTGCTAAGTTCCAAACTCATTTGCCATTTTGTATTCTATGTATGTCACGAATATCTTTATATTTATACTTTAAATACTCAAACCTTAAGAACAGCTTACTTGAGTTTCCAACTTAGCTGCAGTGATAAGATTGAGGTAACGTTTAGTGCTTTAACAGATTTTCGTAAGGATTGTTCATAAAGCTTTTTAATTCACTTCTGTTTTAGTCAGGGACAGACATATGTTCAAGAATTGATGTATTTATATTCAGAAATATTTGTTTCTTGAAAATACTGAAAACTGTCATTAACTGTACATTATAGTGTTAAATTTTCTGAAAGCTTTTTGAGCGAATATAATTAAAAACATTTTGTTCTATTTCCAGAGTAAAATGGAAGACTTTCTTGATAAGATTATGGGCTATTTATGCTGCCCAGTAGTAGAGGAGAAGCAGCCTGCAATAGATCGTGCAATAGATCGTGCTGTAAAATTTGCTATCTCAGTTGGTGTACCACAGAGAAGGAATAATGCACCAGAAGCCTATGAGGAGGATGAAATGCATCCTTTCTTATTACAACTATTTGAATCTGTTTTAGGTGTAAGTAACATTGAAGTAGAGCTTTAGTAATGACTTAACAGTGTCTTACTTCCTCTTGGAGTTGCTTAACATTTTGTTGTACACACATACAGATTGTAATTAGTGAATTACACCAAAATATTTAGAGCATTTAGAAATGTTATGAACAAGTAAATTTGAGATAGTGGGCTTACTTAAGACCCCATCACATTAGTTCCTGGAAGTACTGGAAGAAGGCTTTTCTACCGGCATTACACAAAGCAGAATGTATAACGAAGTGCAAATGTCAACACTATAATCTTCGCATATGGAGGTGGGACGTACTGCAGACTCCAGCCAATCCTAAGCTTGCCCCGCCTACCAGCGCTGACGACTGTGGTACATGCATCTCGCGTGCCCGAGCGGAGAACATTATATTAATTAACCGCACTCGGGTAAATGTTTGAAAAATTAAAGATGCCAATCTTATAATAAGAAAGAATTGTATTTTCTGATCATGACCGTACAAAAATCCTGTCTCTATAATACTTAGAGGACAAGCGATGCACATTTTATCTTCACATGTTATGGTTAAATGTGATGGATAAATATTTGAAAATTATAGATGCCAATCTTATAACAAGAAAGAATTTACTGACTACGTAGAAAAAGAAGCTAGCTACAGTGAAGCAATAAATATTACACAAATATAAATATTTGTAACAAAGAGCTTCACTTATCTTAAGAAAATGGCGTTAATTCTTCTTTCTAATGGAGATCGATTTCAAAAGCAGATTGTTTTCATCATCAGTCCATCAATAAACTTCGTAGTCAAGGATTCCGGTTACCATGTTTTTATGCTTTTTCAGTATTACCAAAATACTAATTCAGTATTACCTAATATTACTGTTAGGTTTGTTTTGTTTTCATATTTTGGTAATACTGAAAAGAACATAACGTGGTAACCGGAATCCTTGACCACGAAGTTTATTGATGGACTGATGATGAAAAGAATTTGTTTTTGAAATCGATCTCCATTAGAAAGAAGAATTAACACCATTTTCTCAAGATAAGTGAAGCTTTCTGTTACAAATATTTATGTAAGAATGGAGTTTACTTTCTGATCATGACCGTAAAAAAAATCCTGTCTGTACGATACTTAGAATGTGAGCGATGCACCTTTTATCTTCACATGTTATAGTTAAATGTGATGGATAAATGAGAATTACAAATGCCAATCTTATAACAAGAAAGAATTTTATTTTCTGATCATGACCATACAAAACTCCTGTCTCTATGATATTTATAACATGAGCTATGCAAATTTTATCTTCACATGGTTATGGCTACCCAACAACCATCCATTTAATACAGATAAGCCTGAAAAACAACATTCTTTCCTCACAGTATCTCAAGCATAAATAAATAATGCACCTATTATTAAAACAGAAGTCACGCAGTTTGAAACAGTTAATTTTCATTATTTGAAGCAAAAGTTAGAAACAGTGTCGTATTTAACATTTGAAAGTAATGAGTTGGTAATTCAAACACAAACATCACTTAAATTATCCTTACTTGGACATGTCTCGGAGAACAGTTTGTCCCCATCGTCAGCAGTTATGTAGTAGTAGTAGTTTATTCATCCGTTAAGGCAATATAATGACATTGGATACGTCAGTACAAATATTTACAACAATACAAATAATATAAAGTATAAAAAATAAATTACATCAAGTATAATTAATAAGATCTAAGCATGAACTCATAGATATATACAGTTGCATGGCTCTACAGCTACAGCATTTAAAATATCACAAATATATACAATTATATGGCCAGCTTCAGAGTATCTAGAAATTCACTTAGATGATAATATGAATCGCTTAATAAAATTTTTTTCAACGATAACTTGAAACACTGCATATAATTTGTTTTTCAGATTGGCCGGTAGTTTATTATACAAAGTGACTGCTGAATCCGACTGGTGGGATCCGTGGTTTCCTGAAGTGAGCTGGTTGTCCATGGTGGCATCTGTTGTCTGTGAGATGAACTTCCAAAGAGAGTTTTCAGGCGGAAATTCAAAATAGTAATCCTAAATAGATCAGATCACATCTCTAGAGTAGAAAACATGTTAGAAAGCAATGAATTCACAAAATTGGAAAGTGACCCACTAAAACTCTGTATGAAAGAATTTGAGAGAACCTTAAAAGAAGCCAAGGTATTATCTGATATACAGACATCTAAAGTCAAACCACACCTCCCAATATTACCGAGACTTTATGCATTGCCGAAAATTCATAAATCAGGAGAGAAAATGAGGCCCATAATCAACAACATAGACACACCTACCTACAAGTTATCCAAACATCTAGCACATAAATTTTCACCATTGCCCCAGTTCCACAGCCTAGCCATTAGAAATTCATTAGAATTAGTAGACAGGATCTCAAAATTGCATTTGGACACAGAAGACAAATTAGTATCATGTGTGTCACCTCTCTGTTTCCCAGTATTCCAACAGATGAACTCATGCTACTCCTCAAGATTGGCTCATACGGACTAACATTTCAGCAGAAGAAATAGAAGATCTCACAAAACTTACTCATTTGTGCATACATCAAAATTTCTTTACATTCAGCAGTAAATTCTATCAACAGACCTCAGGCCTAACAATGGGCAATTCACTTTCACCTTTCCTAGCCAACCTCTTTATAAGCTACTTTGAAACACATATTACATCATCCTTCCCATACATCTTCAAATACTGGTATAGATATGTTGATGATATTTTTGCCATTGTTCCACACAGATTCATTCAAGATTCCTTAAAAGTATTAAACATACAGTATAGAGCAATAAAGTTCACAATAGAGATAGAAAAATATGGCTACCTACCTTTCTTAGATGTGAAGATAATCCATGAATTAAATAACATATCTTTTGGCATCTACAGGAGGCGAACACAAACAGATGATTACATTAAGAACGATAGCTACAACCCTACACCCCAAAAACATGCAGTTTTGAACAGCTTAGCACATAGACTATTCAACATCCCATTGAACCAGAATGAATACAACAAAGAATATAACCACGTGATTAACATAGCTGCAATTAATGGATACAGTAAACAATTAATAGAAAAGAAAATTTGGAAATTCAAGAAATAGAAACACATATTGGATACCACAAAATTAACAGAATCAGAAACCGAGACACAGTTCAGGAAATTCACATATCATCCCAGAGTGCATCATAAATTCAACAAGATATTCAAGAAGTTCAACATCACCCTAGCCCCAATAAATAAATTCAGTTTAAAAAACTTATTATGCAACAATCTGAAAGACCCAGTACCTGAAAACAAGAAATAAGGTATATACAAAATCAACTGCTCAGACTGCAATAAGTTCTACATAGGAAAAACCAAAAGAAATTTACATATTAGATTACAGGAACATATGAGATGTGTGAAATACAAACAAATAGAAAAATCAGCAATAGTCCACCATTTCTCGTATACCAATCATGAAATTGTACCGAATAGAAAACTATTAAAACCAGCCAGTGATGCAGCCGACCTCGATGTTTGGGAAAAGTTGCTAATTATAAAAAACAAACAGTATACATTAAATTTCAAATATCCGCCTGAAACTCTCTTTGGAAGTTCATCTCACAAACAACAGATGCCACCACAGACAACCAACTCACTTCAGGAAACCACGGATCCAACCAGTTGGATAACTGCTAACGATGGAAACAAACCATTCTCCGAAACATGTCCAAGTGATGTTTGTGTTTGAATTACCAACTCATTACTTTCAAAAGTTAATTTTCAGTTTGTTTTCAGAGTAGAGCTATTGTTTTGTCACAGTAAATGGCATCGTTAAGCCATGTGTTGAACTTTAACTGACATGTGTGCACACAGTGTCACCAATTTGTAGTGAAGCAGCTTCATCCTTAGAAAAAGGGAATGTACCTGTGCTTCAATCTCTGGGAAAGATTCGGAAAGCGAGTTACTGGATTGGAAATCGTGCTTGCTGTTCCAATGCTGTGACGTGTGTAAAGTTAGGATCTTAATGTTTTAGGAATACTTAATGTGTTCTTTAATTACGGAAAGAAGAACCAAAATCTTTACTGGCGGGTAAAACTGCTCTTATCTGTCGGTACACGTACTATGCTTGGCAACAGTGCTCCACTTGATGACTGGCCAGCATTTATATGCCTTTAACCTTTGCGAGTGGTATAATGAAATAGAAGGTCCTTGGAAAATATTAAAGAGGGTTTAGGTGAAATGTTACCAAACATTGGTGGCTTTTAAAAATAAGCTAGTGAAATTTTAAAATATTATAATGCATACTTTGTAATTTCCAACTTGCAAAACATAAGTTTGGTTCACACAATTTTTAATGTGTAAAAATAATTTCCGTTTACTGCAGGTATTGAATCTGAAAAATGCAATGTGAATTAGGTTTGACTATAACATACAACATCCAAAATTTCTTTTATAGGTACTTAATCTTAATGAATCTAACATACAGCTATGTAAAAGTCCATTATACTCATCTCCTGTATAACTGTGCATTAAACCCCTGTCTTTTAGTTGCTTTTTTTTTTTTTTATAATGTCCAGTAGAATAAGTCATAGGGACAATCAGTAAAATGATGTTCAAATGTGTCCAGGCTACATAGAGCTTAAGAGTTACCAGACATTCATCTTTCAGGATAAGGGTAAACCTCCCAACGTTAAGTCGCCCGCCTCGGTAGCGTAGGTGGTAGCATGTCTGCCTCAACGTTCAAGAGGTCGCGAGTTCGAATCTCGCTAAGGGTGAGTTACCTGGATAAGGTTTTTTCCGGGGTTTTCCCTTATCCTCAAAGACGAATGTCGGGTAACTCTAAGCTCTATGGACCCTGAGCTTATTTGAGCATCATTTCACCTATTTCATTCACCGTCCAATGTGACTTAACGTCGGAGGACGTAAATTACAAAAAAAAAATCCAACGTTAAGTCATATTGGATGATGAATGAAATGATGTTCAAATGAATACAGGGTACATAGAGCTTAGTGTTACTAGACCGTATTTCAGGATAAGGGTCAAGTCATATCGCATGATGAATGAAACGATGTTCAAATGAGTCCAGCATCCATAGAGCTTAGAGTTACCAGACATTCATCTTTCAGGACAAGGGAAAACCTCCAACATTAAGTCGTATCAGACGGTGAATGAAATGATGTTCTAATGACTACAGGGTACATAGATCTTAGAGTTACCAGACATTGATCTTTCAGGATAAGAGAAAATCTCCAACATTAAGTCATATCAGATGATGAATGAAATGTTTAAATGAGTACAGGGTACATAGAGCTTAGAGCTACCAGACATTCATCTTTCAGGGAAAGGGAAAACCTTAAAGTTAAGTCATATAGAATGATGAATACAATGATGTTCAAATGTGTCCAGGGTACACAGAGCTTACAGTTACCAGATATTCATCTTTCAGGATAAGGGAAAGTCTCCACCGTTGTCATATCAGACAGTGAATGAAATGTTCAAATGAGTCCAGCATCCCTAGAGCTTAGAGTTACCAGACATTCATCTTTCAGGATAAGGGAAAACCTCCAAAAGTAAGGCATATCAGACGGTGAATGACATGATGTTCAAATGAATCCAGGGTACATAGAGCTTAGAGTTACCAGACATTTATCTTTCAGGATAACGGAAAACCACCAACGTTAAGTCATATTGGACGATGAATGAAATGATGTTCATATGAGTACAGGGCACATAGAGCTTAGTGTTACTAGACCATATTTCAGGATAAGGGAATACTTCCAATGTTAAGTCATATCTGATTATGAATGAAATGATGTTCAAATGAGTACAGGGTACATAGAGCTTAGTTTTACTAGACCATATTTCAGGATAAGGGAATACTTACAATGTTAAGTCAAATTGGATGATGAATGAAATGTTCAAATGAGTACAGGGTACATAGAGCTTATGAGTTACCAGACATTCATCTTTCAGGATAAGGGAAAATCTCCGTTCTCATATCAGACAATGAAGGAAATGTTCAAATGAGTCCAGTATCCATAGAGCTTAGAGTTACCAGACATTCATCTTTCAGGATAAGGGAAAATCTCGAACGATGTCATATTAGACAATGAAGGAAATGTTGTTCAAATGAGGCCAGCATACATAGAGCTTGGAGCTACCAGACATTCATGTCGCACGATAGGGAAAACCTCCGTTAAGTCATATTGGATGATGAATGAAATTATGTTCAAATGAGTATATTGTACGTGGAGCTTACAGTTACCAGATATTCATCTTTCAAGTTAAGGGAAAACCTCCAATGGTAAGTCGTATTGGACGATGAATGAAATGATGTTCAAATGAGTACACGATACATAGAGCTTACAGTTACCAGGTATTCTTCTTTCAGTATAAGGGAAACCTCCAGCATTGTCATATCGGACGATGAATGAAATGGTGTTCAAATGAGTCTAGGGTCCATATAGGTTAGTTATCCAACATTAATCTTACAATAAGAGAAAGCCCTGGGAGAAAATATTATCCAGATAACACCCTGCCCAAGATTTGAACTCGGTACCTTTTGCAGACATGCTACCAGTACACCATTGAGGTAGGCCTTCTTTTTGACTTGCTTGATCCATGTTCCTAAATACTCTCCAATTTTTTTTAATTCTTTCTGTCTCTCTTATCAGTCAACATTTTAATTGTAATAATTTTTGTATAATTTGTCCCATTTTTAAATGATTCTATATAATGTTACAGAACTCTTATCTCTAAAACTATCCCAAATCTTTTGTCTATATTTTTTTCTTTCGGCATTAACTTCTTTCAAAATTCTACTTTATTTTGAACGCCCATTTTCTAGAAGCCCCATCCCAATTTCTTGTATTTTGCCTGACCAACTGTTAAATTTCATTTCCACTTAACACACCTTTAACACTAAATGCTCTTTTAGCGTTTAACTTCTATACCAATTCTTTTCATCACCAAACCTTTCTTCCTAACTCTTCCTAAATCTCCCAGAATTACTTACAAATGAGATTTTGATAATGTATAATTTTTTTAAATTAATACAATGACATGTATAAAACTTTACAAACAATAAAGATATGTAGTAACATATTTAGAAATTATTAGAAACATTATTTAGAAATTGGGTCCCCTTTAAAGTATTCAGTTAATTTGGCTTGTTTCACTTTTCTTACATTAAATGCACACAACTGACTTTGCAAAATACGAGGGGGGACCCAAAAGAAAGCGGATTGTTGTCATAAAAACTTTATTGATGAACCTTTTTACAAAATTACTTCAGTCACCTTCAAAATACTCTCCATTATATGCGATGCACTTGTGAAGTCTCTTTTCCCACTGTTGGAAGCATGTTTGGAACTCTTCAAGTTTGATATTGTCCAGTGCCCTTTGCGAAGCTGTTTTTACCGCCTCCACATTGTCATAACACTCCTGTTTTAGCATTTTTTTCATTCGTGGAAATAGGAAAAAGTCTCACATGGCTAGGTCCAGCGAATACGGAGTGTGGGGAACGACAGACCACCTCTGAGATGCCAAACAGTGGGTCACTCGTAAGGCCGTGTGTGCTGGAGCGTTGTCGTGATGCAGAAACCAGCTACCTGATCGCCAAAGTTCTGGGCGTTTCCTCCTCACATCCTCTTGCAGACGCCTTAAAACATCCAAGTAAAAGTGCTGGTTAACAGTCTGGCCAGGGGGTACGAATTCCCGATGCACAATTCCATGAACGTCAAAAAAGACAATGATCGTCTTCACATTTGACCTCACATGCCTTGCTTTTTTTGGTCAGGGAGAGTTGGGTTGACACTGCTTGGTTTTTGGGTCATACTCATAACAACTCTCATCCCCTGTAATGACTTTGTTCAATAAGTTTGGATCACTTGCAATCTCTGTTTTCAAGTCCTGACACACATTCATGCGGATGGTTTTGTGCTCCTTTGTGAGAAGGTGCGGAACAAATTTAGCAGCAACACGTCTCATGTGCAAATTCTCCCTCAAAATCCGCTGGCACGAGCTCCAACTGATTCTTGTCACTGCTGAAATTTGGTCGATCGTTTGGCGACGATCCTCATTGATCTTTTGGCGGATTTTTCAATGTTCTTATTTCGCGATGTTGAAGGGCGTACAGAACGAGCTTGGTCTTCAACACACATCTCACCACGTTTAAAGCGCCCAAACCACTTGAAAACCTGTGTGTGACTCATGGTGTCCTGGAAACCTTCCTGAAGCATTTGGTGTGTCTCCGTTGCAGTTTTTTTAAGCAGGAAACAAAATTTCTCACACACACTCTTTGTTCTTTTAAAGTTGCCATAACGACTTCGCAGAGGTAACCCGCCAACAGTCAGAGAAACACAATACCACACTTGCACATTCAGCTCTACACTGATGCCATCTGCAGAGCGGTTTCATGAAGGTCTCTACTAACACCATCTAGCATGAGAACCCTGCACTACGTCTGAGTGGCAGCACCCTTGGAGTCCGGTTTCTTTTGGGTCCCCCCTCGTATATTAATGAACTTGGAGCTTTCTTGCTACAACTATTCGCACTGATGTTATGCCTACATAACACTTGCCTGAGTCAGGGTGAGTTATCTGGATAAGTTTCTCTCTGGGGTTTTCCGTCATGATGACTATACTGAGCATGTATAAGCAACTTCTAAGTCAAAGGCAAATACGAGGTTCGGCTAATAAGTCCCTGGCCTCACATATTTATGGTTTAGCACTGCAAGACCGCAGATTAAAGTTGTTTGAGATAGCAGAAGCTGTGAACATATCTAAATGGCGTGCAGGTAATATTTTATTTAATGTTTAGGGCATTCACAAGAACTGTGCAAGATGGGTGCCATGTTTGTTGAAACCTGATCAAAAGTTGATAAGAAAAACTGTTTCTGTTAAGAGTACGGAGCTCTCTCCTAAAGTTTATAGTGAATTTTTGAGACTGCTTATTACCATGGATAAAACTTGGCTACATCGCTACACTACAGAAAGTAAATCACACTCAAAATAGTGAATTGCGCCAGGTGAATCAACTCCAAAAGAGGGAAAATCAATTTTGTCAGCTAATAAGTTTATGGTGAGGATTTTCTGGGATGAGCAGGGAATTGTTTTTATTGATTACTTGCAAAAGGGTAAGAGTAACACTGGTGACTACTATGCAAGCTTACTGCAACATTTGATCCATGAGCTGAAAAGGAACAGACCTCATTCGCAAATAAAAATTCTTGTTTCCTTATGACAATGCTCCGGCCCATCATTCAGTCACCGCATTGGGAAAATTGTGTGAATTAAAGTTTGAATTGCTTGAAGATTCACCCTATTCAGCAGATCTAGCACCTAGTGACTACCACTTATTCCTGAACTTCAAATAATTAATTGGAGGACGGAGATTTCACAGTAACAAGGAGGTCATTGATGTAAACAGCGATTTTGAGAACCATGATGCACTTACGTCTCCTTTGCATGGATACCTGGACACGTAGGCATATCTGGAAACAACGCTGCCGACGCTGCTGAAAAGGCACCTGATTCAGCTCCCAGATGTTTTAGCTCATTTTTACATCGCGCCATCCTGTCAAGGTGGAGCAGTCATTGGAATGCCTGTCGGGGGAACAAACTTAGGAAGGTGAAGCCCCTCGCTATTTTCTGGAGCACTTCGTCATGAGGAAGTGATTTTAGTAGTATTATGTATCAGGCACTGCCATTTTAGCCATGGTCACCTTTTATCTTCTGATGCTGCAATGCTCTGTGCCAATTGTCATGAGCCGATGACGGTGCGGCATGTTTTAGTGCAGTGCCAGTTTTCAACTCAGTTGCATGTGTCCTTGGACCTGCCGGCGACCCTGCCTGAAGTGCTGGCAGACACTTCATGTGCAGTGGATCGTGTTTTACGTAGCAGAATGGGCATCCGTGTCTGACTCGCACATCTTACCCTGTCTCCTGCTTTGTCTTTTATGCCGGTCATTTTATCAGCCTTGTTTAATGGTTTTTTACAGTTACAGTTGCTGGCACTGTATTGGTGACCTTTTTACTGTTTTAAAGTTTTAGTCTTTTAGCTGAGGACTCGGTTCCAACATTTTTAATGTTATTGTTTTTATTGGGCGCTAATGACCCTAGCAGTTGTGCGCCCTAAAGCCCCAAGGCAACTAGAGTACTCAGGTAGGCCATTCCGGAGAGTCGCGCTGCCATTGGCTAACGCGCATGACGTCACTGAGAATACAGTTCAACCGCGAGAGTTAAACACTAGCCCCTCAGTATGTGTTATTTAAGCTCTGCTACGTGTAAAATCGGAAGGAATAAACATCCACTTGTGTATTATAATGAATGTTCTTTCTAGCAGTTGTATTAAGAGTTTAAAACATGTTACTATTCATATGTACTTAATCAGTGTAGCTCAAGAAAATGACGAAGCAACCCATTGAAGATTTTTCTTTGCTGCAAGTTTCCTGATCATTTCTGCCTTCGCTCTTTGGTTTAAGTGCTTAATTCTAATGAAGGTTCTTGTCCTCACATAAAGAGAGATCACTTTGTGATGAATTTCGGGAAACTTGGAACTTATTATAGAAATTAAGTTTTGCATCACTCCATTACACTTCGCAGCACTTTGTCCATGGAAGCTACAAAATATTACTTCTGTACCTTGTTCTGCCGTTTCAAAACACTGTTTTTTTTTCTTCAGGGCTTGCATCTGAGTCTTTAGTCTAATTATTTCATCTTCAGCAACAACAGAGTGGTCAGGAGCTACCTCCGTGCTGGTCGACGGGTCAAATTTTGTTTTTTTGGGAGATAAAGGTACTATTGTAGACAGCGCCCTCTTTCGCACGGTCCTAACTTTGCATCGGTGATCTCTTGCTGATATTGCCAATTAATAAAAACAGTTTTATTATTATTATTATTATTATTATTATTATTATTATTATTATTATTATTATTATTATTATTCCACGCATCAAACTTTTCTTATAAAAAAGGAGCGAATAAACTCAGTGTACACATAGAAACAAATACATAAATGGAACGTGTATCTGATAATTACCTGCAAATTGGTTTTGCTGGTACTTGCTACTACCGCCTCAAATACATCCCTATGCCAATTAGGAATTTTCTATGACGGTACAGCGTCACCCTTTAATTTTCTTTTCAGCGGCAAACCTAACAGCTCGTTTTCTAAATCCCGTTCATAGTTTTCGGGCAGGAAGTGATCGGAACAAATCCTTGCATTATTCACATTAACCGGATCAGCCCTTTTACAGCGTAAAACCCACTTGCGCTGTAGTTCTCGATATTTAGGCAAACAATGGAAAATCACATTCGTAGTTTTATACGAAGCATGTTTGCTTTCAGCAACAGCGAAATGGTTTTCATAATGTTACGACAAAAACTACAATAGCTCATAAGCAATTGCATCTCGTTTATTTCATCAGAAGGATTGTGGAATTTGCATGCATCAGCGCCTTATCTTATCTTATAATGTGCAATCATAATATTGCATTATGCACATTCACGTGTAAGCGATCTTGTGTTGTATTCTCAGTGACGTCACGCCCCTCAGTCAGCAGTGACAGTGTTTTGCGCGGGAAGGCGGGAATGGCCTGCCCTGCTAAAGCCCCACTACTACTACTACTACTACTACTACTACTACTACTACTACTACTACTACTACTACTACTACTGCTACTGCTACTGCTACTGCTACTACTGAGAACCATGATAATTAACACTACAGATATGGTTTAATTAAATTAGAACACTGATATGACAAGTGCCTTTCTGGAGATTATGTTGAGAAATAACGAGAGGAAATTTTTTTTTTTTATGTTACTTTTATTGTGAGACCCAGGACTTATCAGCTGACCCTCGTAAAGTTTTGGTTTTGTCTGTTAAGTGCCACATTTACTATGAATTTTATTTTCCAAACTAGCATATGACATTTACTTTTTCTTTTCACAACTGAGAACTGAAAGACAAAACTGCTATTCTCCAGTAAAGAACAGATCCCGAAAATTATCCTCTCATTCATTGCTACGACATTGTTGCGCCACCCAAAAGAAGTATCGAAGCTAAGGTCTTTGACTTTTGTTTCAGTGGCCGAAAGTGCCCTGCTCAGCTTGCGACTTTGTCAGGGTGATAAGGAAAATGCTTTTAAAATTTCTTTTAAGATGGAGTAAGCTGATGCTCATTTAATTATATATAACTCAGTTGTACTTCCTGAAATTTAGTACTTACAACTTCAAATTACGTATAAATAAGGTTCTATTAGCATTAAATTTAAAAGGAGTCGATTAATGACTAAACAACACCTTTAAATTTTTCCGGAACATGTTTCAGAGATTCCTTTCTTGGAAGTGTTGAAAACACTGTTGTTATGATAAATTAACTTTAAAGAGAGTTGATTAAAGACACTAGACAACACTTACTTTTAAATTTTTCCGGAACATGTTTCTGAGGCTTTGCCTCTATCATCGGCCGGCTCTCGACTGGTTCTCGTTGGTGTAGCTGACGATATTTTGTCACAGGTCTCCTCTGGTGGCGGTTCAAGGAACTTGCTGAACAAATCTTTCTGGGGGATGTCGAAATTGAATACTTTGTTCCTATTTTTTGAAATGAAGATTTGTTCCCATGTGGATAGTTCTTGTTTTCCTGATGTATGTTTTAGTAGTTTTGGTTCTGGATTTATGTTGTGGTTTTTTTTCCCAAAAATGTGTGGCAACTGCTGATTTTTCTAATTGTTTAAATGGTTGACTGGTGCTAGTTGAATGTTTTGTTTTTTGAAGACTTTTTTGAATTTATCATAGGCCCATGGATGGTAAGTGAATTTTTTGAAAATCATATTAGTTTCTGTAGCTGAGAGGGTTGTGGTTTCCTTTAGTAGCTTCTTCTTTTTTGCTAAGTTCACTTTTTTGTCCACTAATGATTTGGGAAAGTTATTTTTTTGTGCTATTTCAATTATTTTGCTGTATTCTGTTTTGTATTCTTCTGCTGTGAGAGGGATGTTTACCAGTCTGTGTGCTAAACTATTGAAGATTGCCTGTTTGTGGGATCTTGGGTTGTAGCTATTAGCTTTTATGTAGTTGTCTGTCTGTGTTGGTTTTCTGTAAATGCCAAAGTTTAGTCTGTTTTTATTCCTCATTATTTTTAGATCCAAAAATGGCAAATGCTCATCTTTCTCTATTTCTACAGTGAATTTGATGCTTTTTTCTTGGATATTTAAAAGTTTTAGTGCATCACTGATGTGTTTTTTTGGTACTATTGCAAAGATGTCATCTACATATCTTTGCCAGAGTTTTTACATCCAAGGGAAACCTTTGTTGATCCTTATTTCTAATGCACTCATGTACAGATCGGCCAAGAAGGGTGATAGGGGGTTGCCCATTGCTATCCCTGAAGTTTGGTGATAATATTTTGTTTGAAACTGGAAGAAATTTTGTTCTATGCATAATTTGGTTAGTTCGATGTAGTCTGAAATTTCAGGTGATGCCATTCCAAGTTGTTAGAGCCATTTTTCTATCAACGGTGGGAGTTGATTAACTGGTATGCTGGGAAACAGTGATTTAACATCAAATGAGACTTGTGTGTCCTCTTCTTTTAGTTCAGTATCCTTAATGTGTTCTATAAGTTCATAGGTGTTTTTGGTGCTTAGGCTGTCGAATTTTGGAAATGAGTTGAATTTGTTTGTTAACCACTTTGCAAGTTTGTATGTTGGTAAATTTATACTGCTAACTATAGGTCTCATTGTTATGGATGGTTTGTATATTTTGGGTAAGCCATAAAGTCTAGGTAAGGTTGGGTTATCCGGTTTAACTGCATATTTGTTTGGTATTATGCTTGATTTTGCTATTGTTTTTTCAAATGACTATGCAAGTTTTTAGAGGATTTTTGTTAATGATTTCATATTCATTGTCAGTTAGCATTTTTTCCATTTTTTCAATATAATCTGATTTTTCCATTATGACAATCTTGTTGCCTTTGTCTGCCTTTGTGTAAATAACGTTTTTCTGTTTCAGAGAATGGATAGTATTATGTTTTCTCTTCTGAAAGGATCTGTTCTCTATTTCCTCCAAAATATTTTCACAATGGCTTTTTACTGAATTTTGTATGAATACTGGTAGAATTTGTGTCGAAATGTTGATATCTGCAATGTAGTCTTCAATTCTGTTTGAGAAACTGACGCATGTTTTTAATCCATTATTTAAAAGATCCAATTCTTTTTTGGAGAAATTTTGCTTAGATAGGTTTACTACGTTTTCAAAGATTTGCGTGCTCAATTTTTCATTTACGCAACTTATTTCACTATTGAATTTAGCGTGTGTGACGATTGCTGATCGACATACGTTGATATTCCCGATGTTTTTAAACTTTTTCCCGGTATGATTTCTGTGTGAAGACATGTTGCACAGATGATAAATTCAAAAAAGTCTTCAAAAAGCAAAATATTCAACTAGCACCAGTCAACCATTTCTCCTTAAAAAACCTAATTTGCTCAAACATCAAAGATGCCATTCCATCTAACAAAAAATCTGCCATATATCAAATTGAATGCAATGACTGTAGTCAAATTTATATTGGAAAAACCTAAAGAAATTTAGAAACAAGAGCAAAGGAACACTTTAGAAACATAAAATATAAACAATTAGAAAAATCAGCAGTTGCCACACATTTTTTGGGAAAAAAACCACAACATAAATCCAGAACCAAAACTACTGAAACATACATCAGGAAAACAAGAACTATCCACATGGGAACAAATCTTCATTTCAAAAAATAGGAACAAAGTATTCAATTTCGACATCCCCCAGAAAGATTTGTTCAGCAAGTTCCTTGAACTGCCACCAGAGGAGACCTGTGACAAAATATCGTCAGCTACACCAACGAGAACCAGTCGAGAGCCGGCCAATGATAGAGGCAAAGCCTCAGAAACATGTTCCGGAAAAATTTAAAAGTGTTGTCTAGTGTCTTTAATCGACTCTCAGAGAGTTTGCCTCCATTATGAACCGAACATCAACTGGTTCTCAGTGGTGTAGCTGGCGATATTTTGTCATAGGTCTCCTCTGGTGACGGTTCGAGGAACTTGCTGAACAAATCTTTTCGGGAGATGTTGAAATTGAATACTTTATTCCTATTTTTTGAAATGAAGATTTGTTCTCATGTGGACAGTTCTTGTTTTCTTGATGTATGTTTTAGTAGCTTTGGTTCTGGAATTTTTTTTTTTTTTTCCTTTTTCCCAAAAATGCATGACAACAGCTGATTTTTCTAATTGTTTATATTTTATGTTCCTAAAGTGTTCCTTTGCTCTTGTTTCTAAATTTCTTTTGGTTTTTCCAATATAAATTTGACTACAGTCAGCATTCAATTTGATATATACCAGATTTTATGTTAGATGGAATAACATCTTTGATATTTGACCATGTTAGGTTTTCTAAGGAGTAATGGTTAACTGGTGCTAGTTGAATGTTTTGCTTTTTTTTGAAGACTTTTTTGAATTTATCAAAGGCTCATGGATGGTAGTGAATTTTTTGAAGATCATATTAGTTTCTGTAGCTGAGAGGGTTGTGGTTTCCTTTATTAGCTTCTTTTTTGCTAAGTTCACTTTTTTGTATACTACGAGAGCTGTTCAGTAAAGAATGATCATAATTTTTTTACGGTCATAATGTTTCGCACTAAAATTCAATCTTATTATATTCTGTTAGCATAATGTGAAACAAACATGCCATTGTAGTTTCATTGTTGGTACTCCTGGTTCCAGCCTGTGAGAACCAGGCAAGTTCAGACATGTTTAGTATCGTCTACCGCTGTAATAGAGGTAACATGCAGTTAAAGTTGATGTTAGAGGAAGATCCAGAGTTTCTTTCAAATGTAATCACTGCTGATGAAACTTGGTTACATCATTTTGATCCTGAAAGCAAACAGCAAAGCTCAATGTGGATATCTCCTTCATCACCAACCCCCAAAAAAGCAAAAGTGCTTGCTCCTGCGGAGAGTTATGGTTATCTCATTCTTTGATGTTCATGGAATGGTTTATCAGCATGTCGTATCTGCACACACATCAGTAACTGGACAATGCTACAGGGTTGTCCTGAAAACATTGCAGGTCCATATCAGTCGCAAATGATCACATTTCCGTGAAGCAGGCTGGATGCTGCACCATGATAATGCGCTGCTGCATATTGCCAATGTTGTAGCTAAATATCTTGCAAAATTCAATGTGAAGTGCATCCCTCGCCCTTCCTATTGTCTGGATTTAGCCCCATTTGACTTTTTTCTATTCCCTAACTTGAAGAAATGCCTTCGTGGGAGGCATTATCCATTATCAGAAGCAGTGGTGAAGGCTGCAGAGGCGATTTTGAAGGATCTCTCAAAAAGTGGTTTCCAACAGTCTTTGAAGACTGGCAGAAATGCTGGGACAAGTGCATTCAGGGGAGACTATTTTGAGAAGAACCATCAAAATTATGAGGATGAGTAAAGGTACGTTGTCAAAAAAGAATTGTGATCATTCTTTATTGAACAGCCCTCATAATGATTGGGAAAGTCATTTTTTTTGTGCTATTTCAATAATTTTGTTGTATTCTGTTTTGTATTCTTCTGCTGTGAGAGGGATGTTGACCAGTCTGTGTAAAACTATTGAAGATTGCCTGTTTGTTGGATCTTGGGTTGTAGCCATTAGCTTTTATGTAGTTGTCTGTGTGTGTTGGTTTTCTGTAAATACAAAAATGGTAAATACTTGTCTTTTTCTGTTTCTACAGGGAATTTGATGCTTTTTTCTTGGATATTTAAAGGTTTTAGTGCATCACTGATGTGTTTTTTTGGTACTATTGCAAGGATGTCATCTATATATCGATGCCAGAGTTTGAACATCCAAGGAAAACCTTTGGTGATCCTTATTTCTAATGCACTCATGTACAGATCGGCCAGGAAGGGTGATAGGGGGTTGCCCATTGCTAAAGCTGAAGTTTGGTGGAATTATTTTGTTTGAAACTGGAAGAAATTTTTTTCTATGCATAATTTGGTTAGTTCGATGTAATCTGAAATTTCAGGTGATGACATTCCAAGTGCAACTATTAGCATGTTTCTAAATTACATTTTTTGCAGGACCTGCAAGTATTTATGTATAAATATGAATGATGTATAACAGGGTTGTGCATAAAGCAGGTTCAACTAAACTTCTTTCTTAGCTACCCTTGGGCAGTTTGAATTATACTTCAAAATGTTTCTATAATGTAATCAATGAACAAATTAAAACTGGGTTCAGTTTACAACCTTGTCTGAACTATTACCTTTAATGTCTCATTTACCAAATACGTATTGCAGAATTTCACTCCATTATAGATCTTTGAAATTCTGCATAAATTTTTCGCTTATCCCTTTAAGTTGCACTTTATACAAGAGTGGTTCTAATCTAATTGTATCAAACGCCTTTTCAATGAACACATTTACTCAGCCTCTTTTGTCTCTTAACCGCTTCGCCGATGGCCATTTAAGCCCTTCAGGGGCTGGAAACGGATACCCAATAAACAGAACAAGACATTTAAATTGTGTGTGTGTATTTAATGCTCAGAATTTGATTATAAAATCATTTTTCTTCTTGCTTCCCAATATTTGGAGACTAGATCTTTTTGATTTTGGAGAGTTTCACATACAGTAAGATGATCGATGTTCATTAAATCGTCTTTACCACATAAACAGCACTGTGGAGAAGTTGTTAATCCAACCTTGAATAAATGTCCATTCAAACAATCGTTATATGCTGTAAAATTGTTAAATGCTGTAAAAGTGCATCATAAACACAATTCCATATCTTCCGTATTTATTAAGTTATTTAAACGAAACAAAAACTGGTTTAAAACCCATTAAAGGTAGTATACATCTACAGTAACAAATAAGTAGAGACTACATTAATAAATCGTTGACATTTCACTACTTTGTTTCACTGTAGCAAAAGCCATTCTTTGCGCCGAATGCACCTAATATTTGAATCATTTTGTTTTGTGTGTATATGAACGAATGTAGGTATAGCTACGCAATCGACTTCTCCAGTTCAAGGTTTTAGCTTTTAGTTTATGCTATACCAAGCGATAATCATAAGAGTATATGTTGCGTTACACGCACACACACACACACACACATTGGAAAGAAACTCTCTGTCAGCATCTGTTATTACAGAGTTTCTGGTAGCCTTATGCAGCTGTTTTAGCTCTGTATTTTAGTTATTTATACTCTCTCTGAGTTCAGAGTGATTTCTTATAGCTATCAAGAGCTAAATGAGTGACACATATGAAATTGTTAAATTTCAATGTTAACCATAGCATATCCCGGTAATGTAATAAATAAATTAGTTTGCGTATGATGTATACAGGCTTCTGATATTACTGTAGAAAATCTGGAAAATTTATTGTGCGTTTATGAAGGAGATGTTTAGGATATAGGTAGCAGTGAGGAAGTGAATGACCTGCTTCCTTCAGGTGTCCGTGAAGAATCAGCCGTGAGAAGTGGTCAAAATAACTAACACAAATAGACATATAGGCAAATAAACATTTTCTGGTGTAAGCTAACTTCTGACATCCAACCAACTGACATTTTCACACAAGAAAGTTATAGCTGACTCAGAGTCTCTCATTGTCACGGAAACAAATGTAGGTATATGTGAGTAGGATGAAAGAAGCCCTGACCTCTAAAGGCAATTTAGGGCTAAGAGGAGAATTCAGAAGTGGACAGTGCACATGTTATATTTTGTAAGCCTACATTAGACGTGTACTGGTCTACAGATGGCATGTTAGCTACTCCATTGTTTGGGGAAATGGCAGATCAAATATGGGTGATGTGGATCAGCTATTACTAGCTATCCTTCTTTACGAAAAACAGTTAAATGTTAAAAAAAAAAAAAAAAAGTACTTTTAGACCACTGGATGTAACCATGCACAATTGTTTAGTAATTTTCAGAGCTGAAAATTCATGCAAGACATTCACCTAACTGTACTTGTGCATATAAATAGCTTGTAACCTAATTGAGTACTATAATACTGAGAGGCCTCTTTATACTGGGGGGCAAGAAATTCACAATGACATCACCCCTCATACTTGAGAGAAAACACTTTCCTAAAAGAATACAACTCACAACCAAAAAGGTCTCAACCATTTCGAAAATGTCTAGTGTGTGGCGAAAAAGAAGTTTGCAAGCAAACCAATATTATTTGGTGTGAATCTGCAGATGTGCCCTTGGGTGTTTATCCAGGTTTGGAGGTGTACAATTCAAAAAGAAACCTTTAAGGGTATGTTTACATCCCTTATAGTACTAATTTAAATTTATTGTAAAATAGGAAGATCAAAATAATTGGCGTTAAATGAGCATTAAATGCATGTATGCGCAAGATGTCTATACACTTCCATATATGACATCCATATCGGTGAAAAGGTTAAATACTTGGTTACTATAGTTTGTATTGTCAGCAGATCTTCCTTTCCTAAATCCCATCTAATAAGTCACTCAGTGTTCCTTCTCGTTCCAGCTGTTCTTGTGGCTTAGAAGATAGTATGCCGGTATAAATGTTGTTTAACATTGATAATAGACTAATTCCTCTATAATTTCACAGAATATTATATCGCTTGCAAAAATATAAATGCTGGCCAATGCTCAAGCAGAGTGCTGTTGTCAAGCGTAGTGTGTATACTGGTAGGGGTTCTGTGCATAGCACATTTTACATGCCAGCAATGGTTCTCCTATTTTTCCCGTAATTAAGCAACACTTTAAATATTCTTAATACATTAAAATGTTACATTGACACACATCCCAGCAGTAGAACAGCAAGCACAGTTTCCTATTATCCAGTAACTTGCTTACCACTTTGTGGGTCTTTCCCGGAGATTGAAATATAGGCACGCACCCGTTTTCTAAGGATGAAGTTGCTTCACTGCAAATTCATGACACTGTGTGTGTGCACTACATACACCAAGCTTCCACCTTAAATACTGGGTTTTTGAAAAATCTACCAGCTGCCCTGTATTCTGGATTGGAGAGCTTTAGTAAAATCATGTTCACATTGGATATAATTTTTATGCGGTCAGAATTAATTGCTTCACATTTGTTGATCAAAAAATCACTTGTCTCAACTCCAAGGGACATGATCATGCACTCGGTTCACTAACACTGGGGAAAAGATATGTGTATGATGATAATAATAATAATAATAATAATAATAATAATAATAATAATAATAATAATAATAATAATTTAATGTAATATTAACAATATTTCAGCTCGAGTTGACACACGACTTAATGTCATTCACTTTAACAAAATAACACACCACTACTATAAAAACAAACAGAACATTTAACTCGGTTGTTTTCAAACTGCGTGTAGTAGGTGCACTGTTTATGCTTGAGATAGGTGTTGTGAGGAAGGAATGGTGTTGTTTATCAGGCTTATTTGTGTTGAATAGATGGATGTTGGGTAACCATAACCATGTGAAAGATAAAATGTGTATCACTCATGTTCTAAGTATCGTAGAGAGAGGATTTTTGTATGGTCATGATCAGAAAATAAAATTCTTTCTTATTATGAGATTGGCATCTATCATTTTCAAATATTTATCCGAGAATAATTAATGGGATATTGTTCTCAGTTCATGTGCATGAGATGTGCGTACTACATTTGGCGGCGCTGATAGGAGGGGCAAGTTTAGGATTTTCAGGGGTCTGTAGTATGGTCCACCTCTGTATGCTTTTTAACTTTTACAAAGATTATAAGCTCTTGTTTTCCCTTACACATTAATGTTCCAGTTTTCAAATATTGTCTTGCTCTTTTTAACCTTATTAAATAAATTTAACACTGAACATGTAAAACATTTTCAAAGAATTTTCCTGAAATTCCATCAATACCTGTTTATTCCCCCCCCCCCCCCCCCAATTTTATTTTGAAATTAAATCTATTTGTAATTTTTGTATTTAAATACTCAATTTCCATTTTTGTTGTTTTATAAACATCATACCACTGAAAAACTCAATGCCATACCAGGATTTAAACCATGGATCACCCATTCTCCGTCTGGTTGCTCTTAACCATTTAGCTACCATGGCCAGCATAACATTAAATTCTCCAACTGACTTATTCTTCCCAGTAGACCACTAAGGCTTCTCATATACTATGAGATACACACCGTTTGTGATGACTTACTATGCTGGAAGTACTTAAGTCTCAGACTTCATAGTTAAACCACTATTAGAGAACCCAAGCTTCAAGTTCATCAAAATACCAACAGAGACGGGCCTATTGCCTTATTGCCTCTAAGGAGTTCACCAAATTAAAATTTAGCAGTCGACATTAGCTGAGGATGTCAGGAAGGTCCTAACATAATGCATTGTAGGTAAATGCTAGCAATATGTAGAGCATTGAGTACTAGTTGGACTCAAAATTACATTCATTTTGTGAGAAAAACTATTTGTAGTCTTTTTTGACGCTTCATCACTTAAATTTTTATATTATTGAGGGACTAGTTTCGGAAGCTGTCACGTCCATTTTCGTTTGGAAAGATATTGAAGATGGAGGCGACGGCTTTAGAAACTAGTCCCTTAATAATATAAAAATTTAAGTGATGAAGTGTCAAAAAAGACTACAAATAAAATAAGACCTGAAGCTTTCCTGGTGTAGAATACGCTTTCTTCTCGGGCAGCTAGCCAGGTGAAAAGATGATTAGATATCAATGTTTTGAGAGTGTACATCTCTCCCATCATCAGGATATTTATAAAATGTTATAACCATATAACGACAAATGAAATACTGGATATAACACAGCTATAAACAAAGACAAAACACTATCAAAATTCGCATTACTGAACAAAAGACTGTTTTCAGTAAATTAAATGCCAGGTCAGGAGATGGCATGAATATAGAAAATTGGGTCAAAGAAATGTAGCTATTTAACTTGAGTATCAAGCTGTATTGATCTTTGCTTCTTAATTCGACAGATTTCCATTTTTAAGGCTGGTTTCCAAGAGGAGCTGAACTGAAATCCAGCATCACGATTAAGTTCAGGGAGTGTACAGCATTCCCTTAAATGTGGGACACTGTATATAGGACAAACCGGAAGGACCATCACTACTAGAATAATTGAACATGAACGGAGCATTTGTTTAATGCAACCTGAGAAGTCTGGGCTGGCAGAGCATTGTTTTGATAATGGCCATAGAGCCAATTTTCGGGAGACGGCCATCTTGGCAAAATGCAACAGTTACTGGGAGCAGAGAATTAAGGAGGCTTTGGCAATTTCCTCTGAAAGGAGCACGCTTAATCGTGATGTTGGATTTCAGTTCAGCTCCTGTTGGAAACCAGCCTTAGAAATGGAAATCCGTCAAATTAAGAAGCAAAGATAAATACAGCTTGATAATCAAGTTAAGTAGTTACGTTTCTTGGACAATTTTCTATACTCATGCCATCTCCTGACCTGGAATTTAATTTACTGAAAACAGTCTTTTATTCATTAATGCAAATTTTGATAGTGTTTTGTCTTTGTTTATATTTGAGTTATATCCAGTATTTCATTTGTGGTTATCACATTTTATAAATATCCTGATGATGAGTGAGATGCACACTCCTGAAACGTTGATATCTAATCATCTTTTCACCTGGCTGGCTGCCCGAGAAGAAAGTGAGTGAAGAGTACAAATAGTTTTTCCTATTAATTTGATGTCATCGTTACTAAATTCCTCCAATCACGCATAATTAATTTTGTGTTTCTTTTGCCATAGTCGTTACTCATGAATAGAATGCACTGTTTTTAATATTCCATAAAATTGCTGATTTATGGTATATTATGTTTAATATTTACTTTATTACACCAATATACAAAGAATGCAGGTAAATGTAACTCAGTTCTTCCTCTCTAGTTCTAAAAGAATGAAAGATAACAGTTGTGTGATGTGCTTATTTTTTTCATATATACTTGTATGTTTAATTTTTACAAGGGGCGATCAGAAAGTAAGTTGTGTTTCAATTTATCTCCGCTGCAGCTCTGCGATCACAGTTCCGCATATGCGCGATAGACGCTCTGTATGAAGGAGAAGAAATGTGTGCAATTGTGAGATTGCTGTCAGCCACATACGCTTTGTTGTGCTTGTTTACAATGCCAGTGTTGATTGAAAATCCCGCCGCTTGTGAAATCAGATCTTTGATTCGTTTTCTGAATGCTAGGAAAGTGAAACCAGTTGAAATTTATTGGCAAATTTGCAATGTTTACGGGCAAAATGCGATGAGTGATACAATGGTGAGAAGATGGCTCCAACAGTTCAATGAAGGACGTAGTGAAGTGCACGATGAAGAACGAAGTGGGCGTCCATCTTTGGTTATAGAAGAACTGGTTCATGCGATTGATAACAAGATCCAGGAAAACAGCAAGTTTACAATTAGTGCTCTCGCTATGGAATTTCCCCAAATCTCACGATCAATAGTTCATGAAAGTGTTACTGAAAAACTGAAATTTCATAAACTTTGCTCATGTTGGGTGCCAAAGATTCTTACTGAGCAACTCAAAACAAAACAGATGGGTAGTGCACTTCAGTTTTTGACCCGTTGTGATGAAGGCGGTGAAGAATTTCTGACACAGATAGTCACAGGAGATGAAACTTGGGTTTCTTACGACACCCTGAAAGTAAGCATCAATAAATAGAATGGAGGCACACCTCATCCCCAGCAAAGGTTAAGCCGAAACAAATCTTATCACCTCGAAAAATGATGTGCTCAGTGTTCTGGGACAGGAAAGGCATCTTACTCATTGATTTCTTACCGCATGGTCAAACAATGAAAGCAGATGTTTATTGCGAGACACTTAGGAAATTGCGCCGTGCAATATAGCATAAGTGCCGAGGAATGCTGTCAGAAGGTGTTGTGTTTCTTCACAACGCACGTCCTTACACTGCAAATGCGACGAAAAACATCCTCCAGGGATTTGGCTGGGACGTGTTTGACCACCCCTGTACACTCCTAACCTTGCTCCTAGCGACTTTCATCTGTTTTTGCATCTCAAATCTTTCCTTGGCAGTCAACACTTCAACAATGACGAAGAGCTTTAAGAAATTGTTTCCAACTGGTTGAAGACACAGGCGGCAAACTTCTATGAAGAAGTTATAAAAAAACTTGTGCCTCGCTATAAGTGCCTGCAAAATTTCGGCAGTTACTGGAAAAGTAGTTTAAGAGTTGTAGAATTTTGTGCAATATATAATCTTTCTGTATCTGTACACAATTTAATTTTATTACCTAACAGAACTTACTTTCTGGATGTACGTCGTATGTTAAGAGTACATTCAACATGAACTCTGTATGGTTTGGTTAGATTGTGATATTTCCAAGAAAGTGAAGCTGCAGTTAAAATGGCATCTTTGCTGTTAAGAGCCTCATTTTAATTAATCAAATGTGTAGGTTAATAGCAATCATATTAATGATTTAAATTTCTTAGAATATGTTATGTTTTCATTTTTCAGAAGCATCAGTGTGTTAATGCTTCTGTTAGATTTCGTGTGTGCCAGTTTGTTAGCAAGCTGCTGAATGCCCTTGGTGAGGACACCTGTATAGACGATGCATTATGCACTAGGATATGTGAGTGCATGTTGGAGAGATTACAGGTAAGTGGAGTAGCCCTTCTTTTAAGCTCTGGTGGTTCTAATTAAACTGAGTGTGTTTGGCAAGGACTGAAGCAGTTTGCAAACTCAATAGACTTACTAATTAATATTGCACTTATGAATTATGTCAAACAAATAATTAGTTTTAAGTCTTGCCACAAGGGCGCTCAACTACTTGTCATCAGCACCCTTCAAAAACTTTGTCATGGCAAAAGCCAGATATAAATGTAACGATAAATCATAAAAAAATCTAAAATAATAATTGCAAACAAATAAACTAGCACAATTAACACAAAAGCATAGTAAAAACTATAAATAGAAATAAATAAAACACTAAAGGTATTAAAAAGTATTCCCCTTAATTAGAATCTATAATTTAACTTAGAAAATAAAATAAAAAACACCAAAAGGCATAAAAACCCATTTCCTTTGTTAAACTCCTTCACTACTTGCACAGATGCCCGCCTAGGTAGTGTGGTGGTAGCGAGTCTGCCTCACGTTCAAGAGGTTCCGAGTTCGAATCTTGGCCAGGGTGGAGTTACCTGGATAAGGTTTTTTCCAGGGTTTTCCCTTATCCTGAAAGACGAATGTTGGGTAACTCTAAGCTCTATGGACCCTGGGTTCATTTGAGCATCATTTCATCCATTCCATTCATCGTCCGATATGACTTAAAGTTGGAGGACGTAAATTGCAAAAAAAAAGAGAGAGAGAGAGAATAAATATAATACCTGCCCAGAGGTGGTTGAATCAGTTTGTACTTTTTTTTTTTTTTTTTTTTTTTTTTTTTTCTCAGAGTTGGGCTACCATTTACAGAAGGTTTATCCTGCCTTTTTTTCCATGCCATTCTGGCCACAAGATCAGGATCTTCTTGCTCCATGTCCTCTAAGGAGGAGGACTCTTTCCCTTCTTGAACTTTCGGTTCGAGAGGCTCGAATCGATTGGAAACTATGACCAACAAAGATGACTTGTCGCCGGTCTGAGTCCTCTCTAGATGACTCCTCCAAATTTGATCTCGGATCTCGGAGGAGATGCTCGTGGGCTTCTTTTTCCCTTGGTCTTTTTGGGCGCAGACTTTGTGTTTTCCTTCAGAAAGGCAGTTCTATCATATTGGGCCTTAAACTTTATTTCTGGTTCTTAGTATATTACGGTCAGCTTACTCTTATTGCTGGACGTCGATGTTGCCACTCGGTGAACAGCCAGAACATGACAAGAGTGTAAGAAACATCAGTGATAATTTAACTTTAAAGGGAGTCGATTAATGACACTAAACAACACTTTTAAATTTTTCCGGAACATGTTTCTGAGGCTTTGCCTCTATCATCAGCCAGCCCTCGACTCTCACAAACATGTTCCGGAAAAATTTAAAAGTGTTGTTTAGTGTCATTAATCGACTCTCTTTAAAGTTAATTTATCATAGCAACACTGTTTTCAACACTTCCAAGAAAGGAATCAGTGATAATGTTAGTGGTTACACTATTCAACATGTTCTTCCAATGCAGCAACATTTATCATCCATAACAGGACACGGTTGAAAGTTGCTCATGGTATACCTTGTGAGGTTGAGCTACCTTTAGCCTTTAGATCTAATTTGTCCCTGATAAACAGGATCTTTCAAATATTCCAGCAACCAAAAGTCATATGAATTTAATATGGGTGCATTATGAGTTGGTGATTGACATTTGAAGAAGAGAGGATACCAATTTTGCCACTTTACTGCCCCTCTCTATGTGGTAGGCAATGAAGATAACAGAAAGGTAGTGGGGAAGATGATGTTCGGTTGCATTAACACACATGCACATATTCCTAGAAATGCATACTGCAGGATTAATTATAAGAATGTCTCCACATAAGTGTTCAGTTACCAAATTACAGCGTACGAAATTCTCAGAATGACGAAAAAATGAATGGTTAGCTGCAATTCAGATTTAAAAAAACAAAGAGCCATGGCTGCAGAGAATGATGCATTCTAGTCCAGTGGGAATATGCTGCTTTTATTTGAAATGGGAATTATTGGACCTGCATTGTCTCCTTCAAAATATTTTCTTACAGAACATCTACGAGGGTCCTTCAATAAATAACCGAACTAATATCGAGATTTAACTGTATTGGAACACCACAGTGAAGCAAAATAATTATTAATTTATAGATGAGTCGAATTTGTAACACATCTGCTTCACTTTCGTACCTATTTTGAGGACATGTTTCGCAAATCATCGTTTGCATCTTCAGCTTTTATGCGACTAAAACTTGATCCAGTGGTGTGGATAATTCTGGAGTTGCTGCTGCCATCTGTTGATTTAGTGATGAACATAAATGTGGGATTCTCTTCTGGCGGGATTTCAAAATTCATTAGTTGGTTTTTATGTTTTTCTATGTATATTCTCTCCCATATGACGAGTTCACTATGTTTTTGTACTTATTTTAGTAATTCGGTGCTATCCTCAATTTCATGATTTTCAGACCAGAAATGAGCTGCTATTGTGGACTTATCAATATTTTTTGTATCTTAAGTGCCTGAAGTGTTCTTTCTTTCTAGTGCCTATGTTTCTTTTTGTCCTCTCTATGTACATTTTTTCACAGTCTTTACACTTAATCTTGTAAATGCCTGACTTTTCCTCTGGTTTTATCTTATCAGTATTATTACTGTTAAGTAGGTTTTTAATGTTGTAATTCTTTTTTGGTGCCAATGTTATATTGTATTTCTTGAATATTTTTTGGAACTTTTTTGTGGCCCAGGGGTGGTAAGTAAATTTAGCAAATCTAATTTCTTGTTTTATTGGTGTGAGAGCTGTGATCTGTTTTAATCTCTTTTGAAGTTTGAATGATTTTAGTTTTTTATCTACAAGGTTTTTTCCATATCCATTTTTAATTGCAGTTTTTAAGATTTGATGGCATTCTTTTTGATATTCTTGCTGGCTGAGGGGTAGATTTACTAATCTGTGTGTGAGACTGTTGATGTTGGCATGTTTGTGTGGAATTGGGTTGAAATTATTTGCTTTGATGTAATTATCTGTGTGTGTGTTGCTTTTCTATGGATACCAAATTCTAGTTTTTCATTGCTTTTTGTGATTTTAAGGTCCAAAAAAGGTAGAGTACAGCCCTCTTCAGTTTTCACTGTGAATTGTATGCTGGGTTCTTGCAGGTTGAGTAGTTTCAAAGCATCATCTATTTGTTTGTAGGGCACTATTGCAAAGATGTCGTCTACGTATCTGTACCATGTTTTAAAAACATGAGGGAAGGCTTTAGTTATATGTGTTTCGAAGAAGCTCATGTATAGATTGGCCAAAAATGGTGATAGTGGGCTTCCCATAGCTAGTCCTGAAATTTGTTTATAATATTTTCCATCAAAAACAAAATACTTTTGATGTATACATATTTCAGTCATTGCCAAATATTCTTCTAATGCATTGGCATCTAGGTTTATAGAATTTAGCCATTTCTTCAGTTGAATCAAAAGTTTGTCTAATGCAATGCTAGGGAAGAGGGAGCGGACATCAAAGGATACTAAAGTGTCATGAGGTTTTAGTTTAAGATTTTGAATTTTTTCTACCAGGTGTAAAGAGTTTTTTATGCTCAGAGTATAGAATTGCGGAAAGGACTGAAATTTTTTGGACAGCCATTTTGCCAGAAGGTAAGTAGGAGTGTTGATATTATTTACAATGGGTCTCATGGGTATGTTGGGTTTGTGTATTTTAGGCAAACCATATAGTTTTGCAAGGGTAGGGTTGTCCGGTTTGATAGTTTTTTGTTCTGCAGTTAAAAGTTTACTATTAATGATGGTTTTTTGTACATCTTTTGTGCATCGGTTGAGTGGATTAGAATATATTTCTTGGAATTCTTTTTGATGTAACTCTTAACATTTTTTCCTTGTATGTAGCTGTGTCTAAAATTACTATTTTGTTCCCTTTATCAGCCCTTGAGAAGATTACATCCTTTTTTCTTAAAGATTTAATTATCTTAATTTGTTTCAAATGTTTTCCTGGTTTTCTATTTGTTAAGTTTTCCAATATAGGAGATGATTTTTTTCCTAATTATATTTTTGTCCATGTTTTCCAAGCCTTCTACTGGTATTCTGATGAATTCATTGTAGATATAGAATTAATAGTAGAAGGCTTGGAAACCACGGACAAAAATATAATTAGGAAAAAATCATCTCCTATATTGGAAAACTTAACAAATAGAAAACCAGGAAAACATTTGAAACAAATTAAGATAATTAAATCTTTAAGAAAAAAGGATGTAACTTCTCAAGGGCTGATAAAGGGAACAAAATAGTAATTTTAGACACAGCTACATACAAGGAAAAAATGTTAGTTACTACAACAAAAAGAATTCCAAGAAATAGATTCTAATCCACTCAACCGATGCATAAAAGATGTCATGCCATAAAATCTTAAAAAGTGCAATTAAAAATGGATATGGAAAAAACCTTGTAGATAAAAAACTAAAATCATTCAAACTTCACACCAATAAAACAAGAAATTAGATTTGCTAAATTTACTTACCACCCCTGGGCCACAAAAAAGTTCCAAAAATATTCAAGAAATACAATATAACATTGGCACCAAAAAACAATTACAACATTAAAAACCTACTTAACAGTAATAATACTGATAAGATAAAACCAGAGGAAAAGTCAGGCATTTACAAGATTAAGTGTAAAGACTGTGAAAAAATTTACATAGGGAGGACAAAAAGAAACATAGGCACTAGAAGAAAGAAAATACACTTCAGGCACTTAAGATACAAAAATATTGGTAAGTCCGCAATAGCAGCTCATTTCTGGTCTGAAAATCATGAAATTGAAGATAGCACTGAATTACTAAAATACGTACAAAAACATAGTGAACTCGTCATATGGGAGAGAATATACATAGAAAAACATAAAAACCAACTAATGAACTTTGAAATTCCGCCAGAAGAGAATCCCACATTTAAGTTCATCACTAAATCAACAGATGGCAGCAGCAACTCCAGAATTACCCACACCACTGGATCAAGTTTTAGTCGCATAAAAGCCGAAGATGCAAATGATGATTTGCGAAACATGTCCTCAAAATAGGTACGAAAGTGAAGCAGATGTGTAATAAATACGACTCATCTATAAATTAATAACCGAACTAATTTTTTAATTAACACATAATGGATTTATTTCACTAACATTTACCTACACACTTTCGAAGTATTCTCCCTCTAATGAAATACAATTATTTCAACAATTTACCCATTGTTCGAAACACCCATTGAACTCATTTTTGGGCAGTCTGTTCAGGATACCTATGACAACATTGTTCAACTCCTTATCACTTTGAAAATGGCGACCACGAAGGGCCTGTCTCACTTTAGGGAAGAGGTGAAAATCGCATGGTGCGAGATCCGGAGAATACGGTGGATGAGGCATGATCTCAATGCCCATTTCTGCGATGACATCTTGAGTTGCACAAGCTCGATGAGCAGGGGCATTATCCTGATGCAACATCCATCCTCTCCTTGCGAGATCTGGTCGCTTTTCGGTGATTTTTTTTTTTTTTTTTTTTTTCTTCATTGGCCCCTTAAGTACGTCGCAATAGTAAGCAGCAGTTACTGTGCTTTGATTGGTTACAACATGATCGTTTACAATGCCCTGTTTGTCAAAGAATATGAGATGCATGACCTTTCCTGCACTTTTCTGAACTTTTGCTTTCTTAGGCCTAGGGCTCGAAGAATGTTTCTATTGCGAACTTTCCTGTTGTGTTAACGGATTGTAATGTTGGAACCAACTCTCGTCACAAGTGATGACCCTATTCAGAAAGTCTGGCTCCCGTCGTAACCTTCCGAGCTATTCTTGACATGTCATGACTCAGTGAGCCTTCTGTTCGTTCTTCAGCACGTGCGGTACCCATTTCGCTGCAACTTTTCGATTGCCAAGATCATTGCGAATTATGTCATTACACTTCCAACAGACAAATGCATTATGTCTGCAACTTTTGAAATTGTTAGGCGACGATCATCTCGTGTAATTGCGTCAATTGTGTTAATGTTGACTTCCGTTTCTGCTGTTACGGTTCTTCCAGGGTGCGGAGAACCTTGAAGGTCTTCATGACCCTCTTTGAAACGTTTATACCACTCAAAGACTTGTGTTTTGCCTAAAGCTTGGTCCTTGTATGCTTGCTGCACCATTTCAAAGGTTTCTGTAGGATTTTTGTCTAACAGAACACAAAATTTTATTGATGCGCGTTGCTGCCATTTCAGTTCCATGGTGGGTGCAGTATACATGACCTCACATATCGGGCTCTAACTCCCAACTGATTGACTCTGCATGACTGCCACTCACAGCACTGCTAGAGAAAGGATTCATCTTTCCACCACTAGCAGCCATGGTGCTCCAGGACAGTTTATTTAAATACAATTAAATTAGTTTGGTTATTTATTGAAGGACCATCATAATTTCCCTTGCTTGTCCTTTAATTGGGATTCCGTACTCAGAAACATTTTTTGTGGTCTTCACAGATAGTTTCTTTTTGTCTGGTTCTGTAGCACAAGTGTTTATGGCAGCCATAAGTAATGATAATTAGATAAATGTTAAAGTACATGCCAGAAAAAGCATATGCTCAATGATCACTGAAGCACACAAATTATGTTGCAGTAATGTAAAGCTGTTTACACCTCCTGAAATATTCAGTAGTAGAGAGCAACGAACGAATGGTATTCTTATACTGCTGATTCCTATGTGAAGCAACAATAAATAGCAGTGTCTGTTTACTGTAAACGTCAACATGTCGATAGAAGAGCATCATGCATTAAGCACGTGATGAGATGGGATAGAACTTGCAACACAGGATGAGCATGCCAGGTTGCTATGGCAATAATTTGCTTTTGATTGGTGGATTGATGGTTTTAGGCAACCACAATGATGTGTTTGTGACATGTTTATCCCTTCTCCTCGTTTTCACTCCTTATTACCATGTGGTTTGCAGATGTCGATCACCCAACTTACCATGTGGCAACTATTGGTTGGGTCTTGAAGACCATGCTTCTGAAAATTGTCTAGAGAGATGTCATTTTTCTCCTAGTAAGTAACATTATGTTCCATTTTTCATGAAAATAATACTGTCACAGTTGCATTCCTGGAATTATGTGTTGCAGAAAGAAGTTCCTATAATTGTACACTTAAGGCCACAAAGTGTCATCTCTTCAAAGAGAAAAATAAACCAGGAATGAAGATTTTAGTTAATTGATGGAAATCAATCATTTCTTCTCACTAGCCATATATAGGCCTAGGTTTTTGATAGTCAACATGAAAAATTCAATGCCATGGCCGGGATTTGAACCACGAATCTCCTGTTTTCCATCCAGTCGCTCTAACCCATTGAGCTACTATGGCCAACATGCCATCCTGACATTAAATTCTCCATTTGACTCTTATATTTCCCCAGTAAATCACTAGGGGCTCTCGCATTCGAGATACACCGTTTGTGGTGACTTACTATCGTAAGTACTTGAGTCCCAGGCTTCATCATTTAACTCTTATTATTTTAGTTAATTGATGGAAACCAATAATTTCTTCACACTAGCCATATATAGGCTAAGGTCTTTGATAGACAGGTCAACATGAAAAATTCAAAGACCTTAGCCTATATACAGCTAGTGTGAAGAAATGATTGGTTTCCATCAATTAACTAAAATAATAAGAGTTACGTGATGAAGCCTGGGACTTAAGTACTTACGATAGTAAGTCGCCACAAATGGTGTATCTTGAATGCAAGAGCACCTAGTGGTCTGCCAGGGATATATACGAGTCAAATGGAGAATTTAATGTCAGGACGGCACGTTGGCCATGGTAGCTGAATGGGTTAGAGCGACTGGACGGCAACCAGGAGATCCGTGGTTCAAATTCCAGCCATGACATTGAATTTTTCATGTTGACTCTATCAAAAACCTTAGCCTTTATACAGCCAGTGTGAAGAAATGATTAATTTCCATCAATTAACTAAAACATTATCTTCTTCTTTTCATGAAAATAATACTGTCACAGTTGCCTTCTTGGGATTATGTGTTGCAGAAAGAAGTTCCTATAATTGTACACTTAATAGGGCCACAAAGTGTCATCTCTTCAAAGAGAAAAATAAACCAGGAATGAAGGTACTTCTGTAATCATAGCACACAGTGCAGCATGTGAAAGAATTTAACCCAATATGTGAAACTGCACAGTCACAAGTATAATTAAGCTGTCTCTTCATCTTGGGCCCTCTTCTCGGCATTGCCGTTTCTACCAACACAGCTTCCCTAGCATTTCACATGAAAGTTCAACGTAACTTTCACCCAACATTTGCTTCCCAAAAGGAATCAGTGCATAGGGTACAGTAGCGACGATAGTTCTGTGCCAGTGACCTACTTTCTTCATGCACCGGAGAGAGTCTGTGACCCAGTGTCACTTGCACCTTTTATTAGCGCTAGAAGATGGAAGACAATGCAGCAAGGACATATTTCACACACTCGTCTTTACTAAAACGCATACCTTAAGATATTTGAGCACTTCCTCATCTTAGCCACTGAGAAACAACAGATCTTCTTTACTGTTTTACTTCTTTGCTTTCACAAATGTTCTAATTTACAGGAAAGTAAAAATCTGGGGCGATGCCTTTGTGGCTTGTAGCGCATGGAAGTGACTTAGCCGATTCTCGTATGAAGATATGTTTCATCTTCATAGATAACCCACCTTCCTTCATCTCTAAACCTTTTTATGGCACTTAAATATGACACGCACCAATTTCTCATATACCTTTCCTATAACAAGACCTTGCTGTTTCTTGTTTTCTTCCACTTGAAACCTATGCCACATAAGATGGTCTTTAAACTAGTGTTTCCCCCTTTAAAGTTAATGGAATCTTGATGTTTCAGGAGTCCCAAATTTTGACAGTGGGTACAGTTTTCTCCTAAATATACAAATTATAAATTGTTTGGCGAATTACACACCTGTCAAAGTCGTCAGTGACAGTGATTGTTTCTGGTACACGATATCCTTTCCAGATGTTTCAAAGGAGGTTACTAGTGCTTTGTATTTCTCCACTTCTTTAATTATTTTAAGAAATTTTCTCTCAGATACTTTTGTTGGTGCACTCACCCTCCCTTGCATTTTATTGGTATATCGCTAGAAACTGCTTCCCGTTTCAGAAGAGACTGACCTTATTAATAGCTTCATGGTTTGCCTGTAAAGTGTTCTTCCACCAAGTTTGCACACATACACACAGACAAAACGCTAATCGCCAGTGCGATTAAGAATCACAATTTCTAAAACTTTAAAATCTTAACGTGACTGTACCGAAGCATTAGAAGTTACCCGATCAAATCTCTCCGCGATACTGGCCATTTCAGTATACTGCACATGACCGAGAGTGTAGGCTCAGCAACTGGATTCTAAATGACTGCCCACGCGGTCTCCACCGGCAAAGAACCATCATCCGCACTGTACCAAAACATACTGACATCACGTAAATCAAAAATTTCATGTTGTCCTTATTTACTGGACCAAATTTTCATATGGTGAAGGCTTGGAAGTATTTGTGAGTTGACTACTAAATATCTGTGAGATTTCAGAATCCAAAATCTTTCCTTTTCTTCGCTTGATAGAACAGATACCTGTGTAAGAATAATTGAACTCCTTCTAGAGGTCAACGTAACTAATGTATACTACATCCAGCTTAAGAAAGGGTATGTGCACACCTCTTTTAGTACATATTTAATACATGAAAATATAGATTTAAATATGAAAAGAATGTACACTCAAGAAAATAGAAGATGAGTATAGTCTTAAATAATTTTATTTCCTCAAAATAAAATGTAAAAAAGTACTAAGTTTTTATAGAAATGATAAAATGTCTCATAATAAAACGTCTGGCATTTATCAGTTTGTTTAGATTGTGACAGGAGTTACATTGGTAACTTCATTTTGCAACCAGATAAAAGACTATTTCAGAAGTATTAAATATACAGTTTGGCTGCTCTATCTCCGGCTCTGACATTTCTCGAGAGGGGGAAGCGGGTTGTTGCCAGTTCTATAGCGGAAATTTCAAGCAGAGCAACATGCGTATTTGAAATATTTCACGTATTTGCATATTTCACGAACTAGTAGCCATATTATTATAATAGCGATAATAATAGGACTTACGAACACTAAAAATCGGAATTCACGCACGAAAAATATACCAAAGAAAGTTTACCAGCCCAAGTAGCTAAAAGGCCACGTGGCTCAAACAAAGTTAACCTGGCAACATGGTGTTGGGTTCGGAAGCGACGCCTAGCAGCGACAATGCTGACTGGCGCTAGCAGACAGTTTTAACCTCCTGACCAGAGCACCGGATGTAGAGACTCCCAGTACCACCAACAGATGCAGTTAGTGTGCGTGAAAGGTGTGAACGAAATATTCTATACCTTGTTTCACGTAAGCTTGCCCAGTATCTCTTAACGGTCACGTGACCTAATCACCTCTCATTGGTTGCTGTTGTGGTAATGACTGTCGTGTCAACACTTCCAAGAAAGGAAAAATTAGTTCGTTATTTAACATGGTGATATATCATTATATGTTGGAAGAGAATTGTCAAATTTATATTTTCGTAACTGTTTTAATTAAATATATTACGCAACAGAGTTGACTTATCTGAAATGCATGTTAATTCTTAAACAAAGTAAAGAGGAGGTTCCTTTGCTCTCAAGCACATGGCACGATAGCATGTGATTTAGCGGTAGTGGTGACATTTGTTTATAAGACTTTTATCACTGACCTTGTTTTGAACTGGATTAGTCATGCATCGCCATTCGAAAGTGCGGGAGCTAAATTATTTTATTGATCGTTTATTGCGCATGTATTATATGTATAATGGCAGAGTCTACCGCCAGTTTTTCGCGTAAGTATCGCAAGGATAATTATTTACAAACAGGCGAAAAAAGAATTGTGTTGCATGTGTTTAATGCACTCACAGAGAAGAATCTGTCTTTGTCAGTGAGAGAAGTCGAACAGCTGGGCTCTGAAGTTACAGGTGTGAGTGTTAGATCCGTAGGAACATCGCGACATGAAATTGAGGAAACAGGAAAACTTACCACTCAAACAAAAGTGCGTGCTCGGAGAAAATACGTGAAAAGTGTTGTGCGTCTTCATGTGTGTAGTTTTTCTTTAGAAACGAACTCCCTAACATAAGTAACATTTCGTCTGCTGTAAATGAGGATGCAGATTTACCAAATTTCAGCAGATTGCTTATACAGCTGGGATTTGTGAATGAAAAAAGAGGCAAGAAAAATGTGCTAAAAGACAGAGGTGATATTGCTGTGTGGCGAAGACGCTATTTGACAACCACACTGCACCGAGATACAAATCGCTAAATATACCCGAAGAACACACGAAAAGTAAAGTATGGTGTGACACGACTTTTAAGACTGAAAGAGAAGCATTTTTGAAAGGTATGTGTGCTGGTTTAAAAAATTCCAGTGGAAAAGGCCGAAGGCCTTTCATTATAAACTCTTTCAGTTTCATTGCTCAGCCATTCTGTTTCAATTTGCTCAGTTCATTATAAACTTGTATTTTTGCATGCCTTCATATCCTTATTTGTATGATTTTTGTATGATTTTATCTTCCCCGCAATTATTACGAAATGTGACGGGAAGGCATCGCCTATGGCGTATGACGCGAAAGCATTAGCCAATTAGGGCGAGGGGGAGGGTTGTTGAATGCGGAGTGATACATTTCAGCCGGGCAAGGTTATATGAAACAGAGATTAATAGAGTTTTGTTGTAATGAATATCTTGAATGATAATAAAATTGCAAGTTGGATTTTATTGTTTTAAAGCTAATATGGTCTTATATTTTCATTTTAAAGATAATTTTGACGATATGTTTTCAATTGCTCATTGCTGTATGTTGGTACTATGAGCCTTCCCCCTCCACCTCTTACAGTCGCAAAATGTCAGTGCCGGAGATACAACGGCCGGAAAGTAAATGGATTAACAAATCAGCTATGGCAGATCATTTTTTATCGTTTAATCATGAAATAAATCCAGAGGTTAAATTATTAAAGCAATTAAATGGTCTCATAGATTTGATGGTGTGGGAAGAAAATTATTTTGAGGATTGCATAATGAATTTTGAAACATTGCCAATTGATTCTGTAAATAAATTTGTTTTCATTTCAAGTAGTGACAATATAATACAGAGATGGCTAAGGACAATAAAGAGAAAAATGTAGAGTAGGATAGGTGAAATGGCAGAATATGTAAAAAGAAGTAGAGGACCTCCACTACACAAAAACCTAGGGTTAGGTGCATGGGGACAATTATTGTTCAATGGCGGGCAACATGGTAGGATTTTCAGGATTTAGGAATATATGGTGTTTTCCAGTATGGATTTTATAATTGTATTCTTGATTTTGTATTTCCATTTGATGGTGTAAAAGAAAAGATGAGAAATAAATTACAAATTACCATAATTTTGAGTCAAACTAATACTCAATACTCCATTTATTGCTAGTATTTACCTAGAACGCGTTTCGTTAGGATCTTCCTAACATCATCAGCTGTTGTCGACTAATGGATGTTGGTTTGGTGAACCCATTGGAGGTGACAGGTGCGTCTCTGTCGGTATCTTGATGAACTTGAAGTTTGGGTTTTCATCAAGGGTAGTGTCAAAATTAAAAAATTTTCTTTCATATTTCTTTATGAAGACTTTTTCCGACATGGTTAATGCAGCTGGACCTTGGACACTTGTTAATAAGTGGATTTCTCATTCTATATCATGATTCTCCTTCCAAAAATGGTACACTACTGCCGATTTATCTATTTCTTTGTTCCTGATGTTCCTAAAATGCATTTTAAGCCTAATGTTCAAGATCCTTTTTGTTTTTCCAATGTAAAAGTTGTCACAGCCTTTGCAGTTTATCCGGTACACACCTGATTTTTTGTCTGTGGGTATCTCCTTTGTATTATGTGATTTCAAAAGGTGTTGTATACTAAATTTGTTCTGTGGGGCCAAAGTAATATTGTGCTCTTTGAAGACTTTGGAAAAGGTGTGTAGCTCTGGGATGATATGTAAATTTTCTGTGTGAAGTTTCATTGCTGATTGGGGAAAGAGTAGTTAGTTGTTTGCATCTTTGTTATCTTTTGAATTTATCAATTTCCCTTTTTACCAATTCAGCACTGACTCCATTGTATTCTGCAATGTGATAGATATTACTATACTCTTTGATATATTCCATCTTGTTTAACGGTACATTAACCCGCCTGTAAGTTAAACTGTTGATAACAGCATGCTTGTGTTGTCTTGGGTTATATCCATCTGCTTTTATGAAATTTTGTGTGTGTTTCCTTCCTATGTATTCCAAATTCAAGTTTATTATGTTTTCTGATAAGTTTTAAATCCAAGAAAGGGATTTCATTGATTGTCTCTTTTTCTATGGAAAATTTTACTGCAGGATTTTGTAAATTTAGTAGTTTTAATGCATCATCCACTTGTTTTTCATTTACTATTGCCCAAATGTCATCCACATATCTATACCAATGTTTGAAAATTAGTGGGAATGCCTTTGTGATATGGGTTTCCAAAAAGCTCATGAAGAGGTCTGCCAAAAATGGGGACAATGGATTGCCCATAGATAGTCCTGATTTTTGTTTGAAATTATTTTTATTGAATGTAAAAAAGGACTGTTCAATGCAAATATTTGTTAAGTGAAGGTATTCCTCTATGATGTTTTGGTCTAATTGTAGGGACTGAAGCCATATTTGCATGTGCTCTGTGAGTTTGTTTTGACAACAGCTGATGATGTTAGGAAGATCCTAACGAAACGCGTTCTAGGTAAATACTAGCAATAAATGGAGCATTGAGTATTAGTTCGACTCAAAATTATATTAATTTTGTGCTTCATTGTATCATAGTCCTTACACATTGGAATACAAATTACCAACTCAGGTACTTTAATAGCCTGTGTATTAGCACTGTACTACAAACTAATTGGTAGTGAAAAAGGCAGTGAGTTTCTGCTGTCTCAGTTTAGTGTATCACTTCCAGCAGCCCAATCACACATCTGCTTTAACATTAGAAGATTCATTTGGCATTGTTTTGGCTTGACTCTCTGTTTGTTACTGCTTGTGCATGGGTCATAACCACAGCTGGTTCATCAATACTGTCTGAATCTGAATACTCTTCATTTTCAGTAACAGTGCATGATGCAATGTCTTCTTCTGTAATTGGTTTATCACTTCCGTCTTTGTCAATATCTTCATCAACATTGAGACAGTCATCGATATATAGTCAACATGAAAAATTCGATGCCATGGCTGGGATTGGGACCACGGATCTCCTGGTTTCTGTTCAGTTGCTCTTACCCATTGAGCTACCATGGCGAACTTGCTGTCATGACACCAAATTCTCCATTTGACTCATATATTTCCCTGGCAAACCACTAGGGGCTCTTGCATCCAAGATACACTGTTTGTGGCTACTTACTATCGTAACTACTTGAGTCCCAGACTTCATTTAACTGTATAGCAAGAATTTTTGTCCGTAGTTAATTTCTCACCATCTTAATCAGCCGGGCATTCGGGCACCATATGTAACAGGACTTTTATGTTGGAGATGGGATGCACGTTGACTGCTTCGAAGACCCAAGTTGGGAAGCCAGATATAACAGGGTTACTTCGTTGTATTTTGAGTTGTTTCTTGATGATTGTGTTTGATTAAATAATAGTCATGAGATCTCTCGTTTTCAGGTGTGGTTTTGAGTGAAATTAATAAAATTTTGGATAAGTTCAATTTCGTAATATATATTTTAATTGTATAAGCTGGATTACATTTTACTCAAACTTTTTTCCTAGTCAATCATTGCAGGTTACCTCTAGCATATCGATGATGATGATGATGATGATGAGTATAAGGGTGATCAACTGCAGAGGTCATCAGTGCCCTTTATAAAACAAACTGGTCATGGCAAAAGCCAGATATAAATTCCTCTAAAACACTTTAATTATGTAAATAGACTAACAAAAAATACATACACGTAAAAGACTATAAAAACAAAAGAAATAAAAATCTAAAAAGCCATTAATTCTATTCGCTAAATCCTAAACTCTAAACTAGAAAAGAATCTAAAAACCTTCTCCACTACTGTGTTATCATCCGCTAGCATTTCTGCAAAGCTGGCTGCCAGCTGCAGAGACGTCCTAAGGTGTGCTAGGTAAAAACACTCTAGCAGCACGTGTCGTACAGATAACGCTTCATTGCAAAACAGACACAGTGGAGCAGGCTCCTTTTTAAAAAGAAAACTATGAGTAAAAACACAGTGCCCAATACGTAACCGAGCCAAACTCACCTCCTCGCGACGAGATGACCGGCAAGAAGTAACCCAGGGAATCGGAAGTTCTTTGACAGATCTAAGTTTATTATTGCGGAGAGCGGACCACTCATCCCGCCAGCAGGTTTGCACAGCTCTCCGCAATACGGCCCTAAAATCTTCCGATGTCACACATGGTACTCTAACCCTGGGCTTCATGGTAGCCGTCTTGGCTGCCGAATCCGCCATTTCATTCCCCCGCAACCCTACGTGACCAGGGATCCATGCACACACCACGCTAACGCCAGAAGCGTGTAAAACGTGGAGGGCATCCTGTATACGCTGCACAATAGGGTGGTAGTTGTACAGCTGCCGTAGGCTTTGAAGTGCACTGAGGGAATCATTCAGGATTAAGCAGTTCCCCAACTTTCGTCGACGTACGTGTAAAATGGCCCGGTATATTGCATAAAGCTCTGCAGTAAAAATGGAAGTGCTAGTGTGGAATCCGAATGTATACAGTTTGGTTCCACACATGTAAGCACAACCAACACCATTTGAGTTCTTGGAGCCATCAGTATAAATTACATAATGGTCCTCATATCGCAATTAAAATTCTAAAAAAAACATGTGCGGATACTAGACATAGACATGGTAGATTTATCATATTTAGTCATGCCCAGATCAACGTGGGATGCTCTGCACAACCAAGGAGGGTATGTCCTCTCCCCCCTAGGATACATCTTAGGCATTTCAGTATCAAGATGTCTAAGGAGCTCCCGGAAACAAAAACCAGGTGGCTTTGGTTTAATAGAAGTTTCCCTATAACGCACGTCCATGAAGGTGTTAAAGAACGGCATAAACAATGGATATGTGGGCATGCAATTAAGTCCACAGCCATAATTTGCTAATAACATGTTGCGCCTGTACTGCAGAGGAGGTTCTGCAGACCCAGCATACAGGCTTATAACTCGGCTCGTTGGAAATGCCCCAACTGCTATACGTATGCCACAATTATGGACTGTGTCTAATCTCTTCAGCACAGATGGTCGTGCTGAGCCATAAACGATACTACCATAATCTAATTTGGAATGGATGAGTGCGCGATAAAGTCGCAATAACACTGTACGATCAGCTCCCCATGATTTTCCACTTAGTACCCGCAAATATGTAAAGATCGGTCACATTGTGCTTTCAGTTGTGCTATATGCGACGACAAACTAAGTTTTCTATCAAATATCACTCCAAGGAATCTCGTCTCATCTGCAAAAGGCACCTAGCCGGAGCCTTGGAGGTAGTTGACTCTGCTGACGCCAGAAGTTAACACAGATGGCTTTCTCAGCGGAGAATCGGAAGCCGTTTTTTAAACTCCAACCCTTAAGGTTGTCCAAGGTGGTCTGAAGACGGCGCTCTAAAAATGGAGTGCGCTGAGATGTACAGTAGACGGCAAAGTCGTCTACAAATAGGCATGATGAAACCCCCGGAGATACACATTTCGAGATAGAATTAATCGCAATAGCAAAAAACGTAACACTTAGTACCGATTCCTGTGGTACACCGTTCTCTTGAACAAAAAGGTTCGAAAAAACCAAGCCAACCCTTACTCGGAATACGCGGTCCTTCAAGAATTCCTGAAGGAAGAGTGGTAGGCGTCTACATATATTCCAGGTGTGCAGAGTACGTTGCAACCCTGCCTGCCAACACGTATCATAAGCCTTTTCGAGGTCAAACAATATTCTGACTGTTTGACAGTTTTTAAGAAGTCCGTTCATAATCTGTGTCGCCATGGACACAAGATGATCCACTGTTGAACGGCGGCGTCAAAAACCGCACTGGATGTTATTCAGTAGGTTGTGCGTTTCCAGTCACCATACCAACCACCCATTTATCATTCGTTCCATCACCTTGCATACGCAACTGGTGAGGGAAATAGGACTGTAGCTAGAAGGGAGGTGACGGTCCTTGCCAGCTTTCAAGATAGGTATAATGGTGGCTTCTCGCCACTTGTCAGGAAACATGGCATCAACCCACACACGGTTATAGATCTCGAGCAGGAATGCCTTACCTGCAGGTGAGAGATGTAACATTTGAACGTGGATTCCGTCCGATCCTGGTGCTGTCAGTCGCGATGACGAAAGAGCGTGTTCTAACTCTGCCAAGGTGAAGAGGCAGTTATAATCTTCAAGGTTTCTGGAACTAAACACGAAACCTTGAGATTCTACCTGAGTCTTAATTGAGATAAACTCAGGATCATAATTGCTTGAGCTAGACACCTGAGTGAAAGCACAGCCGAAGGTGTTAGCCACAACAAATGGATCAACAACTCCTGCAGTTGTTTTCAGACCAGCGATTGGCAGGTGGGTTGATTTTCCGGCCACGCGCCTTAACCTATCCCATACAACAGATGAAGGTGTACATCTGTTAAAAGATGATACAAAATTGTTCCATGAAGTCTTTTTGCTATCCTTAATTATTTGCCTATACTTTGCATGCGCTTTCTTGTACTTAATTAGATTACTTAGGGTAGGGTGTCGCTGGAATACCCTCAGAGCGCGTCTACGAGCACGAATAGCATTCCGACAGTCGTTGGTCCACCATGGGACTGGAAATCGACCGGGTTGGGTAGCCGAATGTGGAATAGACTGTTCTGCAGCAGAAAGAATTTTCTCTGTGGGATGATCAACTAAATCATTCACAGAATCATGCTCGTATTCAAAGACAGCCAACTGGGTGTAAAGGTTCCAGTTGGCACGATCAAAGCACCATCTAGGGATACGTGAGGGAGACACATCTTGTGCTAAGAGACTAAGAAGACATGGGAAGTGGCCGCTGGAATGTAAATCAGAGATGACATTCCACTGTAAAGAAACTGCTAACTGGGATGAACACACTGCGAAATCGATATGCGAATAGGTGTTAAACGCGTCTGAGAGGAACGTTGGCTCTCCAGTGTTCAGGAGAACCAAGTTATTGCTCTCCAGGAATTTTGCAATGAGGTTGCCTCTCGAACATGCTCGATTTGAGCCCCAAAGCGGGTGATGGCATTAAAGTCTCCCACTATTAGAGATGGTGTTGAGAGTTGGGAAACCAGATCTTCAGGTCAATTAGTGAGAGGTCATATGATGGCGGTACATAAACATTGCAAATGCAAAATTCGATTGATGGCAGCTTAATCTTTACAGCTACAGATTGTATGTCAGATTGTAGCTGTAACGGATCTACAAATATGTCATCCCTGAGGAGCTTCATAGTGCCCCCGTGAGCAGGAATGCCCTCTTCTGTTTCAATATCACACCTCAGTGGTGCGTAGCGTCTGATTTTAAAGTTGTCTTGTGGTCGTAGCTTAGTCTCTTGTAAGCATACCAACAAGGGGTTATGCTTATGAGCAAAAGTTCCAGTTCTGGTCGATGTGCTCTTAAGCCTCGTATGTTCCATTGAAGGATAGCCATGGCAATAGTAATGGGATATGTCAAATAAGTACGCACATTACGTAGGTTTCAGGGGTGGTCGGATCAATTTGCCCTTTTTCTTTGGTGTAGGGCTAGTTTCTGCAGGTTTATCTTGCCTCTTCTTTGCTGCAGATGCGGCAGCGTGGTCAGATATTTCCTGCTCCATATCTTCTATGGAAGAGGACGGTTTTCCTTCTACAACTTTCGCTTCGAGGGGCTCGAAGGAATTGGAAATTCCGACCGACGGAGATGACGGTCGCCGGTCGGAGTCCTCCCCAGAAGATGACTCCGACGATGATCTCGCAGACGCTCTAAGGACTACGTTTCTTGGAATTTTCTGGAGCAGACTTTGTGCTTTCTTTCAGGAAGGCAGTTCTATCATACTGAGTCTTGAACTTGATCTCTGGTGCTTGGTACACAATGGGCAATTTTGTCCTGTTAGACGTCGATGCTTTGTCAGGCGACTTCACTGACTTGTTCTTATTTTCAGTAGTCTTAAGTGGTGTTCTCGGAGCTTTAGATGGTGTTACTGATGCTCTTGGTTGCGATCTAGGCACTAGAACTTTCTCTGATACAGTTGCTCCGTTTATATCAGATGTTTGGGTACCAGCCTCCTGTTTCGGTGACGGAGTAGCTGCCGCAGAGCTGTAGGTACGGGAGGTGGTTGAAGAGGGCTTGAGGATACAAAGAAGTTTCCGGGCTTCCGAAAAGGATACCTCTTCTTTAACCCGGATCTCCTGAATAGCTCGCTCTTCAATATAACAGGGGCATTCTCATGAAGTTGATGGATGTTCACCGCTACAATTTACGCATGCTGGAGGTGATGTACATGCATTTTCATGCATGCCGTCTCCACAGCTGACACGTGTAGGTGCGCCTTTACAGAATGCACTAGTGTGACCGAACCGCTGACATTGGTAGCATCTCAGAGGGTTAGGTATGTATGGTCTAACCTCAATCACTTCATATCCTGCCCTGATTCTTTGAGGGAGATCTACCCGATCAAAGGTCAAGAACAGGGTACGAGTAGGAATCATATCCCCTCGTTCTCACCGTTGGACACGATAGACTGCAGTTACGCTTTGTTTCTGGAGGTTCTCCTGAATATCCTCGTTGGACATTCCATCCAACGCACTAGTGTTTACAACACCGCGCAAGGAATTCAGGGTCCTATGCATCTCCACTTTGACTGGATAACTGCCCAGCATGTTGGCTTTCAGTATCTTAGCTGCCTAGGATGCTGTAGTTGCTTCGACCAGCAGCGTGCCGTTTCTAGATTTTGTACATGATTTAACAGCACCAGCTATTTTGTCAAGACCTTTCTATATAATAAACGGATTAACCGTTGAAAAGGTTCTACCTTCCTCTGTTCGTTTAATAACTAAGTAGCGAGGACCACACTCAACTAGTTGTTTAACACTGTTTTCAAACAAATCTTTTCCACGTTTAATGTTTTTTTGGGGGTGTAGGTTAAACATAATAGTTGGTCTAAATTTCATCCCCCAGTGCTCCCCACCCACCACGGAGTCTGACAAGGGGTCATCCCACTGGGATGACAGGGCTACAAAGGGGATATAGCGAGCTCGCCGTCCCACTCACCCTGGAGGTCGGTACAATACCTAGTCCTGGCCGATTGATTAGGGGTGGGTTAGTCCCTAACCTCCCGTTTAGGTGAAGCAGAAGCCAAAGTAGTGTATTAGAAATGCGCACCCTCCCCGAATTCAGAAAAACACTGTTACGAGCTCAGATACGCATCCCTCAACCACCAGGACAAACCTTTCCACCGACACGGGTCTCCACGCACGGCCTACATGTGGGTGGGCCTGTTGACCGTCTCCCTCTACCACGAAGAGGAGCCCACACGAGGAAGACTGTTGGCTCGGGACCCCGGGTGCACCAAACCTGTACCTACCGAAGTAGGCCCCTGGGGGGGTCTAGCATATCGATAAATCCTTACTTCCTTAATAAATACTTTCCATTAATTACATAAAATACCTCACTCCTGCATGTCCACTCATCACTATCAAGATTTCAGAATATCTCTTTCTGAAGATTCTTCATTTTCCATTACAAAACTTTTATATTCACCGCAACATTTTTTTTATGCTCATGAAACAAGATTACAGAACATATATCTGAAGATTATTGATTTTCTTTTTTTTCCCTAGCAACATTCATTTTTTTTTTATATTGTCATTACATGGCCCACTAATAGATCAAAAAACAAAAATCATTTCAGATAAAAACTACCATTACAAATCTTATTTTATCACACAAATAAAAATATTTGCTACTAAGGCTTCACTTAAGAAATTGAGGTTGATACTTCATTGAATTAGCTAGCTTTAATTTATTGAATTAAATAAATTAAATAAAGACTAATTATTTAATTAATTTTTATTTAATTTGATTAGCTAGCTTCATTTTCTGCATAATCAGTAGTCTTTATTTGAAGCATCCATTTGCGTTGTTCTCGCTTTTATAGGTTACTGTGGATAATTTTGCTTTAATAACATTTATACATTTAATTTAAATTTTATGGATAGTAAATCTGAAATTAAGCTACATTTAAAACTTCAAAAGAAGAGAAGATCTATTCTTGCAGAAATTCGTTTTCTAAATCTTTGTTTAAAACATAAAGTTGTTCTATATTAGAAAAACTATTAAATTTGATAATAATAGTATTCATCAAAAGCAGCGGAGAAGAAAGCAATTCAAGTTGAAATAAGTTTACTTTACTTAAATTATATGATTTACATCTGAAATTAACAAAGATTTTAGGTTATACAAATTGGCTTGATTAAGAATCCAAATTATTTCATATTCTTAATATATGAAATATAAAACTGCAAAATTAAAAAAGAAATTATATAATTTGCATTTGAAACAAAATAAATTAAACCCAGTTGTTAAAAATAATAAAGATAATGTTAATTTATCAAATTTAATGAAAGAGTTAAATTTTTTAAATCAAGGTTAAAAAATGTGTGTAGATTTTTCAAACAATATAGATGATTATATTGCAGATATGGAAATAGCTAGTCTGGATTTAACTGAAAATAATAAATCATTGATTAAATTAAGATGTAGCAAAATATTACAAAATTTAGATAAATACCAACCTAAGAGAAATAATAATAATAATAATAATAATAATAATAATAATAATAATAATAATAATAATAATAATAATCATCATATTATTAAATAAAAAAGATTTAATTTTCACCAAAGCAGATAAAGGTAATAGAATTGTAATTTTAGATAAATTAGATTATATTAATGGAGTAAACCTTTTACTTCAAGGTGAAGATTTTATAAAAATTAATAAAGACCCTTTAAAATCTTGCACTACAAATTTTAATAAAATACTTAATGAAATGAAAATTATATCAGACAAAGAAAAACATTTTGTAAAAGTTAGTAATCCTGTTTTGCCTAGAATTTATGCCCTTCTTAAAATTCATAAACCTGGAAATTAAATGAGACCTATTGTTAATTGTATAAACTCACCAACTTAAAATTTAGCTAAATGGTTACACAAAAAATATACTAATTTTGATAAATTTGATAGTATTACATTTTTTTTGAACTGATAAAAGATATTGACAGTGTTGTATTATCTAAGACTGATAAACTTATTTCTTTTGATGTAACTGCTTTATTTTCTAGTATTCCTAGGGAAGAACTTTAAATTTATTTAAAAAAGTGGTTGAATTCAATAAATTTACATGAGGACTTAATAGTTTATTTTGTTAAACATACTGATTTTTATATGTATTTGGAGGAATTTAGTAACAGTGACGTCAAAATTAATCTCAGAAACTATTTGTAGTTGGTTTATTGATACTCGTCACTCATTTTTTTATATTAATGAGAGACTAGTTTCAAAGGCATTCGCCTCCATTTTCAATCTCTTTCCAACTCGCCAAGAGTATTAATAACAAGTATTAATAACGAGTATTAATAAACCAACTACAAATAGTTTCTGAGATACTAATTTTTGTTTGGATCAACATTTTTTCACTTTTAATGGTGAATTTTTGCAACAAACTTCTGGCTTAGCAATGGGTAAATTCTCTTTCAGGCTTTCTTGCTGATCTTTTTATGAGTTTTTTCGAAATTCAAGTCACTAAAGGTTTTCCTTTAATTTTTAAAACATGGTATAGATATGTTGATGATATTTTTGCTATTGTTCATGAAAAACAAATTAATGATGCTTAAAATTACTAAATTTACAAGATAAAGCTATAAAATTTACATCAGAAACTGAAATTAATGGATTTCTTCCTTTTCTATATTTGAAGATAATAAGAAATAGTAACAAATTAGATTTTGGTATTTATAGGAAGTCTACTCATATTGATAATTACATAAAAAAATAAAAGTTTTAACCCTTTTCCACATAAATTTGCTGACTTTAATAGTTTGATTTATAGTTTAATAAATATACCTCTAAATAAAGAAGAATTTAATAAAGAATGTAAACACATTATTAATACTGCTTTAATTAATGGTTTTAATAAAGATTTTATACAAAAGAAGATTGAAAAATTTAAATATTAAAAAACTGTTAATGATATTTCTACCCTTAAAAAAGTAAAATACAGTTATAATTTTAAAAAAATTTACTTACCATCCTGGGGTTAATTAGCATTTTCAAATTTTTTTTAAAGAAGTTGGTATAACTTTAGTTCCTCAAAATAAATATTTTATTAAAAATTTTCTACATTTTTCTAAAAAAGATAAAATTCCTAATAATAGAAAATCTGGTATTTATCAATTTAATTGTTTAGATTGTGATCAGGTTTATATCGGAAAGATGAAACGTAATTTGGAAACCAGAACGAAAAAAACATTTTCGTAACATTAAGTATAAACAAACTGATAAATCGGCCGTAGAAGGTCATTTTTGGTCATTTAACCATGAAATAAATCCCGAAGTTAAATTATTAAAACAGTTAAATAGTCCGATATATTTAATAGTGTGGGAAAAGATATTTATTTTAAAAAATATACATCGCGTAGTGAATTTTGAAATACCAGCAGTTGATTCTATTTTTAGATTTGTTTCGTTTTCAGATGTTTGTAATACTAAATAAACATAAGATTCATTTGGTATTGTTTTGGCTTGGCTCTTGAAATAAAGCATCAGTTTCTCTATGTTTGGTTTGTTACTGCTTGTGCGTGGGTCATAACCGCAGCTGGTTCATCAATACTATCTGAATACTCTTCATTTTCATTTTCAGTAACATTGCATGATGCAATGTCTTCCTCTGTAATCGGTTTATCACTTCCATAATTGTCAATATCTTCTTCATCAACATTGAGACAGTCATCGATATTTAGTCAACATGAAAAATTCGATGCCATGGCCGGGATTGGGACCACGGATCTGCTGGTTTCCGTCCAGTTGCTCTTACCCATTGAGCTACCATGGCGAAATTGCCGTCAATTTGTGGAACTCAGCCATTTTGTCAAAAGCATCAAAAGTTTTCCTCTAGGAATACTAGGAAATAATGCGGTTGCATCAAAGGACACAAGTTTATCTTTCTCAGGCAATACTACACTGCTGATGTAATACGTTATACAAATTGTTATAATTCATTTTAATATTTGAATGGCTTCACAGTCAATAGCTTAAATTTTTGCAAAAGATAAAAATCTAATTTTTTATTTTAGTCAATTGATGGAAATTAATCATTTCTTCACACTAGCCATATATAGGTTTTTGATAGTCAACATGAAAAATTCAATGCCACACCGAGATTTGAACAACGGATCACCTGGTCTGATCTTTTATCAGCCAGTGCAAATCGTAGTAAAAAAGAAGTCTACCATATGAATCATACAGCAAACTTCTTTTTAAACATTCAACTATTGCAACTCTATGCAACTGTGACAAAATGTGTATGCAGAAGAAGCCTTTTAAATAAATAATTTCTACAGCAATTCATTACTGGATAGAGACATGTGTTTGTAATGCATCAATTTCCATATTTTTCAGGATAAAATCCCAACAGTTCGAGCTCAAGCAGTGATGGCTTTACAGAGATTACAAGATCCATCAGATCCCGACTGTGAAGTAAAGAAAGGTAAATAATTTTTAAAACTTTAAATAGGATTATACTCACATTTTCTGATGGCATATTATTAGATTTTTACCCAATGTCAAGTGTCGCGAGGCATTGTTGCGTGAGCATGGCCGGCGCGCACGAAAGAGACAGATAATACAGCACGAAAATTAAAGCTTGCCAAAACAGAGAAAGAAAGAGACAGATATCTGGAACTTTCCTCTTGTTTTCTGATGCTGCCTTAATTGTTACAGAGCATTCCAATAATTTCTAGAACCATGAGTGGAGATATAAAAGTGCTACGGCTGTGAACGCAGTTGTTCAGTTAATGGAGTTGTGGGTTGAAAGTGTAGAACTGCTAATTGTACCGCGAGTGATTTTTTTTTTGTTCGTTTGTTTATGTGTGGTGAAGCAACCAGAGGCTACTGTGTGTATGACACATCACTTTTAGAACCTGTAAGTTTCCCCCAGGGACCTACTGTGGTAGGTACGGGAATTGGCAATCCCGGGGTCCCGAGCCAGCATGACACTCTTGATGTGGGTTCCTCTTAGTGGTGAGGGGTCAGACAAAACACCCATCCACATGTAGGCCGTGCGTGGAGACCCGTGTCGGTGGAGAGGTTTGTCCTGGTGGTTGAGGAGTGCGCATCTGAGCTCGTTTCAGTCTTTTTCTGAATTCGGGGAGGGTGCGCATTTCCAATACACTACTTTGGTTTCTGCTTCATCTAAACGGGAGGTTAGGGACTAACCCACCCCTAATCAATCGGCCAGGACTAGGTATTTTACCGAACTCCAGGGTGAGTGGGACGGTGAGCCCGCTTTATCCCCTGTGTAGCCCTGTCATCCCAATGGGGTGACCCCTTGTTAGGCTCCGTGGTGGGTGGGGAGCACTGGGGGATGAAACTCATTTCATGTGTTATGGCAAACCATAATTTAAATAAAACTGTAAAGAAAAGTGGAAAGGAAATAGCTGAGTCTTGTGGTCCTCGTTATTTAGTTATTTGTAGAACTTAAGAAGGTTGCAAATATACTACCTGAAGTGTTCTTTCTTTCTAGTGCCTATGTTTCTTTTTGTCCTCCCTATGTAAATTTTTTCACAGTCTTTACACTTAAATCTTGTAAATGCCTGACTTTTCCTCTGGCTTTATCTTATCAGTATTATTACTGTTAAGTAGGTTTTCAATGTTGTAATTGTTTTTTGGTGCCAATGTTATATTGTATTTCTTGAATATTTTTTGGAACTTTTTTGTGGCCCAGGGGTGGTGATTTGCGAAACATGTCCTCAAAATAGGTACGTAAGTGAAGCAGATGTGCATTAAATACGACTCATCTATAAATTAATGACTAGTAATGAGATGAGCATTCTTAGATATGGTTATGTGACCAATTTTTTTCTTAACAGTATTTCTAAGGAATGGTAATGTAGCTTTTAAATTACTTTACTTTGTTATTTATTACTTTGGACATGTGTATAATTAAATACACAAATACATCCATAGGGAATGAAATTAATATTCATATTAACAATATAGACCTAGTAAATAATAAACATTTGAGGAAGAAACAAATATGTGAAAGTAATATCTCATAATTATTATGTTTCAGCTTTCATTTTCCACCTGAATCATGATACCAATTTTGCTGTTCGTAGAGCAGTACTGAGTTGTGTAGGCAGAACCAATATTACATTGCCACATATAATAGACCGCACACGTGATCCAAATGATTCTGTAAGGTGTCATGCATATTACATTGTGAGCAAACTGAATATCAAATCCCTCAAAATAAAGGAAAGAGTACAATTGCTCAGTCAAGGCTTAAGAGACAGATCAGGTAAGTGCAGATGTGTTCAATTTATTGTTATAGCATATGCAAGAAAAAAATCTACGGATTTTTTAGTTATAGGCAAAATGCAGATTTTGAAAACTATAAAAAGAAAAAAATTAAAATCTGTAGGTAACCCCATGTAACCCACACTTGCTACAGTACGTTTTCTCTGTTCTCATGTATCCCCACACTTGCTACAGTATGTTTTCTCTGTTCTCATGTATCCCCACACTTGCTACAGTATGTTTTCTCTGTTCTCATGTATAACAACACTTGCTATTGTATGTTTTCTCTGTTCTCATGTATAACAACACTTGCTATAGTATGTTTTCTCTGTTCTCATGTATCCCCACACTTGCTATAGTATGTTTTCTCTGTTCTCATGTATAACAACACTTGCTACAGTATGTTTTCTCTGTTCTCATGTATCCCCACACTTGCTATAGTATGTTTTCTCTGTTCTCATGTATAACAACACTTGCTACAGTATGCTTTCTCTGTTCTCATGTATAACAACACTTGCTATAGTATGTTTTCTCTGTTCTCATGTATAACAACACTTGCTACAGTATGTTTTCTCTGTTCTCATGTATAACAACACCTGCTACAGTATGTTTTCTCTGTTCTCATGTATCCCCACACTTGCTACAGCATGCTTTTCTGTCTTCCCATGTATCCGCACACTTGCTATAGTGAGTTTTTCCTGTTCCCATGTATGCCCACACTTCCTACTGCATGCTTTTCTCTGTTCCCATGTATTTCCACACTTGCTATAGTGAGTTTTTCCTGTTCCCATGTATCCTCACACTTGCTATAGCATGCTTTTCTCTTTTCCCATGTATCCACACACTTGCTATAGCATGCTTTTCTCTGTTCCCATGTATCCGCGCACTTGCCACAGCATGCTTTTCTCTTTTCCCATGTATCCCCACACTTGCTACAGCATGCTTTTCTCTGTTCTCATATATCCCCACACTTGCTATTGCATTCTTTTCTCTTTTCCCATGTATCCACACACTTGCTACAGCATGCTTTTCTCTGTTCCCATGTATCTCCATCTTGCTATAGCATTCTTTTCTCTTTTCCCATGTATCCACACACTTGCTATAGCATGCTTTTCTCTGTTCCCATGTATCTCCACACTTGCTACAGCATGCTTTTCTCTGTTCCCATGTATCTCCACACTTGCTATTGCATTCTTTTCTCTTTTCCCATGTATCCACACACTTGCTATAGCATGCTTTTCTCTGTTCCCATGTATCTCCACACTTGCTATAGCATTCTTTTTTCTGTTCCCATGTATCCCCACACTTGCTATAGCATTCTTTTCTCTTTTCCCATGTATCCACACACTTGCTATAGCATGCTTTTCTCTGTTCCCATGTATCCGCGCACTTGCCACAGCATGCTTTTCTCTTTTCCCATGTATCCCCACACTTGCTACAGCATGCTTTTCTCTGTTCCCATATATCCCCACACTTGCTATAGCATTCTTTTCTCTTTTCCCATGTATCCACACACTTGCTACAGCATGCTTTTCTCTGTTCCCATGTATCTCCATCTTGCTATAGCATTCTTTTCTCTTTTCCCATGTATCCACACACTTGCTATAGCATGCTTTTCTCTGTTCCCATGTATCTCCACACTTGCTATAGCATTCTTTTCTCTTTTCCCATGTATCCACACACTTGCTATAGCATGCTTTTCTCTGTTCCCATGTATCCGCACACTTGCTACAGCATGCTTTTCTCTGTTCCCATGTATCCCCACACTGGCTGCAGCATGCTTTTCTCTGTTTCCATGTATCTCCACACTTGCTATAGCATTCTTTACTCTGTTCCCATGTATCCCCACACTTGCTATAGCATTCTTTTCTCTTTTCCCATGTATCCACACACTTGCTATAGCATGCTTTTCTCTGTTCCCATGTATCCGCGCACTTGCCACAGCATGCTTTTCTCTTTTGCCATGTATCCCCACACTTGCTACAGCATGCTTTTCTCTGTTCCCATATATCCCCACACTTGCTATAGCATTCTTTTCTCTTTTCCCATGTATCCACACACTTGCTACAGCATGCTTTTCTCTGTTCCCATGTATCTCCATCTTGCTATAGCATTCTTTTCTCTTTTCCCATGTATCCACACACTTGCTATAGCATGCTTTTCTCTGTTCCCATGTATCTCCACACTTGCTATAGCATTCTTTTCTCTTTTCCCATGTATCCACACACTTGCTATAGCATGCTTTTCTCTGTTCCCATGTATCCGCACACTTGCTACAGCATGCTTTTCTCTGTTCCCATGTATCCCCACACTGGCTGCAGCATGCTTTTCTCTGTTTCCATGTATCCCCACACTTGCTGCAGCATGCTTTTCTCTGTTCCCATGTATCCCCACACTGGCTGCAGCATGCTTTTCTCTGTTCCCATGTATCCCCACAGTGGCTGCAGCATGCTTTTCTCTGTTCCCATGTATCCCCACACTGACTGCAGCATGCTTTTCTCTGTTCCCATGTATCCCCACACTTGCTGCAGCATTCTTTTCTCTGTTCCCATGTATCCCCACACTTGCTGCAGCATGCTTTTCTCTGTTCCCATGTATCCCCACACTTGCTGCAGCATGCTTTTCTCTGTTTCCATGTATCCCCACACTTGCTATAGTGAGTTTTTCCTGTTCCCATGTATCCCCACACTTGGCTGCAGCATGCTTTTCTCTGTTCCCATGTATCCCCACACTGGCTGCAGCATGCTTTTCTCTGTTTCCATGTATCCCCACACTTGCTGCAGCATGCTTTTCTCTGTTCCCATGTATCCCCACACTGGCTGCAGCATGCTTTTCTCTGTTCCCATGTATCCCCACACTTGCTGCAGCATGCTTTTCTCTGTTTCCATGTATCCCCACACTTGCTGCAGCATGCTTTTCTCTGTTTCCATGTATCCCCACACTTGCTGCAGCATGCTTTTCTCTTACTTTCTTGGAAGTGTTGAAAACAGTGTTGCTATGATAAATTAACTTTAAAGAGAGTCGATTAAAGACACTAGACAACAAGTGTTGTCTAGTGTCTTTAATCGACTCTCTTTAAAGTTAATGCTTTTCTCTGTTTCCATGTATCCCCACACTGGCTGCAGCATGCTTTTCTCTGTTCCCATGTATCCCCACACTTGGCTGCAGCATGCTTTTCTCTGTTCCCATGTATCCCCACACTGGCTGCAGCATGCTTTTCTCTGTTTCCATGTATCCCCACACTTGCTGCAGCATGCTTTTCTCTGTTCCCATGTATCCCCACACTGGCTGCAGCATGCTTTTCTCTGTTCCCATGTATCCCCACACTTGCTGCAGCATGCTTTTCTCTGTTTCCATGTATCCCCACACTTGCTGCAGCATGCTTTTCTCTGTTCCCATGTATCCCCACACTGGCTGCAGCATGCTTTTCTCTGTTCCCATGTATCCGCACACTTGCTACAGCATGCTTTTCTCTGTTTCCATGTATCCCCACACTTGCTACAGCATGCTTTTCTCTGTTCCCATGTATCCCCACACTGGCTGCAGCATGCTTCTCTCTGTTTCCATGTATCCCCACACTTGCTACAGCATGCTTTTCTCTGTTCCCATGTATCCCCACACCGGCTGCAGCATGCTTTTCTCTGTTCCCATGTATCCCCACACTTGCTATAGTGAGTTTTTCCTGTTCCCATGTATCCGCACACTTGCTACAGCATGCTTTTCTCTGTTTCCATGTATCCGCGCACTTGCTATAGCATGCTTTTCTCTGTTTCCATGTATCCCCACACTTGGCTGCAGCATGCTTTTCTCTGTTCCCATGTATCCCCACACTTGCTGCAGCATGCTTTTCTCTGTTTCCATGTATCCCCACACTTGCTGCAGCATGCTTTTCTCTGTTCCCATGTATCCCCACACTTGCTGCAGCATGCTTTTCTCTGTTCCCATGTATTTCCACACTTGCTATAGTGAGTTTTTCCTGTTCCCATGTATCCCCACACTTGCTACAGCATGCTTTTCTCTGTTCCCATGTATCCCCACACTTGCTACAGCATGCTTTTCTCTGTTCCCATGTATCCCCACACTTGGCTGCAGCATTCTTTTCTCTGTTCCCATGTATCCCCACACTTGCTGCAGCATGCTTTTCTCTGTTCCCATGTATTTCCACACTTGCTATAGTGAGTTTTTCCTGTTCCCATGTATCCCCACACTTGCTGCAGCATGCTTTTCTCTGTTTCCATGTATTTCCACACTTGCTATAGTGAGTTTTTCCTGTTCCCATGTATCCCCACACTTGGCTGCAGCATTCTTTTCTCTGTTCCCATGTATCCCCACACTTGCTGCAGCATGCTTTTCTCTGTTTCCATGTATTTCCACACTTGCTATAGTGAGTTTTTCCTGTTCCCATGTATCCGCACACTTGCTACAGCATGCTTTTCTCTGTTTCCATGTATTCCCACACTTGCTACAGCATGCTTTTCTCTGTTCCCATGTATTTCCACACTTGCTATAGTGAGTTTTTCCTGTTCCCATGTATCCGCACACTTGCTACAGCATGCTTTTCTCTGTTTCCATGTATCCCCACACTTGCTACAGCATGCTTTTCTCTGTTCCCATGTATGCCCACACTTGCTACAGCATGCTTTTCTCTGTTTCCATGTATCCGCACACTTGCTACAGCATGCTTTTCTCTGTTTCCATGTATCCCCACACTTGCTGCAGCATGCTTTTCTCTGTTCCCATGTATGCCCACACTTGCTACAGCATGCTTTTCTCTGTTTCCATGTATCCCCACACTTGCTACAGCATGCTTTTCTCTGTTTCCATGTATCCCCACACTTGCTGCAGCATGCTTTTCTCTGTTCCCATGTATGCCCACACTTGCTACAGCATGCTTTTCTCTGTTTCCATGTATCCCCACACTTGCTACAGCATGCTTTTCTCTGTTTCCATGTATCCCCACACTTGCTGCAGCATGCTTTTCTCTGTTCCCATGTATTTCCACACTTGCTATAGTGAGTTTTTCCTGTTCCCATGTATCCGCACACTTGCTATAGCATGCTTTTCTCTGTTTCCATGTATCCCCACACTTGCTGCAGCATGCTTTTTTCTGTTCCCATGTATTTCCACACTTGCTATAGTGAGTTTTTCCTGTTCCCATGTATCCGCACACTTGCTACAGCATGCTTTTCTCTGTTTCCATGTATCCCCACACTTGCTGCAGCATGCTTTTCTCTGTTCCCATGTATTTCCACACTTGCTATAGTGAGTTTTTCCTGTTCCCATGGGTGCCTACACTTGCTACAGCATTCTTTTCTCTGTTCCCATGTATTTCCACACTTGCTATAGTGAGTTTTTCCTGTTCTTATGTATCCACACAGTTGCTACAGCATGCTTTTCTCTTCCACACTTGCTATAGTGAGTTTTTCCTGTTCCTATGTATCCGCACACTTGCTGCAGCATGCTTTTCTCTGTTCCCATGTATTTCCACACTTGCTATAGTGAGTTTTTCCTGTTCCTATGTATCCACACAGTTGCTACAGCATGCTTTTCTCTGTTTCCATGTATCTGCACACTTGCTACAGCATGCTTTTCTCTGTTTCCATGTATCCCCACACTTGCTGCAGCATGCTTTTCTCTGTTCCCATGTATCCCCGCACTTGCTACAGCATGCTTTTCTCTGTTTCCATGTATCCCCACACTTGCTACAGCATGCTTTTCTCTGTTTCCATGTATCCATACACTTGCTGCAGCATGCTTTTCTCTGTTTCCATGTATCCCCACACTTGCTACAGCATGCTTTTCTCTGTTCCCATGTATCTCCGCACTTGCTACAGCATGCTTTTCTCTGTTTCCATGTATCCCCACACTTGCTACAGCATGCTTTTCTCTGTTTCCATGTATACCCACACTTGCTACAGCATGCTTTTCTCTGTTCGCATGTATCCCCACACTTGCTACAGCATGCTTTTCTCTGTTCCCATGTATCCCCGCACTTGCTACAGCATGCTTTTCTCTGTTCCCATGTATCCGCGCACTTGCTATAGCATGCTTTTCTCTGTTTCCATGTATCCCCACACTTGCTACAGCATGCTTTTCTCTGTTTCCATGTATCCCCACACTTGCTACAGCATGCTTTTCTCTGTTCCCATGTATCCGCGCACTTGCTATAGCATGCTTTTCTCTGTTTCCATGTATCCGCGTACTTGCTATAGCATGCTTTTCTCTGTTTCCATGTATCCCCGCACTTGCTACAGCATGCTTTTCTCTGTTTCCATGTATCCCCACACTTGCTACAGCATGCTTTTCTCTGTTCCCATGTATCCGCGCACTTGCTATAGCATGCTTTTCTCTGTTTCCATGTATCCGCGCACTTGCTATAGCATGCTTTTCTCTGTTTCCATGTATCCCCGCACTTGCTACAGCATGCTTTTCTCTGTTTCCATGTATCCCCACACTTGCTACAGCATGCTTTTCTCTGTTCGCATGTATCCCCACACTTGCTACAGCATGCTTTTCTCTGTTCCCATGTATCCCCGCACTTGCTACAGCATGCTTTTCTCTGTTCCCATGTATCCGCGCACTTGCTATAGCATGCTTTTCTCTGTTTCCATGTATCCCCACACTTGCTACAGCATGCTTTTCTCTGTTTCCATGTATCCCCACACTTGCTACAGCATGCTTTTCTCTGTTCCCATGTATCCGCGCACTTGCTATAGCATGCTTTTCTCTGTTTCCATGTATCCCCGCACTTGCTACAGCATGCTTTTCTCTGTTTCCATGTATCCCCACACTTGCTACAGCATGCTTTTCTCTGTTCCCATGTATCCGCGCACTTGCTATAGCATGCTTTTCTCTGTTTCCATGTATCCGCGCACTTGCTATAGCATGCTTTTCTCTGTTTCCATGTATCCCCGCACTTGCTACAGCATGCTTTTCTCTGTTTCCATGTATCCCCACACTTGCTACAGCATGCTTTTCTCTGTTCCCATGTATCCGCGCACTTGCTATAGCATGCTTTTCTCTGTTTCCATGTATCCCCGCACTTGCTACAGCATGCTTTTCTCTGTTCCCATGTATCCCCGCACTTGCTACAGCATGCTTTTCTTTGTTCCCATGTATCCCCGCACTTGCTACAGCATGCTTTTCTGTTTCCATGTATCCCCACACTTGCTGCAGCATGCTTTTCTCTGTTTCCATGTATCCCCACACTTGCTGCAGCATGCTTTTCTCTGTTTCCATGTATCCCCACACTTGCTACAGCATGCTTTTCTCTGTTCCCATGTATCCCCACACTTGCTACAGCATGCTTTTCTCTGTTTCCATGTATCCCCACACTTGCTGCAGCATGCTTTTCTCTGTTCCTATGTATTTCCACACTTGCTATAGTGAGTTTTTCCTGTTCCCATGTATCAGCACACTTGCTACAGCATGCTTTTCTCTGTTTCCATGTATCCGCACACTTGCTACAGCATGCTTTTCTCTGTTTCCATGTATTTTTACACTTGCTATAGTTAGTTTTCCTGTTCCCATGGGTGCCTACACTTGCTACAGCATTCTTTTCTCTGTTCCCATGTATCCGCACCCTTGCTACAGCATGCTTTTCTCTGTTCCCATGTATCCCCACACTTGCTGCAGTATGCTTTTCTCTGTTCCCATGTATGCCCGCACTTGCTGCAGCATGCTTTTCTCTGTTCACCTGTATCCCCACACTTGCTATAGCATGCTTTTCTCTGTTCCCATGTATCTCCACACTTGCTGCAGCATCCTTTTCTCTTTTCCCATGTAGCGCTACACTTGCTATAGCATGCTTTCCTCTGTTTCCATGTATCCCCACACTTGTTTCTGTCTGCTTTTTCTCGATCATCTCAATTCCCACACTTGCTTTACTCTTTACTCACCGTAAGGCAAATTAATTTTTTCTTTACTCCCCTGACTGCCGCTTCTAAGATTGCTCCCGCTTCTCTTTTGCAATTTTCATCACTTCCCCAACATCAGTGCACACTACATTTACTTCATGTGTTTTCTGGACATTCACACCAGATATCAAAGTTGGCTTGATTGTGCCTGCTGTGTCATATGTATGCCTTACCTCTTGGATGATCCTTATGCCACATCTCTGCTCAGCCACTTGCTTAACAGTCCACAGTTTGCCTTTTGTATACATGCATTAAATCCTTTCTTCAATTAGCCTCCTTTGTTCTCTTTGCTCATATGATAAACCCTTGTTGATATACTTAGATGTTCCTCTTACCTTTTTTGATTGTGTTAATACTTCTGTTACCAATACTGTTGCTGAATTTCATCAGTATATTTCTTTTGCCTTATAATTTCCCAATTTTAAATGCGTCCCGTAGTTTGAAGCCTCTCATATTCATCCCTAGCCTTTTCATTAACAATTTCCGTACCTCTTGAAGTGCTCTGATTCAGTTTTGCCCTTCTACCCCAGAAATTACTAAATTGTATCCTCTCACAAAGTCTTCCATACTTTCCATTCTTCTTTCCACTTTTTTATCTTCTCCAACTCTTTAGTTTTAATCTCTATCTCTGTGTTTTCCCACTTGCTCCATTCTTGTTAAAATCTCATTGCCAAACCAATATTTCTTGTACCTTCTCCCGTCTGCTTTATGCTTACCATGTCACTTGGTTCTTTTTCCTCACTTCTACGGGTACAATTCTACTGCATGGCGGTTTTCCTCCATTGCCAGTTAAGTACACCTGAGTTCTTCCTTTTAGGTATATGATACTCCTAGCCAGTCATAATGATATGCTCTGATATGACAATTTGACCAACATCTTATCATTTTTACATTTGTGTGTTATAGAAAAATAAAATACTTGTGATTAGTGTAAAAAATGCTTGTTTAAATAAACTTACATATAGTATCTTTCTAAGAAAACTAAAGATATTGAAGTTAAATAGTTGAATATTGATGTATTTACAGAGTGTGTTAAAAGAGTTGTATCAAATTCTCTGCTGTCTTCTTGGCTGTTAAACCTGAAGGGTAACTACATGGAACTGTTGCGTGCTATCAATGCTGAAAACTCGACAGAAACAGCCATCATGGTGCTCAATATCTTCTTTGAGTAAGTATTGACTTTGTCATGTTCATTGTTAGGACCTGTTGTTGACATTTGAAACTCTGAGTTCCATTTAACCGTTTCGCCGATGGCCATTTAAACCCTTCAGGGGCCGGAAACGGATACCCAATAAACAGAACATTTAAATTGTTAAATGCTGTAAAAATGCATCATAAATACAATTCCGTATCTTCCGTATTTATTAAGTTATTTAAACGAAACAAAAACTGGTTTAAAACTCATTAAAGGCAGTATACATCTACAGTAACAATAAAGTAGAGACTACAGTAATAAATCATTGAAATTTCACTACTTTGTTTCACTGTAGCAAAAGCCATTCTTTGCGCCAAATGCGCCTAATATTTGACTCAATTTGTTTTGTGTGTATACGAACGAATGTATGTATGTATGTATGTAGAGCTACGCAAGCGACTTCTCCGGCTCAAGTTTAGTTTATTTATGTTATATCAAGCGATAATCATATTACGAACATATGTTGCATTACACTGGAAAGAAAACTCCCTTTCAGCATCTGTTATTACAGTGTTTCTCAACCAATATTTCTGGTAGCCTTATGCAGCTGTTTTCGCTCAGTATTTTAGTTATTTATACTCTTTCTGTGTTCAGAGTGATTTCTTATAGCTACTAAGAGCTAAATGAATGGCACTTTTGAAATTGTTAAATTTCAATATTAACCATGGCTTATCCTGATAATGTAGCAAATAAATTATCTTGCGTATGATGTGTACAGGCTTCTGATGTTACTGTAGAAAGTCTGGAAGATTTGTTGTGCGATTATGAAGGAGATGTTTAGGACATACGTAGCAGTGACGTGTACTGGTCTACAGATGGCATGTTAGCTACTCCATTGTTTGGGGAAATGGCGGGTCAAATATGGGTGATGCGGATCAGCTATTACTAGCTGTCCCTTTTTACGAAAAATAGTTAAATGGTAAAAAAGTATATTTATACCACTGGATGTAACCATGCACAATTGTTTAGTAATTTTCAGAGCTGTAAATTCATGCAAGACCTTCCTGTACTTGCACGTATAAAGAACTCTTAACCTAATTGAGTACTATAATACTCAGAGGCCTCTTTATACTGAAGGGGGGGGGGGGTTAAGAAATTCACCATGACATCACCCCTCATACTTGAGAGAAAACACTTTCCTAAAAGGACACCACCCACAACCAAAAAAGTCGCAACCATTTCGAAAATGTTTAGTGTGTTGCAAAAAAGAAGTTGGCAAGGAAACCAATATTATTTGGTGTGAATCTGCAGGCGTGCCCTTGGGTGTTTATCCAGGTTTGTAGGTGTACAGTTCAAAAAGAAACCTTTAAGGGTACATTTACATCCTTATAGAACTAATTTAAATTTATTGTAAAATAGGAAGATTAAAATAATTGGCGTTAAATGAGCATTAAATGCGTGTATGCACAGGACGTCTATACATGTCCATATCGGTTTGGGGCATTATAACTTGGATGTCATATGACGTCTATATCGGTGAAAAGGTACTGTTTGATATTTGAGAATATAACAAGAGAATATAGTTAACCCATAAACAGGAAGGGACAGTATGGGCTAGTTAATGCATGATGAATATATATATATATTTTTTAATTTACATCCTCCATTAAGTCTTATTGGACAATGAATGAAACATTGCTCAAATAAGTCTAGGGTCCATAGAGCGTAGAGTTACCCAACATTCATGTTTCATGATAAGGGAAAGCTCTAGAATAAACCTTATCCAGGTACTAAAGTGAATCGAGAAAATATTGACACACTGCTTCACTCACACTGTTTATTCACAGGAAATGTTTCAAGAACTTTTGCTCTTATCAGCTGGAATTCGACTAGTGCAAATTGTAGTGGTTTCCTCTTTCTCCGTATCGTCGATAGATGGCATGATGTACTTGTCAAAGATGTCCGGTGGTGGAGTTCCAAAATTCATGACTATATGACGATTTTTGTTAATGAAGATTTTTTCCCATACAGAAAGGTCTATGGGGTGATTAAAGATAAGTTGATGTCATGTCTAGTGTTCCAAAAATGAAAAGCCACTGCTGACTTTTCTGTTTCACCATTTTTAATGTTTCTTATGTTCTGTAGTTCTGATGTCAATATTTTTTGTTTTTCCTATATACATTTTAGGGCAAGTTTCACATTTGATCTCATAGATTTCTTGTTTTTCTTTGGTAGTAATTGAATTTTTTTTGGGGGGTGGGCTTCTAACAAATTTCTGATATTAAACGTATTTTGAGGTGCAAGAATTATGTATTGTTTTGAGAAGATTTTTTGGAATTTATTATAGGCTGATGGAAGGTGAATTTTTAATTTTTTTTTTTTTTCTCTTTTTCTCCTGTAGGTTCCAGGGTGGTGGTTTCTTTTATTTTCTTAGCTTTGTTGAGTCTGTTAACTGTTTTGTCTACTAAATTTGGGTTGAAACCGTTGGACATGCTTCTTTTTTTATGTGTAGGTATTACTCTTGATAATCTTCTCTGTTTAGTGGAAAGTTGATCATCCGAAATATTAAACTGTTGAAAATGGCATGTTGTTGTTGTTGTTGTGGGTTGAAACTGTTGTTCTTAATATGGCACCTCATGAACGTGCAGCAGGCTTGCTGCCGTCTACACTACTGAGGCAGTCACACGTGTTGAATATCAGACATTCCTCTTCTTCCTTTAGTTAAGATAATTTACAAAGGATATGTTTACAAGTTAAATACCTGTGAATCAAATATTAAAATTCACTCAAAATATGGAGTGTTGAAAATTTATAAAGATGGGCTGGAATTTGTAATAACAAACATCACTGAGTAAAGAAAACCTGTTATGCCCCCATCCTCAGCGGATATCCACTTTGATACCGAAATTATGGTTTGACAGAAGCAGTCATGATAGATGTCTAAGGAATGTTGGTTCTTTGTGATGACCAAGGCCAAGGTCAGTTCAGTTGGGGAAAGTCTGTAACAATGCCATGAATGAAAGAAGCAATGTCCTTAGAAGTTTTCTAAAGGAATTGTCACTTGACGTATATGAATAGGGAATTCTTTGGATCGTTTACAATGGCGACCAAAACAGCCACAAAAGGACTTTGTTTAAAAGAGTTTGAAAAGGGAAAGTTAGGGGATATATACACGCACGCAGTTGTGGTTAAGGCAGTCGTCGGTGTGTAGCCGATATGGCTATATTGCGGCTAGGAAGCCATTATAAACATTTATCGGCGTGTAGTCGATATGAGGAGGGAAGTCAGACGTGAAGCCTATTAGAGCGGTCAACTTATTCTGTATTGAATATTTGTCGGGTCATCAACATTTATCGAGAGATATAATTAGCATTCAGTCACTATAAACCGAGATTGGTAACCCTCGGTCGGCAGCTTCCATTTTGAGGTTAGAAAAGAAGCAGTGAATAAATAATTTGGAGACGGGCATTCTAGTGTTGTAAAATTTCCTTCTCACACACATCCATGCATACCCTGAGAGAAACCTCATTGCTCGCCATTCATATTCGTCATCGTTCACCAATTATATTTGCTTCAAACTGGCGCCCAACGTGGGGCACGATAGGAGAAGGACGTTCGACAACAAGTAGAGCTTGATACGAGGAGGAGGTTCAGCTCGATACGAGAAGGAGTTTCAACCCGACGACGAGGTTCAACAGGAGAAGGAGGTTCAACCTGAGGAGGAGGTTCAACCGAGAACGAGTTTCAACCCGACAACGAGGTGCAACAGGAGAAGTAGGTTCGACACGAGGACGTGCAACAACAAGCAGATCTACAACGGTTCTACTGGAAAGAAGAGAGACCGGCGTCTTCAGGGACATCAGGAGCCAGCAGAAAAGCAAAGGTACAAAGTGATAAATTATATACTAGACTATGGTGAATTTATTTGAGGAGTGAAAAACAAGATTTTAAGTAAAATTTGTAGAAAACATGGAAGTTCAAGAGGTTTATAGTAATAACAGTAGGCAGGAAGTAGTCGAAGTAGCAGAGTGTGGGAGAACTGTACCAAACAACGTAAAAGGGGAAATAACTACGTTAGAGGAATTGAGAAATTGGTTCGCAAGTTTTATGCAAGAGTTGAGGAATGACCATGAAAGTTTAATTAGAAAGATAGACGATAATAATCAAAGTTCAAAAAAGATAGAAGAAAAGATAGAAAGTGGTTTTCAGAAGTTAGAGGCAGGACAAATAGAACTAGGAAAGAAGTTAGACAATCAACAACAGTCGTTAGAAAATTTCAGGAAAGATAGTCAGGTAGTAGAGAACGTAAGAGAAGAAGTTGATCAGGTTACAGACAATGTAGGAAAAGATGGTAGTGAGGAAAAGAGAATGCTGAAAATGAAATTTTGAATCTAGTTAATGAAAGGTCAGATAGTAAAAACAGAAAACTGAGGGAGGAAATCGTACAGAAATTAGATAAAGAAGAAGAAATGACTAGAAAAGAGAAGAAACTAGGAGTAGATTAGAAGTATCAGAATGGGAAAATAGAAAACTGACGAGGAATTTGGAGAAAACCACAAGTGAAATTAGTGAGGTAACAATAGAGATCACGGCGACGAAAGAAACTGAAGTTTTTAATCTAGTTAGTGAAAGGTCAGATATTGAAAACAGAAAACAGATAGAGGAAATAGCACAGAAATTAGGCAAAGATAGAGAAATAGCTAGAAAAGTGTTAGAAGAAACTAGGAGTAGACTAGAAGGATCAGAATGGGAAAATAGAAAACCGACGAGGTATTTGGAGGAAAACAAAAATCAAATTAATTAGGTAGCAATAGATATCACGGCGACGAAAGAATCATTGAAAAGCATTCAAAATCCAGGGAGAAACGGAAGAGAAATATTAAAATATTTCGGGCAAGGGGCACAGTTCCATCAGAATATGCGTAAGAAAGATAGGAAAAGAGATCAATGTCCGATATCTAAGCTAAATGTGGAAAAATCATGGGGATGTAGAATAAATAAGTCCTTTATACATGGAAAAGTCCGCAAAATTCTTTTGTATTTCAAAGTACGTTGTGGAATGATGAATTTTCTTGTAAATGGTAGGAACTTAGGCTAAAGTATTTAAAATTGCCATAACAAATTGTAAAAGGAGAAGAAACAAACTTGTAAAATGTATAGGTTAAGTATAAATAGTGTAGTGTAAAATGTATAGGTTAAGTATAAACAGTGTCGTGACAGTGCAGTGAAACTTAAAACTAAACGAGTGAAAAAAAAAATATATAGAAATGAAAATCTGAAAACTTAAAGACTCTTGAAAATAATATTTATATAGAATCATAAAGAAGTATTCGGAAATGTATATAAAAAAAATTAACCAGTTTAAAAAAAATCAGAACAATGACAGACTTTTGAAAAGAATATTTATATAGAATCCAGAAGAACAATTCAGAAATGTTGTAAAAAAAATATATATATATATATATATATATAATATTATTAATGTACAATTGATTTAAACGTGGGAGTGTATATTTAGGAATTGTTTCAAGTGTAACAACAATATGAATTAATTTTAAGTAGATCAGATGGAGAAGAAAGGAGATGATGTAGATTGAAATATTTTCCGAGTAATATTTAAAAGTTGAAAATTGCAGATCAGAATGTTGGTAAATTTTAAATGAACTATTGTTATGTAACTAGGTGACTAATTTTTAGGAAATGTCATGTAAAAATTAATGTTGTGAAAAGAAATTGTAAAATGAATTGGAAGTTGCTGACAAAGGTCTAATATTTTGCGTTATATTCGGGCAAGACATATATATTATTTCATTATTGGATAATAAAATAATGTCTATGGGGGCATTTGATACCGAAATTATGGTTTGACAGAAGCAGTCATGATAGATGTCGAAGGAATGTTGGTTCTTTGTGACGACCAAGGCCAAGGTCAGTTCGGTTGGGGAAAGTCTGTAACAATGCCATGAATGAAAGAAGCAATGTCCTTAGAAGTTTTCTAAAGGAATTGTCACTTGACGTATATGAATAGGGAATTCTTTGGATCGTTTACAATGGCGACCAAAACAGCCACAAAAGGACTTTGTTTAAAAGAATTTGAAAAGGGAAAGTTAGGGGATATATACACGCACGCAGTTGTGGTTAAGGCAGTCGTCGGTGTGTAGCCGATATGGCTATATCGCGGCTAGGAAGCCATTATAAACATTTATCGGCATGTAGTCGATATGAGGAGGTAAGTCAGACGTGAAGCCTATTAGAGCGGTCAACTTATTCTGTATTGAATATTTGTCGGGTCATCAAAATTTATCGAGAGATATAATTAGCATTCAGTCACTATAAACCGAGATTGGTAACCCTCGGTCGGCAGCTTCCATTTTGAGGTTAGAAAAGAAGCAGTGAATAAATAATTTGGAGACGGGCATTCCAGTGTTTTAAAATTTCCTTCTCACACACATCCACGCATACCCTGAGAGAAACCTGATTGCTCGCCAATCATATTCGTCATCGTTCACCAATTATATTTGCTTCAACTTGGTTCTTGGAGACATCTGTTGGTGGAATGATGAGCTTCCAAAGGCAATTTGGAGGCAGGAAGTAAAATTCATAAGGTAAATCCTTGTGTTTTAATGTGTATGTTTCCCCACGTGTTAGTTTAGCTGGAAGACCTGCAGCTCTTGTAGTTAAGGTCACCAAAAGCACCAGAAACCAGTTGGGTGCCTGCTGAGGATGGGGACAAATCGTTCTCTAGACCTGTAAGGGGAGTTTGTATTTAGTAATGTTACAGGTTATTTATATACAACATACAGTATCATTATGAAGGGGTAGAGCCAGACTGAAAAATTCAATGCCATAGCTGGGATTTGAACCACGGATCTTCTGGTTTCCATCCAGCTGCTCTAAGCATTTGAGCTACTGTGGCCAACATGCTGACATGACATTAAATACTCCAAGTGACTCGTGTTTCTCCCGGTAAACCACTAGGAATTCTCATAAACACATGAGACAACTACCTTAATGGCGACTTACTATGCTGTAAGTACTTTAAGGCCCGGGCTTTATAGTTAACCACTATTAGGTACAATTAATGGAAATTTGGAGAATTTAGTTTCATATATCGAGATTCAACTGAATTGGAACACCACAGTGAAGCGAAAAATTATTAAATTTTAGATGAGTCGCATTTTTTACACATCTGCTTCACTTTCGTACCTATTTTGAGGACATGTTTCGCAAATCTTCGTTTGCATCTACGGCTCTTGTGCGACTGACGCTAGATCCAGCGGTGTGGGTAATTCTGGGGTTGTTGCTGCCATCTGTTGATTTAGTGATGAACTGAAATGTGGGATTCTCTTCTAGCGGGATTTCAAAGTTCATTAGTTGGTTTTTATGTTTTTCTATGTATATCCTCTCCCATATGACGAGTTCACTATGTTTTTGTACGTATTTTAGTAATTCTGTGCTATCTTCAATTTCATGATTTTCAGACCAGAAATGAGCTGCTATTGCAGACTTATCAATATTTTTGTATCTTAAGTGCCTGAAGTGTTCTTTCTTTCTAGTGCCTATGTTCCTTTTTGTCCTTCCTATGTAAATTTTTTCACAGTCTTTACACTTAATTTTGTAAATGCCTGACTTTTCCTCTGGTCTTATCTTATCAGTATTATTACTGTGAAGTAGGTTTTTAATGTTGTAATTGTTTTTTGGTGCCAATGTTATATTGTATTTCTTGAATATTTTTTGGAACTTTTTTGTGGCCCAGGGGTGGTAAGTAAATTTAGCAAATCTAGTTTCTTGTTTTATTGGTGTGAGAGCTGTGATCTGTTTTAATTTCTTTTGAAGTTTGAATAATTTTAGTTTTTTATCGACAAGGTTTTTTCCATATCCATTTTTAATTGCAGTTTTTAAGATTTGATGGTATTCGTTTTGATATTCTTGCTGGCTGAGAGGTAGATTTACTAATCTGTTGATGGTTGCATGTTTGTGTGGAATTGGGTTGAAACTATTTGCTTTGATGTAATTATCTGTGTGTGTTGCTTTTCTATGAATGCCAAATTCTAGTTTTTCATTGCCTTTTTTGATTTTAAGGTCTAAAAAAGGTAGAGTACAGTCCTCTTCAGTTTCTACTGTGAATTGTATGCTGGGTTCTTGCAGGTTGAGTAGTTTCAAAGCATCATCTATTAGTTTGTAGGGCACTATTGCAAAGATGTCATCTACGTATCTGTACCATGTTTTAAACATATGAGGGAAGGCTTTAGTAATATGTGTTTCGAAAAAGCTCATGTATAGATTGGCCAAAAATGGTGATAGCGGGCTTCCCATAGCTAGTCCTGAAATTTGAAGTAGAAGTAGCAGTAGAAGGCTTGGAAACCATAGACAAAAATATAATTAGAAAACAAATCAGCTCCTATATTGGAAAACTTAATAAATAAAAAGCCAATAAAACATTTGAAACAAATTCAGATAATTAAATCTTTAAGGAAAAAGGATGTAATCTTCTCAAGGGCTGATAAAGGGAACAAAATAGTAATCTTAGATACAGCTACATACAAAGAAAAAATGTTAGAGTTACTACAACAAAAAGAATTCCAGGAAATAGATTCTAATCCACTCAACCGATGCATAAAAGATGTACAAAAAACCATCATTAATAGTAAAATTTTAACAACTACAGAACAAAAAACTATCAAACCAGACAACCCTACCCTTGCAAGAATATATGGTTTGCCTAAAATACACAAACCCAACATACCCATGAGACCCATTGTAAATAATATAAACACTCCTACTTACCTTCTGGCAAAATGGCTAACCAAAAAATTTCAGTCCTTTCCACAATTCCATACTCTGAGTATAAAAAACTCTTTAGACCTGGTAGAAAAAATTCAAAATCTTAAACTAAAACCTCATGACACTTTGGTATCCTTTGATGTCCGCTCCCTCTTCCCTAGCATTCCATTAGACAAACTTTTGATTCAACTGAAAAAATGGCTAAATTCTATAAACCTGGATGCCAATGCAATAGAAGAATATGTGGCAATGACTGAATTATGTATACATCAAAATTATTTTGTCTTCGATGGAAAATATTACAAACAAATTTCAGGACTAGCTATGGGAAGCCCGCTATCACCATTTTTGGCCAATCTATACATGAGCTTTTTCGAAACACATATTACTAAAGCCTTCCCTCATATGTTTAAAACATGGTACAGATACGTAGACGACATCTTTGCAATAGTGCCCTACAAACTAATAGATGATGCTTTGAAACTACTCAACCTGCAAGAACCCAGCATACAATTCACAGTAGAAACTGAAGAGGACTGTACTCTACCTTTTTTAGACCTTAAAATCAAAAAAGGCAATGAAAAACTAGAATTTGGCATTCATAGAAAAGCAACACACACAGATAATTACATCAAAGCAAATAGTTTCAACCCAATTCCACACAAACATGCAACCATCAACAGTCTGACACACAGATTAGTAAATCTACCTCTCAGCCAGCAAGAATATCAAAACGAATACCATCAAATCTTAAAAACTGCAATTAAAAATGGATATGGAAAAAACCTTGTCGATAAAAAACTAAAATTATTCAAACTTCAAAAGAAATTAAAACAGATCACAGCTCTCACACCAATAAAACAAGAAACTAGATTTGCTAAATTTACTTACCACCCCTGGGCCACAAAAAAGTTCCAAAAAATATTCAAGAAATACAATATAACATTGGCACCAAAAAACAATTACAACATTAAAAACCTACTTCACAGTAATAATACTGATAAGATAAGACCAGAGGAAAAGTCAGGCATTTACAAAATTAAGTGTAAAGACTGTGAAAAAATATACATAGGAAGGACAAAAAGGAACATAGGCACTAGAAAGAAAGAACACTTCAGGCACTTAAGATACAAAAATATTGATAAGTCTGCAATAGCAGCTCATTTCTGGTCTGAAAATCATGAAATTGAAGATAGCACAGAATTACTAAAATACGTACAAAAACATAGTGAACTCGTCATATGGGAGAGGATATACATAGAAAAACATAAAAACCAACTAATGAACTTTGAAATCCCGCTAGAAGAGAATCCCACATTTCAGTTCATCACTAAATCAACAGATGGCAGCAACAACCCCAGAATTACCCACACCGCTGGATCTAGCGTCAGTCGCACAAGAGCCGTAGATGCAAACGAAGATTTGCGAAACATGTCCTCAAAATAGGTACGAAAGTGAAGCAGATGTGTAAAAAATGGGACTCATCTAAAATTTAATAATTTAGTTTCATGTTAGGGGCACTAAGTTTTAATACTTCATTTAATGCTGGTATTTCAAAATTTGTAACTTTATCCCAGTTTTTGGTTATGAATACTTTTTCCCAAATAATTCTAAAGAAAACATTTTAATCAAAGAAAACCCACTGGCTTTTGAACCAATTAATATTCAATTAGATTTAGAACAAATAGTTACAAAATCTGAAACTTCCAAACCTGTACTAAAAGCACTAGCATTAGAAACTGTGAACAATAGATACCCACCTGAAGAATGGTTACATATCTACACAGATGGATTGTATTGTATTTATTTCATCCTTTGGAACATAATACATATGTTATAGGACACGTCAGTTCAAGATACAAAGATAAATATAAAAAGTTACATAAGTCTAAAAACTGTAACAGATACAGGATCCAACAAAAGCCTAAAGTAGAAAAAGCAAATAAATATATACTATATAAAGACCATAGAGAAATGCTATGTAAAAGTATTTGTTCACAAATGTGGAGTGTACTCTACTTCATGATTTAATTCAATTTAATTCAATTCCATTTATTTTGTCCTTTTGATTGATATCAGACACATCATAGTATAAAAATTACATTAATGGCCACTGTCATTACGTACAATCACTTAAAACTAATTAACATTTAAATACTCATTTACAGAATAAAATGAATGTTGCCGTAAAGAGTTTTACTCCCTTTTTAAAATGTATAAGGCTCTTCATTTGTTTAATGTTTTCCGGTAGCCTGTTGTATAATCTTATACCTTTATTGATAGCACTAGACCTGAAGATTTCTGTTCTACAACTTCGAATGTGAAAGTCATCTTTCTGATGTGTATTGTATTTGTGAATATCTGCATTTTTGTAATTTTGTATTTGTAGTTTATTTTGTTTTACCTGGATCACTAATTCCAAAATATACATACGTGCTAGAGGTAATATTTCATGTTTTTTTTAATAATGGCGTGCAAGATGTTCTGTTATCCACCCCACTTAGTATCCTTATCGCTCTTTTTTGAAGTTTAAAGACTCTATCTGCCTTTTCCCCCAGAACACTACCCCATATTGTAACTGACTGAAAGTAACCATAATATATATTTCTCAATGCTGCTAAATTTATTAAGCTTTTCAAATGTTTAACCGCTTCGCCGATGGCCATTTAAACCCTGCACGACTGGGAACGGATACCCAATAAACAGAACAAGACATTTAAATTGTTAAATGCTGCAAAAATGCTTCATAAATAAATATTAGTATCTTCCGTATTTACTAAGTTATTTCAGGGAAACAAAATTTGGTTTAAAGCCCATTAAAAGCTGTATGCATCTGCGGTATCATTAAAATAGAGACTATATTAATAAAGCGATGAAATCCTTTCATGGAAGTGTTGAAAACAGTGTTGTTGTATAAATTAAATTAATTGGGAGTCGATTAATAACACAAAACAACACTCACTTTTAAATTTTCCCGGAACCGGTTTCTGAGGCCTTCCCTCTATCTATCCTGAAGTCGATGTCCGGCTGAAGATAGAGGGGAAGGCCTCAGAAACCGGTTCCGGGAAAATTTAAAAGTGAGTATTGTTTTGTGTTATTAATCGACTCCCAATTAATTTAAAGCGATGAAATTTCATTAATTTGTATTACTGTAAAGAAAGCCATTCTTTGCGTTGAACGCGCCTAATTCTGAGTACTTTTGTTTTACAAACTATATGTGTATATCAGCTGAATAAACGAAGTGTTGGGTTCAAGGTTTATAGGTTTCAGTTTATGCTAACACGTAATAATAACTGTTTATATTGCGTTATACACGCTGGAAAGAAAACTCCGTCAGCATCTAATTACACAACGGAAGTTTATGTTAGCTGACGTAACTTTTTTCTTCGCTCAGTTCATATAGTAATTTAGACTGCGTTAGAGTTCCAAGCAATTTCTTTAGCTAAAACACAGTTGAAATAGTTTCCTCAGTGCTAATCATGGCTTCAACTAGTAATGTAGCAAATCAATTAGTGCAGGATGAGTGCGGGCTTCTGATATTACATCAGAAAATGTGGAAGACTTTTTGCTGTTAGACAGTGATTTGGACATTGATGGCGAGTTTTCAGATTTTGAGGGGGGTGTTGAGGATATAGGTTGCAGTGAGTAGGAAAATGACTCATTTCCGACAGGTGTTCGTGAAGAATCAACATTATGGAGGTGTCAAAATAACTCTTAACACAAATAGACATACGTTCACGAGCGCAACCTCTAGTGTACAACCTCATACTCAGCTAACTTCTGACAGCCAACCAATTGACATTTTCTCAAAATTTTTTACTACTGACTTACTGTCTCTCATTGTTTCGGAAACAAATGTATATGCGAGTAGGGTGAAGGAAGACCTGATTGCTAAAGGCAATTTAGGACCTAAGAGTAGATTGCAGAAGTGGACAGAAGTAACAATGAATGAGATTTACAGACTACTTGGTCTAATTATTCTCATGGGTGTTATTCGTAAACCTACGCTAGACATGTACTGGTCTACAGATGACATGCTAGCTACCCCATTTTTTGGGAAATGCATGTCAAATAACAGGTTTACTTCCATTTTGCGCTTCCTTCATTTCACGTGCACAGAAAATGTGAATGATAAACTATCCAAAATCAGACCAGTTTTTGATTACATTATTTCAAAATTCAAAGAAAATTATGTGCCTAGTGAAAAGATCACTGTTGATGAAAGCCTGATGCTTTGGAAGGGCCGTTTAGGTTGGAAACAATACATCAAAACAAAGAGGGCCAGATTTGGCATAAAGAGTTTTGATGTATGTGAAAGTAATACAGGATATCTTTACAATAGCTGCATATACACTGGCCAAGGGACTGATAACACCGGAGACAAAGATTTGGGATTATCTGGTTCCATAGTAATGCACCTGATGGAATCTGTACTTGATCAGGGTAGGACTGTATATTTAGATAATTGGTACAGTTCCCCTAAATTATTCATGGCCTTACACAAAAGAAAAACAAATGCAATTGGAACAGTACGCTCAAATCGTATTGGTTTGCCAAAAGATGTGAATATGAAGGCTCTAAGAAGAGGAGAAATGCAGGTGCATCAGCTCCCACCCTTGACCTATGTTGCTTGGCAAGACAGGAGGGTTGTTACAGCATTATCCAATTGCAGCTCTAAGATTTTGATGATTGACTGGAAAAATTGATGCTCGTAACAAAATGTCAATTTTCAATCCCGATATTATCTAGGAATATAATATGCATATGGGTGGAGTGGATCTAGTAGATCAGGTACTACACGCATATCCCTCTTTGCGAAAAACAGTCAAATGGTATAAAAAAGTATTTTTACACCAGCTGGATATAACCATATACAATTGTTTAGTAATTTGGAGAGCTCTAAACCCACGGAAGACAATGACGTACCTGGACTTTCGCATATCAATAGCTCGCAGCCTAATTGAGCAGTATAAAATTCAGAGACCTCTCCATACTGGGGGTAAAAAATCCACCACCCCAGCACCCCTCAGACCTGAAGGAAAACATTTTCCTAAAAGGGTACCACCCACAGCAAAAATGTCGCGTCCCTTCAGAAAATGTTTGGTGTGCCGCAAGAAAGGTGTCCGAAAGGAAACTAGTACGATTTGCCGTGAATTGGAGATGTGCCCTTGTGTGTTTTATCCCTGTTTTGAGGTGTACCATTCAAGAAAAAACTTTTAAAGGTAAGCTTTTACTTCTTATAGAATTTATTTAAATTTACTGTAAAACATAAGGTTTAAAAGAATTATCATTAAATACACATTAAATGCATGTATGCACAGGACGTCTATACACGTCCATATCGGTTTGGGACCTTTTAACTTGGACTTCATATGACGTCCATATTGGTGAAAGGGTTAAGCAAATAACAAATGGAACTCAGTTTATTTATTAAATGTTGAATATGTGTGGTCCATTTCATGTTCTCATTACTTGGACAACAACTCAGGAGCAGGAATTAAGTGTGCACTGTTCTCATTCTATCAACCAGCAGGATACCACACAACAAATTTTGATGCAGAAGTAACAGCTATTCATATTTCACTTCAACACCTTCTATACAGAATAGATAAATTAAAACATGCTGTCAAACTTTCTTATTCTAAAGCAGTATGTGCAATAAGTTCATATAAAATGAGGTCAATCCAAATTAAAGAATGTCACAAAATGATCCAACAACTTCAAAAACTAAAGAAAAGAATTATATTACAGTGGATAGCTGCACATTGTGGAATTGCTGGAAATGAATCAGCTGATTTCCTTGCCAAAAAGGTGCAAAATTAATTCAGAACAAAAGTAAAAACTTACCCTTTACATCCATAAAAAGATTAATCAAATATAACAACAAACAAAACCAATCAATATCTAACAAAGCCGAAGATAAAAAATGGAACATTTAAATTAAAAATACAGAAATTATTCCAGAAATCCTACATAAAGCTGCAGTAGCAAATTTTAGATTACTTACGGAACATGATTATTTGGCCAAACACTTACACAGAATAGGAATTTGTACAAGTCCAAATTGTCCACTGTGCAACAAAGAAGAGGAAATGACTGAAGAACATCTTTTAACCTGTGAAGCCCTACCTGCCGGATCCACTACACAGAAATATTGGAGAGCAAGAGAGCTAATGGCTTCATTGCCAAAGCCTAGCATTTGACAACAAAGAAGAGGAAATGACTGAAGAACATCTTCTAACCTGTGAAGTCCTACCTGCCCGACGCACAACACAGAAATATTGGAGAGCAAGAGAGCTAATGGCTTCATTGTCAAAGCCTAGCATTTGAAATCAACAACATATTTTTTCCAAATATCCAATTCTATAGGTGTACTTAAAGATTTTAACAGTTTTATGTTATGGCCAATGTTGTGGTTTTCTGTCCAAAAATGGTGTGACACTGCAGATTTTTCTGTTTGTTTCAACTTTGTTCCTCTGGTGTTCTTTTTGCCTGGTTAACAAGTTTCTCTTAGTTTTTCCTATGTAGCTTTTATCACAGGTTTCACAATTTATCTGATAAATTCCTGATTTCAAAGTGTTGGGGATTGAATTTTTTAGTGGCTTATTTAGCAGGTTCTTCAGACTGAATTTGTTTTGGGGTGCTAGTTTTAAGTTTAATCTTTTCAAGATATGTTCAAAGTTTCTAAAAGCTCATGGATGGTAAGTGAATAGGCAGAGGGGTCGGAGCACCGAAGTAGTGGAGGAGGAAGAATGTTCCTTTAGTCACCAAACAGCTGAGGATGAGATCAAATGATCTTGAAAACGTTTCAATTATACAACATAGTAAGTGAATTACACAGAAAATAGTAAGTGAAATTGAGTGTAAACATAGTGACTCATAAATCAAACTTAAAAATGAAGAATACTTCACTATTAATAATGCTTCTGCTTATAATATTTATTGATGGATAATCTATATTCATGCAATATTTTATTAGATACAATTATTAGATACAAATATCATACTTAGTATTGTTTGCTGTTCCAACTTAAATTATCATACTCACAAAATTCACTGAACTTTGGTGTTAATTAGACCATGCCATTTGCTAGAAGTTATTTGATTTTGTTCCACCACAAGTTGCGTCTGCATAATGATAATTATGGGAAACAAGGTAAGATCAGAAATGTCCAATTTTAAGTCTTGTTTTGCTGATGCAACGTATGAGATCAAATTAATTTCAAACTGGATGAGAAAAGAAATAACATGGCTGCTGATATTAGGTTGCTCATCCTCTTGTTTATTCCACAGCCACTCCCAACTTTGTCAGACACAGTCAAATTTGATCACAATAGTAAATACAAAAACAATAGAAAAAAAATGTAATGGATAATGGCAACCATTTCTCTAAATTACAAATATTGGACTTGAACATGCACACTAGTTCTTCTTTACCTTACCTCTAGTATACCACTTATTGCAGTGTTAGGGGATTCTTGTTCCTCTATTCCTTAAGGTCAGTTCTGAGGAACAGAAGCTTTGGATGTAACAGAGAACTAGGATAGGTGAAAGTGAAGGAAATGGATGATAGTATGAGAGTGAGATGAATGATAAGAAAATTGATGATGGAGCAATTGAGGGAAACTAGATATCCTAGAGAAAACCTGCCCCAGTGACTTATTTGTCCACCACACTGACTTTGCGCTCCATGGACCCTGGACTCATTTGAGCATCATTTCACCCCTTTCATTCATTGCCCGATATGACTCAATGTTGGAGGACGTAAATTACCAAAAAAAAAAAAAAAAAACACGCACTCTGCAGTCGCCTGAGAAAGAAAAGAATTCACAGCTAGGTGGGAATCGAGCAGTCTAACCAGTCAACTATGGCATGACCCTAATATGTTACACACTACACCTAAAATTGGCAAAAAAACTTGGGAAAACTTAGTCTACTTCCTATTGTGTTTGTGCAAAAAAAAAAAAAAAAAAAAAAAAAACTGAGAAAAAGTATAGTGAAACTCGAAAAGAAACTAGACAAGCTGAGAAAACCAAAAACCAGCAGGCATAACCTCCTAAGACCTAAATACCCACAGAATGCTAGTTAACCTTTCTTCCCTATCTTTTACCAATGTGGAACTTTATCTCCGAAGCTTAAAGCCTAAAAGCTAGTGTTGACTTCTCAAACAAAATACATGATTTAGTTGCAGACATAGAAATTCTATCAACACACCTAAAGATGGAAAAAAGCAGCATTGAAAAAATAATATAAAGCAGTCTTGGAGGGTGTAAACAAATAACTTTTCTGGTAAACAAAATATGTAGTGATCTTAGATCAATCTGATTACACCAATAAAGTACGAGATGTATTTTACAATCTATTTTTGTAGAATGTATTTTACATTCCAAAGGATACAAGGAAATTAAAACAAGTCCTTTAAAATCATGTCTCAAAGACTAACAAAACATAATAGATGCAAGATCAAACCATATTGTGACTTGTGTTATATCCCACTTCTGACGCCAGTGTGACTTTGTGGGTTCGTGGAATAAAAAGTCCAATTACACCACTCAACAATGTTCTTTATTTCTACCGACTTACAGTTTAACACTTGCCAATTACACAAAATTACTTGCTGCACACAGTTACAATTTACCAGTTCGTCCGTTACAACTTCACTTGTACTCGCGATTACATAAACTCCGATGCACGCACAGTCTTCTCATTCGCAATCCTTTCGTTCATTAACACGTCACTGACTAACTCTTCTTACACCAAGAACTGTCCTCATTCACTAACCAACTGATTGACCAACTCAAACCAACAACTGACTGACTACACCAAAACCAACTCAACAACTGACCCACACTGTCTGTCTGTAACCCTCTTTATAGGAATATCGCCGGTTTCTGGTGTTTACAAGATTGTTCTGGTAAACGAAAGATCGAGAAACAGGTAGAAGGAAAACAGACGACCAGTCATGTTTTCCCCTAACCACAAGCCTGTCACCACTACAAGACAAACGAGGAGAAGGTGTGGCTAACGCGGTCCTCCCCCCTGCCTTCCGTTCGCAGCTGGTACAGGGTGCTCCCGTTACACTGCTCCCTCCTCAAAGCTGTTCGCCCTCGAACAGCCCCATCGTAGCGTGCGAGGCGGTCCAGGTGTACCACCAGCATCTGCCCGGAGTCTGAGCCAGAAGTAGCGCTGCCGTAGTTTGTGAATCATTCGGTTCGCTCCCAGGTGTCCTCCTGAAGTACCGGCGTGCACTTCCTCCAAGACTTCCGGGACCTTGCTGCGGGGAAGTACCAACTGTCCTCTCCGCGCCTTCCCATCGGGTGACTCCCATACCCGGAATAGCACGCCCACTCTGGTCTTCAACGAGTCCCATTGGGCCCAGTGCGACTTGTAGGTGGCGCTCCTCGGTGCGATGTCCTCCCAGGTTGGTCTCGTCCCTGCGTCCACTTCCCTCAAGAGTGGCCCCAAGTCTGCGTCCGCCAGCTGCTCCCTCCTCAGGCCTGCGCTATCCCAGCCTTCAGCAGGCACTGCCACAACTACTCGGACTGCTGCGGCACGCTCCTCCTCTTCCACTCTTGTGCGCTCGTGGCCGTCCTGGATCTGCGATAGGACACCTCCAATGCAATGGTCGCTGGCGTCGGTGTCCACAATGAAGGCGCCACCCGGTTGTGGGAAACCCAAAATTGAAGCACTGCACAGGGTCCCCTTCGGGTGCTGGAAAGCGTCTTCGGCGTCCTCCGTCCACACATAAGGCCGGTTTTCCTCCGTCAGGCGGGCGAGGGGCTTTGCGATGTTGTCGGCTTTTTCCTCTAAATCATTAAGGCGGTCGTCTACTTGACCCTTCCGCTTGCCCGGGTTCGTGACGTCATCCCCCACGCCGGCCAACCGTTCCTCAAACTTGGCGGCGAGAGCCTCGTTCGCCACCTTCATTTCGGTAGCCAGACCGTCATTCGCTGCTCTCATTTCCGTGGTTAACTCGGCCTTCATTTGTTCCATCTTCTCGGCGATGTTCTCCCTAGCCGTCCTGATTAGTTTCAACTCCGCGGCCAGGTTATTTCTAGTCTCCAGCACTTCCGCGGCCAGGTTATTTCTAGTCTCCAGCTTCTCTGTTAATTCGGCCTGCATTTCTTCCATCTTCCTGGTGATGTTGTCTTTAGCCGTCTTTATTTCTTGCAGTTCCGCTAAAATCTTTTCTAATGCTGCCTCCATCGTTGTAATGTTCGGTGATGTTGTTTTCCCGCTTCCTGACACCAGTGTGACTTTGTTGTTATATCCCACTTCTGACGCCAGTGTGACTTTGTGGGTTCGTGGAATAAAAAGTCCAATTACACCACTCAACAATGTTCTTTATTTCTACCGACTTACAGTTTAACACTTGCCAATTACACAAAATTACTTGCTGCACACAGTTACAATTTACCAGTTCGTCCGTTACAACTTCACTTGTACTCGCGATTACATAAACTCCGATGCACGCACAGTCTTCTCATTCACAATCCTTTCGTTCATTAACACGTCACTGACTAACTCTTCTTACACCAAGAACTGTCCTCATTCACTAACCAACTGATTGACCAACTCAAACCAACAACTGACTGACTACACCAAAACCAACTCAACAACTGACCCACACTGTCTGTCTGTAACCCTCTTTATAGGAATATCGCCGGTTTCTGGTGTTTACAAGATTGTTCTGGTAAACGAAAGATCGAGAAACAGGTAGAAGGAAAACAGACGACCAGTCATGTTTTCCCCTAACCACAAGCCTGTCACCACTACAAGACAAACGAGGAGAAGGTGTGGCTAACGCGGTCCTCCCCCCTGCCTTCCGTTCGCAGCTGGTACAGGGTGCTCCCGTTACAATATTACCCAGACTATATACAGTTTCAGGACCAAGATCCACGTTAATGTGCCCATGTACAGATTAGCAAAATGATAGTAAACAAATACATTCTCTCTAAACTTAACCATTAAGAATTCTATGGATCTGATTAAAAGAATCCAACACAAACACTAACAATAAAAACATCATGGTATAATTTAGCATAGAAGCTTTATTTCCCAGTGAACCAATTGACAACTTAACCCTTTCACCTATATGGATGTTATATGACATCCAAGTTAAAATGCCCCAAACCGATATGGATGTGTATAGAGGTCCTGCGCATACATGCGTTTAATGCTCATTTAACGCCAATTATTTTAATCTTCCTATTTTACAATAAATTTAAATTAATTCTATAATGGATGTAAATGTACCCTTAAAGGTTTCTTTTTGATTTGTACACCTCCAAACCTGGATAAACACCCAAGGGCACATCTGCAGATTCACACCAAATAATATTGGTTTCCTTGCGAACTTCTTTTTTGCAAAACATTACACATTTTCGAAATGGTCATGACTTTTTTGGTTGTTGGTGTTATCCCTTTAGGAAAGTGTTTTCTCTCAAGTATGAGGGGTGATGTGATGAATTTCTTACCCCCCAGTATAAAGAGGCCTCTGAGTAGTATTCAATTAGGTTACGAGCTATTTATATGCACAAGTACAGGTAGATGAATACCTTGCATGAATTTTCAGCTCTGAAAATTACTAACAATTGTGCATGGTTACATCCAGTGGTATAAAAATACCTTTTTTTACCATTTAACTGTTTTTCTTAAAGAGGGATAGCTAGTAATAGCTAATCTGCATCACCCATATTTGACCTGCCATTTCCCCAAACAATGGAGTTGCTAACATGCCATCTGTAGACCAGTACACGTCACTGCTACGTATGTCCTAAACATCTCCTTCATATATCGAGATTTAACTGTATTGGAACACCACAGTGAAGCGAAAAACTATTAATTTTTAGATGAGTCGTATTTATTACACATCTGCTTCACTTTCGTAAATGTGAAGCAGATGTGTAATAAATACGACTCATCTAAAAATTATTAATCTCCTTCATAATCGCACAACAAATCTTCCAGATTTTCTACAGTAATATCAGAAGCCTGTACACATCATACGCAAACTAATTTATCTGCTACATTACCGGGATAAGCCATGGTTAACATTGAAATTTAACAATTTCAAACGTGCCATTCATTTAGCTCTTGATAGCTATAAGAAATCACTCTGAATATAGAGAGAGTATAAATAACTAAAATACTGAGCAAAAACAGCTGCATAAGACTACCAGAAACCTTGGTTGAGAAATACTGTAATAACAGATGCTGACAGAGAGTTTTCTTTCCAGTGTGTGTGTGTGTGTAATGCAACATATACTCATATGATTATCGTTTGGTATAGCATAAATAAACTAAAAGCTAAAACCGGGAGAAGTTGCTTGCGTAGCTATACATACATTTGTTCGTATACACACAAAACTAAATGATTCAAATATTAGGTGCATTTGGCGCAAAGAGTGGTTTTGCTACAGTGAAACAAAGTAGTGAAATTTCAACAATTTATTAATGTAGTCTCTACTTTATTGTTACTGTAGATGTATACTGCCTTTAATGGGTTTTAAACCAGTTTTTGTTTCATTTAAATAACTTCATATATACAGAAGATATGGAATTGTATTTATGATGCATTTTTACAGCATTTAACAATTTAAATGTCTTGTTCTGTTTATTGGGTATCCGTTTCTGGCCCCTGAAGGTTTTAAATGGCCATCGGCAAAGCGGTTAAAGAAGGCTGTCCCTGTAGCTCAACTGGTAGAGCACCTGCCTGCTGTTCTAGGGGTCCCAGGTTCGATTCCCAGCGGTGGGGCTGGGGATTTTTCTCTGACTAAGATGATTCCGCATTTTCCCCAGAGGCTGGAAGTATGAATGAGAGTGTGAATGTGAGCATGATCTAATGATTAAAACCTTACGAATACGAGTTAACACCTTTAATATGTTTGAAAAGAGAATGGCTGCTGAAATGACCATTGCAGTTAAAGGCAATGGAACCAAAAAAAAAAAAAAATTAAAGAAATGGCTTAAGCAAATGGACACTTCCACCACAAAAATATATGATTGCATATAACTAACAAATCCTCATTAGTCCTCCTCTTCATTGGGTTTTGATATTGTGTATTATGAATGTGTTTTATTATTTGCAGGAGACGGCCTTTAAGGGAATTACTCGCTACCCTGCCTATCAATGAAGAAGAACGAATTATTCCTCTTGAGAACTTAACTCCTGAAAATGCACTCTACTGGCGATGTTTGGCACATTTTTTACATAGAGATGAAAGGGAATACCTTGCTGAAGAGTTGGAGAAGATAGTTCCAGAACTTACTCAATTCTGTCAGTACATTAAAAGGTAAATATTGTTAGAGATAGGAACTACTTAAGTAACAGGAATGCATTTGTCTAATATGAGGGTGGGTCAAAGTGTAATGCCTCCTATTTTTTTTTCCTTAAATAAGTTATGTGAAAACATTGAATTTGGCACAATTCCTCAAACCTTCTTTTCCAATCCCCTGCAGTAGTAACTTCCTAAGTCAACAGGTGGCAGCACTGCATCCTCTTGCAAAATGGCTGACATCAACATCTGTATTAGACAACGTTCTGTGATTGAATTTTTGACTGCAGGAGGTGAAACGCCAATCCTCATTCACGAAAGGCTAAAAAATGTGTATGGTGATGCAATGGTGGATGTCAGCACTGTTAGACGATGGGTTCGTTGCTGTAACGAAGCTGAAGGGCAAACACCGTTGGCAGATGAAAAGCGAAGCAGCAGACTGGTGACTGCAGTGACTCCATGCAACATTTAGTGAGTGGATGACATTCATGGTGATCGCCGGGTAACAATAGGTGAATTGTGTCGCATTACCTCCCTCAGTATAGGCAGTGTGTTGACGATTATTGCACAACTGGGTTACTCAAATATTTGTTCACTTCGGGTACCAAGAATGTTAACCACCGAAAACAAAGAAACAAGGAAAACAATAGCCTCCGAACACTTGCTGCACTTCAATTTGGAGGGAGAGGAGTTTCTGGAAAAGTTATTACTGGAGACGAAACGTGTGTTCATTTTTTTGAACCTGAATTAAAGAGGCAGTCAATGGAATGGCATCACACGTCACCAAAGAAAAAAAAAAATTCAAAACTCAGCGGTCGGCAGGGAAAGTTATGGCGACAGTGTTTTGGAATGCAGAGGGTGTGCTTATGATTGATTTTTTTGGAGCAAGGATGCACAATAAATTCTGTCCAGTACACCAGAACTCGCAAAAAGCTGAAAGCACGTCTTCGCCGAGTTCGCCCAACAAAAACTATGGCGGATGTTCTTCTTTTACATGACAATGCAAGACCACACACCAGCCGTTACACCACTGGAGAAATTGGGATGGCAAGTCTTACCTCACCCCCCCAATACAGCCTTGACTGGCATTATCAGACTTCCATCTGTTCGGGCCACTAAAGGAAACTCATCATGGAATTCATTTTGAAGATGAGGGGGCTATGAAAACGTCCGTGCGTCAATGGCTTAGGAAGTAGGACCGTGTGTTTGACTACACTGCAATACATGCCCTAGTTAAAAGGTGGACCAAAACTGTGGAAAAGGGCAGAGATTATATTGAATAGTAATAAATTAATCGTCAGTGTTGTAGTTTTTAGACTATATAAATTGGATTCAATTTTCTTAGCAATTAAGATAAAAAAATAGGAGGCATTACTTTTTGACCCACCCCCGTAATTATGGAGCCAAAAGTTGAAAGAGTTTCAGTGCAAAATAACTTCAATAGTAGTATCAGATTTTTCTATAGTAGTTTTAAGTGGAAAGTGGAACAAGGCAAGTATTTAAGCATGTAAAACATAACCCAGAGGAGGACAGGTATCACTGCTGGGACAACAGCTTATGCCACTCTTCATGCTCCCACAGAAAGCCAGCTAACCCTTTGACATCGTAGTGCTCTGTACTGCTGCCACAAGAGAAGAAGAATCAGTTTCGCGGTGTGAAAGATCCAGCGATGAAGGAAATACAGAAACCAGATATGATTTTAATAACACAAATAACATCCTATTTATAATGTTAATGCTGACTTTAAATTACAAAATTGTTCACAGTATAAAAATTACATTTTTGCTCTAAGCTGCAAGAAAACATAAAACAGTTGTAGTTGATTTGATGTGCAGTCATGCTGTAATGTAAATAAAATAGATCATATTACATTTTCTGCGCTATTTAGAAGAGACCTGTACAGAACACTTTAACATTTTTCAACACTTTCTGTTTGCTTTTGCTTCACATTAGGACATAACATTTTTGAAATTTGTAATCAAAGGATGCATATTAAACTGTGATCTGACAGTATGTTCCGGGATTTGGATTTAGTTAACTTCATAACAGCGTATGTCGAACCTAACATACATAATGTCCATGCAGCTAATCTGTTTCATATAACCTTGCCCCGCTGACATGTATCACTCCGTGTGCAACTACTTTCCCCCTCATCCTAATTATGTAATGCTTTCACGTCTTAGGCCATAGGTGGTGCCTTCCCGTCACATTTAAAACTGCAGTAAACGTCATAATAATTGCCAGGAAGATAGATAAAATCATACAAATAAGAAATATGAAGGCATGCAAAAATAATGAAGTTTATAATGAAACTGAGCAAGTTGAAACTGAATGAATGAGCAATGAAACTGAAACAAGTTCATAATAAACGGCCTTTGGCCTTTTCCACTGGGATTTTTTAAAACCAGCACATATACCTTGCAAAAATGCTTGTCGTACACTCAAAGTCATGTCACGCCATACTTGTCGTGTGTCCTTCATTCACCCAAGTCTCGTCAAGGTAGTATATTTTGCCATTTGTATCCTGGTATAGTCTGATTGTCCTTAAATAACCTCTTCGCCACACAGCAATATCGCCCCTGGAATGGTAAGCATTCCTGTGGTCTCAATTTCATGTCGCGATGTTCCTACGCATCTAACACACCTGTAAGTTCAGAGCACAGCTGTTCCACTTCTCTCACTGACAAAGACGGATTCTTCTCTGTGAGTGCATTAAACACATGCACCACAATTCGTGTTCTGCTGCTTTATAAAGGTTTACCCTTGCGATGCTTCAGCGAAAAACTGACGGTAGACTCTGCCATTATACATATAATAAGTACATGCGCAATAAACGATGAATAAAATAATTTAGCTCTCACACTCGGCACAACACACCTTCGAATGGCGATATTTGACTAATCCAGTTCAAAACAAGGTGAGTGATAAAAGTCATAAACAAATATGTCATCACTACCGCTGAAGCTCGTGCTATTGTGCCATGTGAAAGATGGGCTTCTGAGCAAAGGAACCTCCTCTTTACTTCGTTTAAGAATTAACATGCATTTCAGATAAATCAACTCTGTTGCATAATATATTTAATTCAAACAGTTACGAAAATATAAATTTGGCTATATCACCATGTTAAATAACAAACTAATTTTTACCGCACAACAGTCTATACTACAGTAGCAGCCAATGAGAGGTGATAAGGTCACGTGACCATTTAGAGTTACGGGGCAAGCTTAAGTGAAACAAGGATTAGTGTATACAAGGTTGGAAATCTGGTTTTTGGGACACTTGTAAAGGTCAGGTTAATCTTACTCTTGATTATATTTGTCCTTCAAAAACTTGTCAAACTGTGAATTCAGCAGTTCCATTTGGTACCAGGTAGCAATATTGTAGACAAGAACAGAGAGGTGAAACATATTAGAAGGTTTTAGTTAATTGATGGAAATTAATCATTTCTCCACACTAGCCATTTATAGGCTAATATTTTTGATGGACAGAGTCAACATAAAAAATTCAATGCCATGGCCGGGATTTGAACCACGGATCTCCTGGTTTCCATCCAGTCGCTCTAACCCATTGAGCTACCATGGTCAACGTACCATCCTGATATTAAATTCTCCATTTGACTCGTATATTTCCCCAGTAAACCACTAGGGGCTCTCGCATTCGAGATACACCGTTTGTGGCGACTTACTATCCTAAGTACTTGAATCCCAGGCTTCATCATTTAACTCTTGTTGTTTTAGTTAATTGATGGAAATTAATCATTTCTCCACACTAGCCGTTTATAGGCTAAGGTTTTTGATGGTGCTTCAACATTTTGAAATTTGGGCTCAGACTGCTGATGAAGACTTTGTAGCATTTGCACATTCTTCAGCGAGGTTAATATCATAAGCTGCCTGAGCCCTCCAGTTCATACTCACAGCACTGTTTATCTGGGCAACCTGCAGTACACAGCACCCATCCGATGTCACACGTGCTTACAGCCCCACTCTTTATCTCTAAACATCTAACTGCCCTAAGCTGTCTCCCTCTGATGTAACCCATGGAATAACAGCCCAAAGTGGTCCTGAACCTCCCCAGCTGATTGCTGGCCTCATGCCCACATACGCAAGGCAGAGTTGGGTGATCGTCCAACCGCTACTGGGAGGAGATGTGATCAGCATCTTGGAACCCCCAGCTGGAAGGTTGGTTTTCTTGACCAAGGTTCGCTACCTATCGTAGCTTCTCAGTTCCTCAAGAGCTGAGTGGGCGCTGGTCCTATACCCAGGACTTAAAATCTGCACCCCAATGGGAGGGATCAATCCCAAGCGCTTTACGTGGTAGGGAGTCAAAGCACAATGCTCTAGCTCACTACGCCATGGCACAGGACAGCAGTACTAGATTCAAATTATGCTCAAATCTGTCTGTGTGGGATAAGTTACATGGCTAAGGAATATAATATTGAATGCAATCAATATTTTAATTTTTATAATGCATAGTGAAAGAAGGGAAATGAAAATCACAAAGAAGGTAAAAGAAAAGCTGGAAAACTGATTTGATGAAGATTGTAGGAGAGCCAAAGTGTTGATTAAATGGAGAAAATGGGAAGAATATTGGTAAGGGACAAAACTAGGCAAAATGAAGAAAGGAACAAGAAAGCAAGTAATAGGAAAGGTAGGAATTTTAAAAGAAAATTAATATGGCAATGAGGTTCCTCCAACGTTAAATCATATCTGACGATGAATGGAAAGGGGGAAATGATGCTCAAATGAGCCCAGGGCCCATAGTGCTTAGTTACCCGACATTTCGTCAACAATGAGGTGTGAAGAGTTGTGTCATATGTTGCATTATAAAAGATTAGTAACAAACTGCTAAAGAAATATTTTTAGGATAACAAGTGGATTAGAATGTGTTGTTATGAGGGTTATGCCGGATGTTTTTAGCAGAGATTCAGAAATATATTTTATTTAGTAATTATTACAACTTTTCAAAATACTCTTAGTACTTAAGAGAACTTACACACTTTTCCATTCTTTGAAACCAATTAGAAAATGTCTCAGTCTAAGTTTCTTTAGAGATGTCACATAGAGCACTGTTTTATGTTGCAATACCTCTTCATCAGATGAAAAAAACTGCCCACATATTTTTTCCTTTGGGAACAGGAAAGTCACATGGGGGCAGGTCTGGTGAATAGGATGGCTGACTTAAGACTGGCACCTTCTTCTCCAAGAAGTCCATTGTTCTGGCAGCTGTGTATGCTGAGGCATTGTTGTGATGCAGAAAATGATGCCCACTCTTCATCTTGGGGTATTTTGACCTCAGTGTGGCAAAGACTTTCGGCAGACATTCACACACATACCACTCTACCGTGACTGTGCCAGGTGTCTTAAGGTCACAGAGGTGACCTTCACCATCTTGGTGAAGAAAGTGGCCATCTTCTTTCCAGAGCTCCTAGTTCTCTGTGGATGGTTCCTGACCTGGAAAGCAGTATACTGTAGACTGCCTCTTGGTTTCGGGGTCATAATGGTATACCCATGTTTCATCACCTGTGATATGTAAGTGTCTTTGGACTATCCTTTGTCAAATTTTTCAGCAATAAAATGACACCAATCCACTCTTGCATTCTTTTGGGCTTCTGTCAGGGAATGTGGCACCCAACGTGCACATCTCTTGGTGAGGCCTAAATAATCATGAACAATGGTCTGTGCCAAATCTGCCCAATATTTAGGGTTCCTTCAATATCGCAAAATGTGAGGTGATGACATTTTCTTCACAGGATCCGTGTTTTCTTGGGTCACTGCCATTGTGGAGCGACCAGGACCAGGACGAGGTTCATGAAACCAATTTCCAACAGTGGCCCTAGACGAGACACACTCACCTAAAATATGTACTAAGAGTGGCATTCTTCTGCATTTAACTTCTTTTTATAGTCGTAATAAATCATTGCTTGGAAATCATGGTGTAGCAGATCCATGTTGCACTGTCTGAATCACAGCTAATTGCGTCTTTACTCGCTATCCACGCATGACCCTGTGGTGGGCGAACCATCATTTGCATGCTCCAAAGTTAAAAAAACATCCCTCTTAAAAAAACATCCCTCTTTCGAACTTCAATAATCTAATGGTTGTCAGATTTTCCGCCTTGGCACTGCTAAAAGCTTTCGGCATGGCTCTCTCACCCCATTGTGAATTTGTACAGCCATACATTTTAAAAATGGAAAATACTTTAAAAGTGAAGCATAATCATTATGTCCAGGCAAAGAACTATGAGTACATCTGTTAAATACATTTGTTTTTTTCTTAAATCTTGAATTCAAAAGGGAAATTCCTATGATTACAGATATTTTTTGGAAAAAAATGAAGATGGACAGCATACATGGGCTCAAATTCAACAGCAGTTTATTGTACTTCAACTCCTAGAGCTAGCTAAAATATTTGATCTGGCTGATGAAGTAGGAAGGTAAAGTATACATCTAGTAGAACATAACTTCAACCAATTAGACAAGCCATTCACCTCTACTCATTCTGTTTTTCTAAAAATGTTACTGTATTGTCACGTTGATGTACGTGTCATGTAAAGCATAGATATTGCTTGCTTAATTCTCTTCATTATGTGTAATCTTAGCATGCCTGATTGTTTGGTTATAGTTTAACTTTTAAAAAGCTGGTTTCTTTGTTTTTTATTTTATTATGTTTTATTAAAAGTAAAACAACAATAAAAGGCATTTTACAAGACTTTGCAATCATAAATCAATAATTGTTGTATTTGACCATTTAATGTATGTCTTATTTAGCTTTTAAGGCTAATACTTATTGTTTTCATCTTTTGTTGTTTCTTGTTCTTGGCAATTTAATAATATTTATTAATATTTCACACACTGAACCAGTGAGCTATTGTTGACACATGCCTGAGGAAGTTTGTAATACACGCATTACTTCCATAACGTCAGCAGTTACATTGTTTACTGTCATAATAAAACAATGACTACTTAGTGATTCTTTCCTATATGTCGCCCCCTTGCCAACATAAATATGAGTTATAGACTGTAGTTAATGCTATCTATCTTAAGGCAATGCACTGTTGAACATTCTAGGCTTTTAGAAATGTAATTTGTGTATGAAACATACAGTAAGTATACTTAGAGTTAAAATGCATGTTCTGAATTTCTTTGTTTTGAAAAGGCTTTCAGTTTTGCACTTGCTAATTTAATATGGCATGCAGAAAAAATAAACATATTTAAAACTATTCTATCATTTGGGTGTTAAGGAAATTTATTCAGTAAACTATTAACATTTAATGACTAACAGTATATTAGATTATTCTTAATCTAAGTTTACTAAGAAACACTCCAATGCAGAAGCATTAAGAAAAACAAATTTAAACTGTGAACATTTCCAGCTTTATCTCTATATTGCCTTAACAGAGTACCATTCAACACTGCTCCCTTGTATTAGAAATGTAAATATCAACAATTTAATGTTCAGTTCACCACAGTTAAGAAAAGCTCCGAGGAGTGAGACGGAGCGGGGGGGTTGGAGACGGTTCCACCACCCTACCTTGACGTATTGTCGCAGCAACAGGCATAAAATTTTCGGCATAAATAAGGAAACAGTCGGTGGATAAAGTTTCATGGTAATAATGAGCCTTGCTAAGCAGTTAATTATAGCGCATTTAATGTAAACAGACAGCACCGGCAAGCAATATAACTGAGGCAAAGGCCTCGCCGGCATAGATTAAGTTACGTTTCTCGAAGGTGATAGAATGTTCGAATTACGACATTAGATGCCTTGTTTTCCAGAAACATCTAGTGATTGACAGAACAGTCTGGTAATCATGAATGGAGATATGAAAGGGATTGTAACACGCCAGCAGGACAGTTGTAGTTGTGAAACAGTTGTTGTAAACAGAGTGTGAAACAGTGTTGTGAAATGTGAGACAGCCAGCTGTGTCGTAACGAGAGCTAAGGATGTAATCTGCTGTCAATGTTTGTTATTGTGATCGACCTTGATAGACTGATGGTGTAACATAATGCTGCTGTAATCTATAAGAGTATTTCTACATAAATAAAGGAGATATTAATTTCTGCAACTCGGCCTTTTAATTCTACGAACCCACAGTCACCATTGGTGTCAGGAAGCGGAACGACGTCACCGAGAAGATGGAAGAAATGAATATTGAATTAACAATGAAGACGGAAGCTGCAAATAGCAACTTGGTCGCGACAATGACCGCGAAGATGACCAACACAAGGAAGAGCAGCCGGAAGAACAAGTAAGGCCCAATGTGGCGAGGAGCACATCGGCGCCGTCTACACCATCTCCTCGAGTGATATTGCGCGCCATCAGCCGACGTATGGATGACAGCCTCATCGCAGACGGTTGGGTACGAGGGAAGCCGTGGTGCGTGCTCGTAGACACTGGGACAGCCATGACCGTCATCAGACCCGACGTAGCCAGGGGTTCGCCGTCGAGAAAACCGAACCGGCCATACCAGCTAGTGACGGCATCGGGCAAAACCATGACCGTGGAGAGGGAGGCCCTGCTGCAGTTGACCTTGGGACGGAGTGCCGAGCATCAATGGGTGTTTGTTGCGGAGGTGGCCAAGGAGGTGATACTGGGACTGGATGCCCTCAGGAGCCATGAGGTGACGGTTGACGATGACAGGAAGGTCCTGTGGCTCAAAGGAGAAAAGGTCATACTTCAGCAACTCGAAGAACGCCTTGGAATCTGCAGGGTCATCTTGAAGGAAAATGTGGGTCCCTGCGAGAAAGAAGGTGGTGGTGATGGTGCGACTGGAAGGACAGCAAATGAAGAGCATTGTTGCCAGTGAGGCTGCTCAACCTGGCAGACACCGATCATGACGTCCAGCCCATAATGGAGATGGGAACGTGCAAGCCCGTGCTAATTGTGACAGCAATCGACAAAACACAGGCGCCGGTGCCAACACAACACCTGGGGCCCCGGCTGGAGACTTACTGGAAAGGGCAGCCGATCACCTGACCGCAGAACAGCTCGAGAAGGTTTGACAACTGCTGAGAAGATACCAGTGTGTCTTCAGCCAAGGCAGAGAAGAACTACTGCGTCACCTGGAGAGAGTTACTGGCGGTAGTACAGGCCTTGGAGCACTTCCACAAGTACCTGTACGGTCAGCCATTCCACCTGAGGACTGACCACTCCGCCCTAACCTGGCTATTGAGCTTTAAGAACATGGAAGGCCAGACAGCACGTTGGGTCCAGAGGCTGCAGGAGTACGACTTCACCTCTGAACATCGTAGAGGGAAGAGCCACGGTTACGCGGACAGCATGTCTCGAAGACCCTGCCCAGAGGAGTGCGGCCAATGCACAAGGGTGGAAGAGAAGGAGCGTGCCGCAGCAGTCCGAGTGGTCACGGCAGTGCCTGCAAATGGCTGGGATAGCGCAGGCCTGAGGAGGGAGCAGCTGGCAGATGCAGACTTGGGGCCACTCTTGAGAGAAGTGGAGGCAGGGACCAGACCAACCTGGGAGGATATCGCACCGAGGAGCGCCACCTACAAGTTTTACTGGGCCCAATGGGATTCATTGAAGACAAGAGAAGGAGTAATACAAAAGTGAATCGAGAAGATATTGACACATTGCTTCACTCACACTGTTTATTCACAGGACATGTTTCAAGAGCTCTCGCTCCTATCATCAGCTGATACTCGACTAGTGCAAGTTGTAGTGGTTTCCTCTTTTTCCGTTTTGTCAATAGATGGCGTGATGTACTTGTCAAAGATGTCCGGTGGTGGAGTTTCAAAATTCATGACTCTATGACGATTTTTGTTGATGAAGATTTTTTCCCATACGGAAAGGTCTATGGGGTGATTAACATATTTTATTAGAGATGTTTCCAAGTTGATGTCATGTCTAGTATTCAAAAAATGAAAAGCCACTGCTGATTTTTCTGTTTCACCATTTTTAATGTTTCTTAGATGTTCTTTAGTTCTGATGTTAATATTTCTTTTTGTTTTTCCTATATAAATTTTAGGGCAAGTTTCACATTTGATCTCATGGATTCCTGGTTTTTCTTTGGTAGTGATTGAATTTTTGGGAGGGCCCTTTAACAAATTTCTGATATTAAACCTATTTTGAGGTGCAAGAGTTATGTTGTGTTTTGAGAACCTCAAAATAGGTTTAATATCAGAAATTTGTTAAAAGGCCCTCCCAAAAATTCAATCACTACCAAAGAAAAACCAGGAATCTATGAGATCAAATGTGAAACTTGCCCTAAAATTTATATAGGAAAAACAAAAAGAAATATTAACATCAGAACTAAAGAACATCTAAGAAACATTAAAAATGGTGAAACAGAAAAATCAGCAGTGGCTTTTCATTTTTTTGAATACTAGACATGACATCAACTTGGAAACATCTCTAATAAAATATGTTAATCACCCCATAGACCTTTCCGTATGGGAAAAAATCTTCATCAACAAAAATCGTCATACGAGTCATGAATTTTGAAACTCCACCACCGGACATCTTTGACAAGTACATCACGCCATCTATTGACAAACCGGAAAAAGAGGAAACCACTACAACTTGCACTAGTCGAGTATCAGCTGATGATAGGAGCGAGAGCTCTTGAAACATGTCCTGTGAATAAACAGTGTGAGTGAAGCAATGTGTCAATATCTTCTCGATTCACTTTTGTATTAATTTGTGCTTCACTGTCCCTACGCTTCTTCCAACTTTATACTTTAAGAGAAGGCGTGCTGTTCCGGATATGGGAATCACCTGATGGGAAGATGCAGAGCGAACAGTTGGTTCTTCCCTAAAGTAAGGTCCCGGAAGTCTTGGAGGAAGTGCACGCCGGTACTTCAGGAGGACACCTGGGAGCAAACCGAACAATCGACAAACTCCAACAGCGCTACTACTGGCTAAGGCTCCCAGCAGACGCTGAGAGATGGTACCGTCAATGTCATGTGTGCGCGGCGAGTCGCAGCCCCCAGACTAGTTGCCAGGGTCGCATGCAGCAGTACAACTTCGGATCGCCATTCAAAAGGATCGCCTTCAACGTAGCTGGACCATTCCCGGTGTCCGACCGAGGCAACAAGTACCTGATGGTGGTCGTGGACTACTTCACCAAGTGGCCAGAGGTGTATGCCATTCTGAAGCAGGAGGCGAAGACAATCACAGACTGCCTTGTGGAGCAAGTGTTTTGCCAATTTGGGGTGCCATTAGAGCTCCACAGTGACCAGGGCACCAATTTTGAATCTAACCTGATGAAGGAGGCACTAGAGAGGCTTGGGGTGAACAAGACCCGCACCACACCCCTACATCCACAGTCGGACGGCATGGTGGAGAGATACATCAGGACCTTAGAAGAACACCTGAGAAAGGTCGTGGCCAGCCATCATCGATGAGATGATGTGTATAAGGGTGCTCAACTACAGCAGTCATCAGCGCCCTTGCAAAAACAAGTCATGGCAAAAGCCAGATATAAAAATTTCCAAAAACTACATAAATATAAATAAAACTATTAAAATTGCATATATATATCCTAATGTGTAATCTAGAAAAGAATCTAAATACCTTCTCCACTACTGCGTTATCGTCCGCTAGCATTTCTGCAAAGCTGGCCGGCAGCTGCAGAGACGTCCTAAGGTCTGCTAGGTGAAAACACTCTAGCAGCACGTGTCTTACAGATAACGTTTCCTTGCAAATCGGACACAGCAGAGAAGGCTCCTTTTTAAATAGAAAACTGAGTAAAAAAGCAGTGCCCAATAAGCAACCGAGCCAAATTCACCTCCTCGCAACGAGATGACCGACAGGAGCTAACCCAGGGAATCGGAAGTTCTTTCACAGATCTAAGTTTATTATTGCGGAGAGCGGACCACTCTTCCTGCCAGCAGGCTTGCACAGCTCTCCGCAATACAGCCCTAAAATCTTCCGATATCACAGATGGTACTCGAACCCTGGGCTTCATGGTAGCCGTCTTGGCTGCCAAATCCGCCATTTCATTCCCCTGCAAGCCTACGTGACCAGGGATCCATGCACACACCACGTTAACCCCAGAAGCATGTAAAACGTGGAGGACATCCTGTATACTCGGCACAATAGGATGGTAGTTGTACAGCTGCCGTAGGCTTTGAAGTGCACTAAGGGAATCACTCAGAATTAAGCAGTCCCCCAACTTTCGTCGACGTACGTGTAAAATGGCCCTGTATATTGCATAAAGCTCTTCAGTAAAAATGGAAGTGCTAGTGTGGAATCTGAATGTATATGGTTCAATTCCACACACGTAAGCACAACCAACACCATTTGAGTTCTTGGAGCCATCAGTATAAATTACAAAATGGTCCTCATATCGCAATAAAAATTCTAAAAAACATGAGCGGATACTAGACATAGACATGGCAGATTTATCATATTTAGTCATGCCCAGATCAACGTGGGACGCTCTGCACAACCAAGGAGGGTATGTCCTCTTCCCCCCTAGGATACATCTTGGGTATTTCAGTATCAAGATGCCTAAGGAGCTCCCGGAAACGAAAGCCAGGTGGCTTTGGTTTAATAGAAGTGTTCCTATAACGCACATCCATGAAGGTATTAAAGAACGGCATAAGCGTTGGATGTGTGGGCATGCAATTAAGTCCACAGCCATAATTTGCTAATAACATGTTGCGCCTGTACTGCAGAGGAGGTTCTGCAGACTCAGCATACAGGCTTATAACGTGGCTCGTTGGAAATGCCCCAACTGCTATACGTATGCCACAATTATGGACTGTGTCTAATCTCTTCAGCACAGATGGTCGTGCTGAGCCATAAACGATACTACCATAATCTAATTTGGAACGGATGAGTGCGCATAAAGTTGCAATAACACCGTACGATCCGCTCCCCACGATTTTCTACTTAGTACCCGCAAGATATTTAAAGATCGGTCACATCGTGCTTTCATTTGTGCTATATGCGACGACCAACTAAGTTTTCTATCAAATATCAATCCAAGGAACCTCGTCTCATCTGCAAAAGGTAGTAGATCAGCGCATAGCCGGAGCCTTGGAGGTTGTCGACTCTGCTGACACCAGAAGTTAACACAGATGGTTTTCTCATCGGAGAATCGGAAGCCGTTTTTTAAACCCCAACCCTTAAGGTTGGCCAAGGTAGTCTGAAGATGGCGCTCTAAAAATGGAGTGCGCTGAGATGTACAGTAGACGGCAAAGTCGTCTACAAATAGGCATGATGAGACCCCCGGAGGTACATTTCGAGATAGAATTAATCGCAATAGCAAACAACGTAACACTTAGTACCAATCCCTGTGGTACACCATTCTCTTGAACAAAAAGGTTCGAAAAAACCGAGCCAACCCTTACTCGGAATATGCGGTCTTTCAAGAATTCCTGAAGGAAGAGTGGTAGGCGTCCACATATATTCCAGGTGTGCAGAGTACGTAGCAACCCTGCCCGCCAACACGTATCATAAGCCTTTTCGAGGTCAAAAAATATTCCGACTGTTTGACAGTTTTTAAGAAATCCGTTCATTATCTGTGTCGACATGGACACAAGATGATCCACTGTTGAACGGCATCGTCGAAAACCGCACTGCATATTATTCAGTAGGTTGTGTGTTTCCGGCCACCATACCAACCACCCATTTATCATGCATTCCATCACCTTCCAGATGCAACTGGTGAGGGAAATAGGATGGTAGCTAGTAGGGAGGTGACGGTCCTTGCCAGCTTTCAAGATAGGTATAATGGTGGCTTCTCGCCACTTGTCCGGAAACGTGGCATCAACCCAAACACGGTTATAGACTTCGAGCAGGAATGCCTTACCTTCAGGTGAGAGATGTTGTAACATTTGAACGTGGATTCCGTCCGGTCCTGGTGCTGTCAGTCGCTATGATGAAAGAGCGTGTTCTAACTCTGCCAAGGTGAAGAGGCGGTTATAAACTTCAAGGTTTCTGGAATTAAACTCGAAACCTTGAGATTCTACCTGAGTCTTAATTGAGATAAACTCAGGAGCATAATTACTGGAGCTAGACACCTGAGCGAAAGCACAGCCGAAGGTGTTAGCCACGACTTATGGATCAACAACTCCTGCAGGTGTTTTCAGACCAGCGATTGGCAAGTGGGTTGATTTTCCGGCCACGCGTCGTAACCTATCCCATACAACAGATGAAGGTGTACATCTGTTAAAAGATGATACAAAGTTGCTCCATGAGATCTTTTTGCTATCCTTAAGTATTTGCCTAGACTTTGCATGCCCTTTCTTGTACTCAATTAGATTACTTAGGGTAGGGTGTCGTTGGAATACCCTTAGAGCACGTCTACGAGTACGAATAGCATTCCGGCAGTCGTTGGTCCACCATGGGACAGGAAATCGACCGGGTTGGGTAGCCGAACGTGGAATAGACTGTTCTGCAGCGGAAAGAATTTTCTCTGTGAGATGATCAACTAAATCATTCACAGAATCGTGCTCGTTGTAATCAAAGACAGCCAACTTGGCACGATCAAAGCGCCATCTAGGAATACATGAGGGAGGCAGATCTTGTGCTAAGAGACTTAGAAGACATGGGAAGTGGTTGCTGGAATGTAAATCAGAGATGACATTCCACTGTAATGAAACTGCTAACTGGGATGAACACACTGCCAAATCGATGTGCGAATAGGTGTTAAAGGCGTCTGAAAGGAACGTTGGCTCTCCAGTATTCAGGAGAACCAAGTTGTTGCTCTCCAAGAATTTTGCAATGAGGTTGCCTGTCGAACATGCCCGAGTTGAGCCCCAAAGTGGGTGATGCGCATTTAAGTCTCCCACTATAAGAAATGGTGTTGAAAGTTGGGAAACCAGATCTTCAAGGTAAATTAACGAGAGGTCATCTTATGGCAGTACATATACATTGCAAATGCAAAATTCGATTGATGGCAGCTTAATCCTTACAGCTACAGATTATATATCAGATTGTAGCTGTAACGGATCTACAAATATGTCATCCCTGAGGAGCATCATAGTGCCCCCGTGAGCAGGAATGCCCTCTTCTGTTTCAATATCACACCTCAGTGGTGCGTAGTGTCTGATTTTAAAGTTGTCTTGTGGTCGTAGCTTAGTCTCTTGTAAGCATACCAACAAGGGGTTATGCTTACTGAGCAAAAGTTCCAGTTCTGGTCGATGTGCTCTTAAACTCTGTATGTTCCATTGGAGGATAGCCATTGGAACTATGGAGATAGGATGTAAAAGTTGGTCTACATTAAGACGACTTTAACGGTGTCCGAATCAGTTTACCCTTTTTCTTCGGCATAGGGCTAACACCTGTTTCTTCGTCGGGTTTATCCTGGCGCTTTTTCGTTGCCGTTCTTGCAGTGTGGTCCGTGTCTTCCTGGTCCATTTCTTCGTCGGATGAAGCACCTTTTCCTATAGAAAACTTAGGTTCGAGGACCCCAAACTGGTTGGACACAGAGATCGATGATCATGACAGTTGTCGATCTGAGTCTTCACCAGAAGACCCCTTAGAAGAGGAACTTCTAGACACTCTTGCCGTTCCCTTTATTTGTAACCTTGAGGAAATCTGATTTGGTGTAATTGGTATTAAACTTTTTGGGCGGTGCATCGTAGACTATAACGGGCTTGATGGTCAATGAGGTTGACGGCTTTAGTGATGACAGTGCGGACTTCTCCCTCGGTGAGTTAGGTGAGAAAGGAGCCGGCTTAGATGTCTTGGTAGGCTTTCGAGCTGGTGTGGCAGTAAGGACCTTGTCTGTTATAGTAGCCTCACAATCGCTGGTCTTGAGTTGCGATTTCTTTCCTCGGTGCCACCTTGGCAGCTATGGAGCTGTATGTACCGGACCTTGGGACCAGGGGTAGACGAGTACGTAGGAGTCTACGGGCATCCGAGAAGGATAACTTCTCCCTTACTCGGATCTCCTGTATCGCCTTGTCCTCTAAGAAACGTGGGCACTCTCTGTGGCTGGATGGATGTTCACCATCACAGTTGACACATTTTGCCGGGGATGTGCAGGCATCCTCATGATTAGACAGACCACACTCAACACATGTTGGCACACCGCTACAAAAAACACTCGTATGACCGAAGCATTGACATTTAAAGCACCTGAGTGGGTTTGGTATATATGGCCTAACCTCTATGGTCTCATACCCTGCCCTAAGCCTTTGCGGGAGGTCTACCCGATCAAAGGTCAGGAACAGGGTACGGGTAGGCACCAATTCCCCTCGCTCTCTACGTTGTACGCGGTATACAGCAGTGACACCCTGATCTTGTAGGTTCTCCTTTATTTCCTCATTTGACATCCCGTCCAATGCACGAGTGGTGACAACCCCGCGGGAGAAGTTCAGGGACTTGTGCACCGCAATTGTGACGGGATAGCTGCCCAATAACGTAGCTTTTAATATTGTTGTTGCTTGGGAAACAGAGTGCGCTTCCACAAGGAGCGTGCCGTTTCTGGAGCGAGTACAGGACTTGACTGGACCGGCAATTTTATCCAATCCCTTCTGGATAATGAAAGGGTTCAATGTCAAAAAATTCATGCCTTCCTCATTTCTGGTTACAACTAAGTAGCGAGGACCACAAGACTCTACTACTTCTTTTCCATCTTTGTTAAATAGTTTAGTATTATTGTTAAATTTCACCATAGTAAATGGGCTAGGTTTCATCCCCCAGTGCTCCCCACCCACCACGGAGCCCAACAAGGGGTCATCCCACTGGGATGACAGGGCTACAAAGGGGATATAGCGAGCTCGCTGTCCCACTCACCCTGGAGTTCGGTACAATACCTAATCCTGGCCGATTGATTAGGGGTGGGTTAGTCCCTAACCTGTTTAGGCGAAGCAGAAGCTAAAGTAGTGTATTAGAAATGCGCACCCTCCCCAAATTCAGAAAAACACTGTTACAAGCTCAGATACACATCCCTCAACCACCAGGACAAACATTTCCACCGACACGGGTTTCCACGCACGGCCTACACGTTAGCAGGCCTGTTGACCGTCTCCCTCAACCACGAAGAGGAGCCCACACGAGGGAGACTGTTGGCTCGGGACCCCGGGTGCACCAAACCCATACCTACCTAAGTAGGCTCCTGGGGGAAGCCATCAGCGAGACTGGGTCATCAAGGTGCCACTACTGGCCTACCACTCGTCAACACATGACACCACTGGTATGACGCAAGCCAGCTTAATGTTCGGCCGAGAGTTATGCCTCCCCTGGGATTTGGCTTTTGGAAGCCCCCCAGATGCAAAACAGCCAACAACCGAGTACGTGGAGAACCAGGTGGACAATCTCCACGACATGCATGAGATGGCTTGTCAGAACATCCAGAAGGCGAGCGACCGCATGAAGACCCGATATGACAGGCAAGCCAACAGCCAAGGGTTCCAGCAGGATGACCTAGTCTGGTTGTACCGTCCTACCCGGACCAAGGGTCGATGCCCGAAACTCCAGCAACCATGGCAAGGACCGTACCGGGTGGTGAAGAGGGTTAACGACGTGGTCTACCGCATCCAGAAGGTGCCCCGAGGGAAGATGCTTGTGGTACACTTGGTTCGTCTGGCCTGCTACGATGGAGCTGTTCGGGACGACCAGCCTTGAGGAGGGAGCAGTGCCACGGCAACAGGCATAAAAGTTTCGGCACAAATAAGGAAACAGTTGGCGGATAAGTTTCATGGTAATGACAGTTAACGATAGCGCGTTTAGTGTAAACAGATAGCGCCAGCAAGCAAGATAACTGAGGCAACAGCCTTTCCGACATAGATTAAGTTACGTTTCTCGAAGGTGATAGAATGTTCGAATTACGTCATTCGATGCCTTGTTTTCCAGAAACATCTAGTGATTGACAGAACAGTCTGGTAATCATGAATGGAGATATAAAAGGGATTGTGACATGCCAGCAGAACAGTTGTAGTTGTGAAACAGTTGTTGTAAACAGAGTGTGAAACAGTGTTGTGAAATGAGAGACAGCCAGCTGTGTTGTAACGAGAGCTAAGGATGTAATCTGCTGTCACAGTTTGTTATTGTGATCGACCTTGGTAGACTGATGGTGCATGTAACGTAATGCTGCTGTAATCTATGAGTATTTCTACAAAAATAAAGGAGACTTTAATTTCTGCAACTCAGCCTTTTAATTCTACGAACCCACAAAGTCACAGTATTTTTGGCATGTTTGACACTCTGGCCAGTTCACTTACAGCCCATTCAAAAACATCTGGTCAACATCTAACGATTTCTCCTTTTGTAAATATGTAATTCCTTCTCGGTTTCAGTATACTCAGTGAATTCTTTTCGTGTACATCAAGTGCTCCTGATAATTGTGACAGTTGTCTCTCGTTCTAGATTTTTAAAAAATGCAGAGTTGATTTATAAAGCTGGGTCTGCAGTGGGAGATTATCATGGACAAATGAACAGTGGAAATTTTGAAAAGTGGGTCACAAATAAACAGTTAAACTAGATCAGAAACTATCAATGAAAGAACATGTAAACAATATAACAAATAAGATCAACAAAAAGAACATCTTAAAATATCTAGCAGGAAAAAAATGGGGTGGAAATATCGACCTCCTTAATAACACACATAAAACAGACATAAAACCCAACTTACTATTTGGAGAACTGCTGGCAACAGTAAGCAAGAAACTCAAAAGGAAAATAGAAACCTCACAAAACTATTCACTAAGAATAATAACAGGAGCTGTGAAAACAACACCAATTGCCATACTAGAGCTTCACAAAAAATATGGCCATAGAACTGGAACATGAACTAAAGGCAATTACCCTAGCACAAAAACTGCCTGTTAACAAAAATAGACACAAGTGGTATCACACAGCAGATAATATAAGCAATCTAAAAACCCAAACAAGCTTCAGAACATACTTCAATAACTCAAAACACAAGAACATAATAACAACAAATATAACAACAATAGAGGAAACAAGCCCAACAGAATATATTGATATATATTATAAGAATGACCTGTTATATACAGTACATAAGCAGAACAATTTACCAGATGAAATGAGAGCAATAGCAATAGCCACAGAAAATGAAAGATATCCAGAAAAAAAATGGCTCCAAATATATACAGATGGATCCTTTATAAACAAACAAGATGCTGGTGCAGGGGTATACTGTAAACATTTTGCACAGCATCTAACACTAGACAAAACTTCAGACCATTATGACGCAGAACTAAGAGCCATAAAAGCAGCACTGCAGAATGTCCTGTACAGACCGTACATAAAGCAAAACATAGTTATCTTAACAGATTCAAAATCAGCCATAGATGGGATTGTAAATTATAAAAACAAAACAAGAAACATCACAGAAATAAGAAGTTTAATTACAGCTGTCGAATCAAGAAACCATGTCACCCTGCAATGGATTCCAGCCCACGTTGGACTTTTAGGTAATGAACATGCTGACCAACTAGCAAAAAAAGGTGCAATTCAAAATATAAAGCCCATAAGACAAACTGAAATTAATAAACAATTAAGCTACATTTTAAAAGACAGCAGAGACTTGATGAAGAAGATAAACTAAAAGACAAGGATTACAAGAACATTGGAGACAAAACTGACATACAAAAACTACCAAGAAAAGCTGCAGTGGCCCTATTATGAATGGAAACTGGCCATGATTGTCTTGCAGAACACCTTTATAAAATACACTGCATACCTACACCCAAATGTACTATCTGTAAAGAGGATGTCATCATGAACAAACACCATTTGGACAAATGTAATGGTCTCAAAAGTGGGAACCTACAGGCTTTATATTGGGAAGCTAGGGGGAAAATGATGCAAATCAACTAATCCCCAGTGCCATTAGTCAACAACAACAACATAAACTGTTAAATTGTTTGCCACCAATGGCAGTAATAGTACTTTACAATGCCCCATACCACAATGTGCAAGTTGACAAACCTCCTTCTCAATATGCAATGAAGTCCAAAATAGTTTGGTGGTTAACGCGACATAACATCGTATGCAATGTGGCAATGAGAAAAGACGAACTGTATGACCTCATATGTGTAAATAAGCCTAGAGAGAAGATCTTTAAGATAGATGAACTCTTAAAAGCACGCAGTCATACTGTTGTCAGATTGCCGCCTTAAATGTATGACTTAAATGCTATCGAGTACACATGGTCTAAATTGAAAAGTTACGTTCGGGAACATTATGTGTCGGGCGATATGTCACTGTTGCGACTTAAAGAATTAGCAGTGCAAGGCGTCGCAGCGTAATAGCAGAATATTGGGAGGGCTTCTGTAACCATGTTGAGAAAACTCAACAGGAGTACTGGAACGTGATGGAATCGTTTCAGATGTCATCGATGCTATTTATCGAGAAACCAAATAATGACATTTCTTACAGCAGTACACCAGTGAACCTGGGAAACAGCTATCTGATTATGAACCTGCTAAACCTTTGTAAGGTAATTCTTATTTACATTATATTACTATTTAGGTTATCCACAACGAAAGTTTTATACGTCAGTAGGGCACATGTTTTTTGAATGGCTTTACTGCTTGTGTAGCATGCATTCTCCGTCACACATTTGCTGTTCTTGTCGCACAGTGTAAAGCTGACACATTCCGCACAGGGACTTACTCTCTGTTGGTGGAGTATAGGTAGTTATAGTGTTTTCTTCTGTCTAACCAAATTGGATGCCTAGACATTTCATAAGCGGCAACATTCTTTTTCTACCACCACTCACAATGTGCTTCACGGCAGCTGTCAGGATCCTGAATTAATTTTAATTCTACCGTAAGTATGAAGATTTTGCCTTTTTCAGGTATGTAGGCTCTTTTCTGTGAGGTGGCTCCATATAACTGCTGTATGATAGTATTGGTATAATTTTGACTTTGAAAGATTTAGGGCCGTTTCTAGGCTGAGTAGTCAGATTTCTGCTTGGGCTGCATTCTGTCACAGGTTTAGTGAGGTATTTGGTGGTCAGTGACAATGTCACTCCTAGATATTTAAAGTCTGCTGATATACTGAGTTTTGGCCCATTATGGTATTGTTTGTATAGCTTCTGTATGTGGGTTGATCCTTTGCATATATGTGCATGCCTTCTTTCTCTAGATTCACAGGACTTTTTAATTGAATGGAGTGTATAGCATTGGATTCATTGAGTGTGTCTACAGAAATCCATTTGCATTGTAGGGTTTGAATTGGATAGGTTGTTTGATATTAAGCATGGATATGATTTTCCTTATCCAGATGTGTTATTTCCCTACTGCTTCTTCCAGTTTTTTAATTACTAGATTTTTTTCTAGTAGATCGAAGGCTTTGGTGAAATAATTGAAGATTATAAAACATCCACTTTTCTTGTAGAGCTTTGTTGATGTTGTTTGGAAGTAACTGAACTGCTGTCATTATTGACCTTCTGATCTGAAACTTAAGGATTTTATCAAAAAAGTGCTAGAGGGGGGAAAAAGTAATTTTTATAACTTATATACTCCATTTAGATCGGCTTACATCAGCAACAATTAATAACAAATACAAATGTTAGTATCATGAAAAACATGAAAAATTGACACTGGAAGGCATTAAAAAAACTTTTCATTTATGTAACTAAGTTTTTGTGTGTGTGGGGTGGTGTGTGGGTGTGGTTTTTTTTTTTTTTTTTTTTTTTTTTAAATCTGGCATGCCCCATTCCTTAGGAATACTACATGCCCTATTTTATTTACATTATATATAACTTTTACAATAATATTACAATAATTTTACATATCTTGTATTTGTGTTGAAATGTTTCCTACAATATTTTACAATATTCTTATTAACATAGTTGCAATTAATTAGCAGTTTTTATTGAATTTTTATGCTTGATTTGCCTACTCTATATCTGTGAAGTTTATTGATTTAACAAATTTGACGAAACATTTTAGATGTGTGTTAGTAAGTTCCTCTTTGGTAATGGGCCATGCACATTGTCTGCTTTTTATTTTCCTGACCATATCGGTTCTTTGTTTATGATTGGACATCGGAATATTATGTGGTCTACTGTTTGGTCCTCTTCTTGACATTGCATACTAGGCTATCTAGTAAAGCAAATCGATGGCGGTATGAACAGAGCTTTCCGTGTCCTGTGACAATTGCTGTAAACTCTTGGCAAATGGGCAGTTCTTGTTGTCTATTTCTCATGGATGGGAAGAATTCTTTGGTGATGGCTCCTTTCCTTGATGCTCTCCATTGTAGTTGCCATGCGTTCAGTCCGGTGTCTCTCTCCCAGCTTATCAGGACTTCTTTAGGTGTTTTATTATATTATATTTCAAGATCTTCCCCAGCAGCCTCTTCTGCTAGTCTGTCTACTATTTCATTGTCATATATGTCCGAGTGTGCTTTCACCCATCCAAAATGCAGCATCCAGTCTGATGTTCTCAGGTCGAGGATTTTAGCTTTGATTGCCTCAGTCAGTTAATTGTGTTTTGAGTTGTTTTTAAGGAGATCCAGTGTTATCCTGCTATCAGTGAACAGTGCAACTCATTTATCTGCGTACCCTTCATTTTCTAGTTTCTTCAACGCCTCTAGAATGGCAAGTTGCTCTGCCTGGTTATTTGAGCATCGAGCATGTGTGTGTGGGTGTGTGTGTGGGTGGGGACGTGTGGGTGTGTGTTATAAATTAGTATTGTACATTGTAGCTTCAGAAGATCATCCGGTTAAAGAACACTGCCTGATTTATCATTTATTATTATCTGAGAGGTACCCTGAGACAAAGCTCATGCTAGGGAACAGTACAAAAATATATAACAGCCCTTAACAGTCCAGTAATATGTAGAAGTTTCCGGGCTTACTGGCCATGGGCTAGCACGAAAAACTGAAGTTCCCCACGTTTTGCTTGTACGTGCATCGAGCATCCTCAGAGGACTCATGGCATACTACAGTGGCTCCGGCATAGGGCACCAAATATACGAGATCTGTTCAATAAAGAATGATCATAATTTTTTTACGGTCATAATTTTTCGCACTAAAATTCAATCTTGTTTTATTCTGTTAGCTTAATGTGAAACAAACCCGCCCTAGTAGTTTAATTTTTGGTACTCCTGGTTCCCGCCTGTGAGAACCAGGTAAGTTCAGACATATTCAGTATCACCTACCGCTGCAATGGAGGTAACATGCAGTTAAAGTTGATGTTAGAGGACGATCTGGAGTTTCTTTCAAACATAATCACTGCTGATGAAACTTGGCTACAGCATTTTGATCCTGAAAGCAAAACACAAAGCTCAGTGTGGAAATCTCCTTCATCACCAACCCCCAAAAAAGCAAAAGTGGTTGCTTCTTCTGGGAAAGGTATGGCCACATCATTTTTTGATATTCACGGAATGGTTTATTGGCATTTTGTACCTGCACACACATCAGTATCTGAACAATACTACAGGGATGTCCTGAACACATTGCAAGACCATATCAGGTGCAAAAGACCACATTTCCATGAAGCAGGCTGGATGCTGCACTACGATAATGCGCGGCTGCATGTTGCCAATGTTGCTGAATATCTTGCAAAAATCAACGTGAAGTGCATCGCTCATCGTCCCTCTAGTCCAGATTTAGCCCCATGTAACTTTTTTCTATTCCCTAACTTGAAGAAACACCTTCGTTATCCATCATCAGAAGCAGTGGTGAAGGCTGCAGAGGCGATTTTGATGGATCTCTCAAAAATTGTTCCTTTCATGTCTTTGAAGACTGGCAGAAACGCAGGGAAAAGTGCATTACATTCTGGGGATACTATGTTGAGAAGGGCCATCAAAATTATGAGGATGAGTAAAGGTACGATGCCAAAAAAAATTGTGATCATTATTTATTGAACAGCCCTTGTATATAGGCTGGAAGGAGACCGCCTACTTCTCTCCTATTGGCTGAGCATCCACCAGTCACAAGATGGCTTCTAGGCCTATGTCTTGATTGTTCTGGCTCGTGTAAACGGTTTCGTCCTCGTGTTTTGTAACACGGGAAGCCAGGTTTTATGCAAACGTGCTGCTTCCTCCTTCCTGTTAAAATTATGTTTGTGCTTGAAGATTTCAATAGCCTCCTGATAAAGTCTTTTGTGGTACCAGGCTGTCTTGTCGAGAACCTCTGTTTCCTGGAAGTTGATGTCATGTCTCAACAGAAGGGCATGTTCAGCAACAGCAGATTTTTCCATATGTCCCAACCGGCAGTTGCTTAGGTCTTCCTTAATACAGGTTTGTATGCTACATTTAGTAGTGCCAATGTACATCTTGCCGCAGCTGCAGGGAATACTGTAGATCCCTTTTATGGCCTATATATGTTTGGTACCATATGCGGAGCTACTCTAGTTTGTTATGAGTCCTCTGAGGATGCCCGACGCACGCACGAGCAAAACGTCAGGAAAGGCCGAAACCATTTACATGAGCCAGACCAATCGAGACATAGGTCTGCAGCCATCTTGTGACTGGGGATGTGCAGCTAATAGGAGAGAAGTAGGTGGTCTCCCCCCAGCCTATATATATATATATATATATATATATATATATATATATATTTGGTGCCCTATGCAGGAGCCACTCTAGTTTGCCATGAGTCCTCTGAGGATGCTCGACGCATGCATGAGTGAAACGTCAGGAAAGGCAGAAACTGTTTCCATGAGCGAACCAATGGAGACATAGGCCTGCAGCCGTCTTGTGACTGGGGATGCACAGCCAATAGGAGAGAAGTAGGTGGTCTCCTTCCAGCCTATATATATTTAGTGCCCAATGCCAGAGCCACTTTAGTTTGCCATGAGTCCTCTGATGATGCTCGATGAGCGTACGAGTGAAACGTCAGGAACTTCAGTTTTTCCTGCTAGACCACGGCCAGTAAGCCCGGAAACTTCTTCATATTACAGGATTGATGCCGAATATTTATAATACATTCTTATAGTACTAATTTATTACTGTACATAAATAACATAATATACATATGTAAATGAATTGACATTTGTTAGTCTTGCAAGAACTTGAACGACTGTACTGATTTGCCTAATTTTGGCTTTGAAATATTTGTATAAGTCCAAGGAAGGTTTAAAAGGCGAAGGAAAAAAAAAACTGAAGTGAAAATGGACCAGGTTATTAACTAAATATAAAATTACACATGCAAACTTTTACGAAACACATACGAGGGGGGACCCAAAAGAAACCAGATTGTTGTCATCTAAACTTTATTGATATACCTTTTTACAAAATTACTTCAGTAACCTTCAAAATACTCTGCATTACATGTGATGCACTTGTCAAGTCTCTCTTCCCACTGTTGGAAGCATGTTTGGAACTCTTCAAGTTTAATATTGTCCAGTGCCCTTTGTGAAGCTGTTTTTACTGCCTTCACATCGTCATAATGCTCCCCTTTTAGCGTCTTTTTCATTCATGAAAATAGGAAAAAGTCGCACGGGGCTAGGTCCGGCGAATACGGAGCATGCGGAATGACAGACCACCTCTGAGATGCCAAATAGTGGGTCACTCGTTAGGCCATGTGTGCTGGAGCATTGTCATGATTCAGAAACCAGTCACCTGATTGCTAAAGTTCCGGGCGTTTCCTCCTCACATCCTCTCGCAGATGCCTTAAAACATCCAAGTAAACGTGCTGGTTAACTGTCTGGCCAGGGGGTACGAATTTCCGATGCACAATTCCACGAACATCAGAAGAGACAATGATCATCGTCTTCATGCCTTGCTTTTTCTGGTCTGGGAGAGTTGGGAGTCCTCCACTAGCTTGACGCTTGCTTAGTTTGTGAGTCATACCCATAACACCAACTCTCATCCCCTGTAATGACTTTGTTCAAGAAGTTTGGATCACGTGCAATCTCTGTTTTCAAATCCTGACACACATTCATGTGGATGGTGCCCACCTCGGTAGCGTAGATGGTAGCATGTCTGCCTCACGTTCAAGAGGTCCTGAGTTCGAATCTCGGTCAGGGTGAGTTACCTAGATAAGGTTTTTCTGGGGTTTTCCCTTATCCTTCAAGACGAATGTTGGGTAACTCTAAGCTCAATGGACCCTGGACTCATTTGAGCATCATTTCACCCAATTCATTCACCGTCCGATATAACTTAACATTGGGGCGGACGTAAATGAAAAAAAAATCATGCGGATGGTTTTGTGCTCCTGTGTGAGAAGTTGCAGAACATATTTGGCAGCAACACGTCTCATGTGCAAATCCTCCCTCAAAATCCGCAGGCACGAGCTCCAACTGATTCCTGTCGCTGCTGAAATTTGGTCGATTGTTTGGTGACGATCCTCGTTGATCTTTTGGCGGACCTTTTCAATGTTCTCCTCATTTCGCGATGTTGAAGGGCATGCATAATGAGCTGGATCTTCAACACACATCTCACCACGTTAAAGCACCCAAACCACTCTAAAACCTGTGTGCGGCTCATAGCGTCCTCCTGAAAAGCTTCCTGAAGCATTTGGTGTGTCTCCGTTGCAGTTTTTTTAAGCAGGAAACAAAATTTCACACATACTCTTTGTTCTTTTAAAGTTGCCATAACGACTTTGCAGAGGTAACCCACCAACAGTCAGAGAAACACAATACCACACTTGCACATTCAGCTCTACACTGACGCAGTCTGCACAGGTGTTACTTGAAGGTCTCTACTAACACCATCTAGCGTGAGAATGCTGCACTACATCTACCACTGGCAGTGCCCTCGGAGTCCAGTTTCTTTTGGGTCCACCCTTGTACATCTTCTATTATTTTCGACAAATAAAAGCATTACAAAGTAGAAAGATATTGCACTCCTTGCCAAAGTCTTCAAGATAATTTCACTTACCTTTATTAAATAAGGTTTATTGTTTGTTATCAGGACTGAAATTTTTTTATGGAGCATGTTGATATACTTTTAAAGATTAGATGCAAAATTAATTTTTGAATGCACTATAGCACTATAAATATTTGACCACAGACAATTGTCAAATATTGGTGAATCCTTGGATACCTTCTTTATAATTTGTGTTTGTGAATTTGTGAATGTGAATTGAATTGGCAGAAAATTAATTGATTTCCTTTGTGACTTAGTGAAGCTCATTGAAACTTTGAGGGAAGCCCTGACCTCTAAAAGCAATTTAGGGCCTAAGGGGAGAATTCAAAAGTGGACAGTGTACATGTTATTTGTAAGCCTACATTAGACGTTTACTGGTCTGCAGATGGCATGTTAGCTACTCCATTGTTTGGGAAATGACAGGTTAAATATGGGTGTGTGGATCAGCTATTACTAGCTATCCCTCTTTACAAAACCAGTTAAATGTTAAAAATAAGTATTTTTATACCAGCTGGATGTAACCATACACAATTGTTTAGTTATTTGCAGAGCTCTAAATTCATGACCTACCTGGTCTTATACATTTCAACAGCTCATAACATAATTGAGTATAATATTTAGAGGCCTGTTCATACTGGGCATAAGAAATCCACCACTTCTGCATCCCTCACACTTGAGAGAAAACACTTTACTAAAAGGATACCACTCACAGCAAAAAAAGTTGCGACTATTTCAAAAATGTCTAGTGTTTCACGAAAAAGAAGTTTGCAAGGAAACCAATATTATTTGCTGTGAATTTGAGGATGTGCCCTTGTGTTGTATCCAGGTTTTGAGGTGTACAATTCAAAAAGAAACCTTTAAGGATAAGTTTTCATCCCTTATAGAACTAATTTAAATTTATTGTAATATAGGAAGATTAAAATAATAGGCATTAAATAAGCGTTAAGTGCATATATGCGCAGTATGTCTATACAGGTCCATATCGGTTTGGGGCATTTTAACTTGGATGTCATATGATGTCCATATCGGTGAAAGGATAAAGCTGTTCAGGCCATAAGTAGAAGTGTTCACAGTTGATTTTATTAAGTTTTCTTTATTTCTTGTAGTGTATATATAGTGTCATGTCCTGGCGCTTAACCTTTAAATGCTTCAACTTCCTGCCGACGATGTCCTCTACCATAGCGTTCAGGGACTTGTTGCTGTCAGCCTTTCCCTCCAGGTCGTTAGCGCGGTTTGCCAGGTCTTCAAGGACTTTGGTGTTACTAAAATTAGGCAAGTGAGTCAACTTTGTATATACTTTTCTCCACTTACAAGTTTTTATGAAGACTTTGGTGTTATTGTCGGCCTTTCCCTCTAGGTCATTAATGCGCTCACCCACTTGACCCATCCGCTTGCCCAGCTCCTTCACATCATCCCTCACGTCGGTCAATTGGTCTTCAAATTTTTCGCCGAGGGCCTCGTTCGCAGCCTTCATTTCCATGGTTAATCCAGCCTTCATCGCACTCAGGTTGTGATTTGTCGTCTCCATCTTCGCAGCGAGGTTGTCATTCGCTGTTTTTATTTCCTTCAGCTCGGCAGTCAGGTTGTGGTTTGCTGCTTCCATCTTCGTTGTTAATTCGTTCATCTTCGCTAGAATCTGTGCCAATGCCGCCTTCATGTTGTAACGTCTCACTCCTGACACCAATTGTGACTTTGTGGGTTAGTAGAATTAAAAGTCTGAGTTGCAGATATTCCAAATGTTCTTTATTTCCATAGAAATACACTGTTCAATTCTCACTTAACATTACGTCACATACACAACAGAATCTACCAAGGTCGATGACAATAAAAAACAGCGTTCTGATTACATCAGCTCTCGTTACAACACTACAGCTGTTTACTGTTTACGACTCACTCTTGTTTTACAACTGTCCACTGGCGTGTCACAGTCTCTTATATACCTCATTCATAAATTCAAGAGATTTCTGGGACAAACAAGAAGCCGACTGTTCTGTACACTCACTAGATGTTTCTGGAATAACAAGACATCGAATGATAAAATCTGAACCTTCCAGAAGCGTAACTTAATTTGCGCCGGCAAGTCCTTTTTCTCCGCTATATTTATTTGCCGGCTCTTTGTGTACACAAGCTGCGCTATCGTAGATAACAGGTTCGCAACAATATTTATTGTGACTTTGTGGGTTCGTGAAATTAAAAGTCTAGTTGCACAAACTAAAATGTTGTTTATTTCCACCGGATTACAGTTGGTACACATATCACACAGTTACGTAACACTCACAATTACGCAACACACACAATTATGTAACACTTGCTACTCGGCACCTTGCCGTGCGACTATCTCTAGAGCTGACTAAAAATTCAGAACTGAGAACTGCCTGAGTAGTCCAACGCAATGCTTATATAGGCAGATCACTGCATCTCAAAGCTTTGCAGCTCGGGACACTCATCCCGATTGTTCCAGACATCAGGGGGAGGGGAAGAAGACGGTACAGTGGCTCGTGTTACTTTTCTAACCATCCCCTCAGCGCCACAAGATAAATGGGTAGGCTTGGCCTGAATGACTCCTGTCCCCCACCCAGCTGCCAGTTGGTCGTGCCTTCCGATAATTGGGTGACTATATATATGAAGAGCTTTGAAATGTTATTTTGTGGAGATATATTATCAAGAACAACTCTAACTTGTAATGGTAAAATGTCAGTTACCTGTATAGTAGAGTATTTTGTGTTCTGAAAGGCAGATTGTAGATTATTTTCAAGGCACGATTTTGGAGTACTTTGAGGTCCTGAGTTCAAATATTTAGCAGAATTACATTATAAGATATTTAAGTAGTAAAAATGGGATTGAATTAAAGTGTGGTAGATACTTTGTAAATGATTTACACTGAATCCTTTGAATTTCAACCTGTGAATTACAGCTAACTCAAGGGAGAACCTTACATTCTACATGCATAATGTGGTCCTTCCATGTAAGGTTACTATCTACAAGGGTGGGTCAAAAAGTAATGCCTCCTATTTCTTTTTTTCCTTAAATAAGTTATGTGAAAACTTTGAATTTGGTGCAACTCCTCAAACCTTCTTCTCCAATCCCCTGCATTAGTAACTTCCTAAGTCAACAGGTGACAATACTGCATCCTCTTGCAAAATGTCTGACATCGACATTCGTATTAGACAGCGTTCTGTGATTGAAGTTTTGACTGCGGAAGGTGAAACGCCAATTCGCATTCACGAAAGGCTAAAAAATGTGTATGGTGATGCACCGTGAATGTCAGCACTGTTAGCCGATGGGTTCGTTGCTGTAACGAAGCTGAAGGGCAAACACCATTGGCAGATGAAAAGCGAAGTGGCAGGCCAGTGACTGCAGTGACTCCATGCAACATTCAGAGAGTCGATGACATTTGTGGTGATCGCTTGGTAACAATAGGTGAATTGTGTCTCATTACCTCCCTCAGTGAAGGCAGTGTGATGACGATTATTCAACAACTGGGTTACTCAAATGTTTGTTCACATTGGGTACCAAGAATGTTAACCGCCCAAAACAAAGAAACAAGGAAAAAATATAGCCTACGAACACTTGCAGTGCTTCAATTTGGAGGGAGAGGAGTTTCTGGAAAAAATTGTTACTGGAGACGAAACGTGGGTTCATTTTATGAACCTGAATCAAAGAGGCAGTCAATGGAATGGCATCACACGTCACCGAAGAAAAAAATATTCAAAACTCAGCAGTCGGCAGGGAAAGTTATGGCGACAGTGTTTTGGGATGCAAAGGGTGTGCTTATGATTAATTTTTTGGAGCAGGGATGCACAATAAATTCTGTCCAATACGTCAAAACTCTCAAAAATCTGAAAGCACGTCTTCGCCGAGTTCGCCCAACAAAAACTATGGCGGATGTTCATCTTTTGCATGACAATGCAAGTCCACACACCAGCCGTTACACCACTGCAGAAATTGAGAAATTGGGATGGCAAGTCTTACCTAACACCCCATACAGCCCTGACCTGGCACCATCAGACTTCCATCTGTTCAGGCCACTAAAGGAAGTTCATCATGGGATTCATTTTGAAGATGAGGAGGCTGTGAAAATGTCCATGCATCAATGGCTTAGGAAGCAATACCGTGTGTTTTACCACACTGGAATACATGCCCTAGTTAAAAGGTGGACCAAAACTGTGGAAAAGGACGGAGATTATATTGAATATTGACAAGTTAATTGTCAATGTTGTAGTTTTTAAGCTATGTAAATTGGATTAAATTTTCTTGGCAATTAAAAGAGAAAAAAATAGGAGGCATTACTTTTTGACCTACCCTCATAGAATCAATTCAAGATATGTGATTTTTGTTACTCTTTCAATTACTGCATTATCAGCATGCACATTGTTATCTAATACTGGTACATATGATCTTTTATGGAAAAACATATATTTTGTTTTAGAGACATAATTAAAAAAGAATTTGCAATTTCACATGAGCTAATTCATTATTCAGCTAATGCTGTAATAATAATTGAGATAACATTTTTCTGTTACAGATTGAATTTGAAAAACCTCATATTTGATTTGCTGCTAAGCACTCGCGTTAAGGAACCATTAGTGCCAACCCTCATACAACTTACTGGCAGTGTTATACCAGATGTTAACTCACGTTTTCAAAATCTGGCCGAAACTATATCTGAGATTCACATACCATTGAACCCAGTGGATGACCCAGTTGTTGTGCAGGTTTCTGAAGAGGATCTTAGAAAATTACATATTCAGGTAAGATCTGTTAAATTTAGTGTATAGATGTTGAATCAGTAAGAAGCTGCTATAGGGGCATGCTAGATGATGCATGGGCAGAGGTGGACAGATCCTTCTGTTCTAGATCTGCTGTTAGCAATTGGGCAGCAGAACTAGAGTTGGGAAAACATTCAACTAGGCTTAAAATTGTCTCAAGAGTAATGAAATATTTCATAGACGAATGCAAAGGATAGTGATGTGCATTCCATATCCTCTCCTATCCAAATCCCAACCTCAACCTGTCCGTGATGCAACCTGCTGTTACCAATGAGGCTCTGGGGACCGAGCTTAGTTGGGAAAACATTCAACTAAGCTTGAAATTGTCTCAAGAGTAATGAAATATTTAATAGAGGGATGCAAATGATAGTGAGAAGAGGAAATGACTGAAGAACGTCTCCTAACCTGTGAAGCCCTACCTGCGGGACCCACTACACAGAAATATTGGAGAGCAAGAGAGCAAATGGCTTCATTGCCAAAGCCTAGCATTTGACAACAAAGAAGAGGAAATGACTGAAGAACATCTTCAAACCTGTGAAGCCTTACCTGCCAGACCCACTACGCAGAAATATTGGAGAGCAAGAGTGCTAATGGCTTCATTGCCAAAGCCTAGCATTTGAAAACAAAGAAGAGGAAATGACTGAAGAACATCTTCTAAACTGTGAAGCCTTACCTGCCGGATCCACTACACAGAAATATTTTAGAGCAAGGTAGCTAATGGCTTCATTGCCAAAGCCTAGCATTTAAAAACATATTTAATAGAGTGCCAGTTTGGAGAAAAGCAATATTATCAAGGATTATGTAAAATATAGATGTTAGCAACAGTGAAGCAACAAATACTACACAAAGTATAATTATTTGTAACAAAACTTCTTATCTTTAAGGAAAGAAAAGAAAGGAATTCCTTTCCAAGAAAGGAATTTAAGGAAATTGATGAAAATTTGAAGAAAATGTGTAGAACTAGTTCTGTAAACTCTCATTTACATCTTCAGTTACTTCCACTTATGTTGTCAGCATTATGGTCGCTAGTGATCACAATATTTTTGTCTGTATTACCAAACTCTGAATGTGAAACAAACTTAAAGACAGAATCCATTGTTGATATTTCAAAATTCATTATGCAGTTTCTATTTTTGAAAATAAATATTTTTTCCCAAACCAGTAAATCTGTCAGATGACTTAATTGTTTTAATAGTCTAACTTCTGGATTTATTTCATGGTTAAATGACCAAAAATGTTCTACCGTTGCTGATTTATCAGTCTGTTTATACACAATATTTCGAAAATGTTCTTTCATTCTGGTTTCCTAATTGTTTTTTACTAAAAGGGGCCTTTGCCTTGCTGCGACCAGTATAGAAATTTTGTGAAATATTGTTGAAGATGAAGCTTAGGATCTTCGACTCGTGTAAAATCTATTCTTTTTTTACTGGTGTGACAGCACAAATTACAACAAGAGTACAATCCTTCATTAATAAATGTTTGAAGACTATACTGGGAGTACACTGGCCAAATGTTATCTGAAATCAAGAACTATACAGTGCACCCAACAATGGAAAGCTGAGATAACCATAAAAGAAAGTAAATGGAAATGATTGGATACACTCTGAGAAGAGGTCCACAACATATTCCAAAGCAGGCTTTGGAATGGAACCCACAAGAAGCAAGGAGAAGAGGCAGACTGAGGTTGACCTAATGCAGGACTGTTGAAGCAGAGAGAAAATGTTAATAGGGTCAGATCGAGAACTGTAATATGTGTCGGATTAGAAGGAATTAACTAACTCCATCTTTTGACATCACTGTTTACCATGGTACCCATTAGTGAAACTGTAATGCAGCTTAAAACAATTTTTGCAGATGACATTCTGGCCCTCTTCCACCATGTTCTCACTACCACGTATTTTCAGTGGAGCCACGAATTCTACGAGCAGACTGATGGCGTTGCTATGGGGAGTCCACTCAGCCCGGCTTTGGCGAATTTCTACATAGAATTCTTGGAAACTACAGCTTTAGATTCAGCACCACTCAAACCAGTCTGCTGGTGGCGCTACATGGACGATACATTCATAATTTGGAGGCATGGCAAACAAGCTTTGACAGAATTCCTGAACCACCTCAACAATATCAATAAGCACATGCAGTTCACCATGGAAAAGGAACAAAATGGAAAATTGCTGTTTTTGGATGTCGTGGTCAACAGGAAGAATGATGGCACCCTAGGTCACAAAGAGTGCCGAAAGCCGACACACACTGACCGTTAGTTGCACAAAACTTCTAACCACCATCCAAATCAGAAACACTCCATGTTTAAAACACTAGTAGACCGGGCAACTCGAATCTGTGAAACTCAGCATTTACACCAGGTACTTTATCTTGTAAAAGAACTCAAAACAAATGGTTACACACAACAAGAAATCAGAAGGGTTAACTTTAAAGAGAGTCGATTAAAGACACTAGACAACACTTACTTTTAAATTTTTCCGGAACATGTTTCTGAGGCTTTGCCTCTATCATCGGCCGGCTCTCGACTGGTTCTCGTTGGTGTAGCTGACGATATATTGTCACAGGTCTCTTCTGGTGGCGGTTCAAGGAACTTGCTGAACAAATCTTTCTGGGGGATGTCGAAATTGAATACTTTGTTCCTATTTTTTTGAAATGAAGATTTGTTCCCATGTGGATAGTTCTTGTTTTCCTGATGTATGTTTTAGTAGTTTTGGTTCTGGATTTATGTTGTGGTTTTTTTCCCAAAAATGTGTGGCAACTGCATAGAACAAAATTTCTTCCAGTTTCAAACAAAATATTATCACCAAACTTCAGGGTTAGCAATGGGCAACCCTCTATCACCCTTCCTGGCCGATCTGTATAGGAGTGCATTAGAAACAAGGATCAACAAAGGTTTCCCTTGGATGTTCAAACTCTGGCAACGATATGTAGATGACATCTTTGCAATAGTACCAAAAAAACACATCAGTGATGCACTAAAACTTTTAAATATCCAAGAAAAAAGCATCAAATTCACTGTAGAAATAGAAAAAGATGAGCATTTACCATTTTTGGATCTAAAAATAATGAGGAATAAAAACAGACTAAACTTTGGCATTTACAGAAAACCAACACAGACAGACAACTACATAAAAGCTAATGGCTACAACCCAAGATCCCACAAACAGGCAATCTTCAACAGTTTAGCACACAGACTGGTAAACATCCCTCTCACAGCAGAAGAATACAAAACAGAATACAACAAAATAATTGAAATAGCACAAAAAAATAACTTTCCCAAATCATTAGTGGACAAAAAAGTGAACTTAGCAAAAAAGAAGCTACTAAAGGAAACCACAACTCTCTCAGCTACAGAAACTAATATGATTTTCAAAAAATTCACCTACCATCCATGGGCCTATGATAAATTCAAAAAACAAAACATTCAACTAGCACCAGTCAACCATTTCTCCTTAAAAAACCTAATTTGCTCAAACATCAAAGATGCCATTCCATCTAACAAAAAATCTGGTATATATCAAATTGAATGCAATGACTGGAGTCAAATTTATATTGGAAAAACAAAAAGAAATTTAGAAACAAGAGCAAAGGAACACTTTAGAAACATAAAATATAAACAATTAGAAAAATCAGCAGTTGCCACACATTTTTGGGAAAAAAACCACAACATAAATCCAGAACCAAAACTACTAAAACATACATCAGGAAAACAAGAACTATCCACATGGGAACAAATCTTCATTTCAAAAAATAGGAACAAAGTATTCAATTTCGACATCCCCCAGAAAGATTTGTTCAGCAAGTTCCTTGAACCGCCACCAGAAGAGACCTGTGACAAAATATCGTCAGCTACACCAATGAGAACCAGTCGAGAGCCGGCCGATGATAGAGGCAAAGCCTCAGAAACATGTTCCAGAAAAATTTAAAAGTAAGTGTTGTCTAGTGTCTTTAATCGACTCTCTTTAAAGTTAATTTATCATAACAACACTGTTTTCAACACTTCCAAGAAAGGAATCAGAAGGGTGTTACACCCCAGGAAAACCTCCACACAAACAGCGAAAGGCGAGAGGAAAGGTAAAGTTTTCCTCCCCTATATTAAATTGGTTACTGACCGCATTGGCAAATTACTCCTATGCCACAACATCGCTACTGTCTTCAAGCCAACTAAACAAATCCGCTCAGCCAAGGATTCCAGGGACCCACTATTAACAGCAGGAGTTTACAGAATACTGTAATCATGCAACAAAATTTACATTGGAACCACACAGAGAAGCATAAAAACTTGTATCAATGAACATAAAAGAAATTGTCGCTTGGGCCAGACAGAGAAGTCCGCAATAGTAGAGCACGCAATTCATGAAAAAGGGGAGCACATCATTCAGTTTGATAATGCGGAAATATTGGCTTCAACTTCACACTATCATTCTCGTCTATACCGTGAAGCCATTGAAATATACAAACATGAAAATGACATGAATCGTAAAGAAGAAGGCCTAAAACTAAACAAGATATGGACAACAACATTAACAAAAGCTAAAACCAAGGATTGTCCTGAAGCACCGCCCACTCTCAGATCCAGCCCACCACCAACCCGATTCAATCACAGGCAGCTCTCCGACCAGCTCCCTATACATACACTGCAACCCAAAGAGCAAAAAGCACAGTTGCTGTTGAGACTTCTGCCAGGATAGTTCGATCGCACTGCCACTGAAGATGTCTGTTGCAGCTGCAGACGAAACATCTGGGAAGATGGAGTCCAGTAGACCACGGCCCACAAGCCCAGTTAATACTTTATATTATACTGACACCGGCCATGAAAGCTTACGAATTTTAATAACTCCATCTTGATGCTACTGCTTTATTAAGAAAGAAGGACTTTTCATGTGCACTTGTCCAAGAACCGTTTAAAAGATGCAAGTATGAATCTAAAATTCTGGCATTTCATAAACTTGTTATTAATGCAAGGATGAAGTCTAATTTGAACTCACTCAAATTGAAAACATTGACAAAGTTTCTGTAAAGTTTTATGTTCCATCAAATAGAATGGTAGACAGCAAAGATGCAAGTAATTGACAATAGCACTTTTATTATTTTTATTTAAAATTATTTAGACTGAAAAATATGATAGTTAAAAATGATAGACTTTCTGATTGCTCTTTATTTAATATTTCATTGTGTTTTTTTCTTATAAACTGTACTTATTCACTGTACTTAACCTCTTCACCAATGGCCATTTAAACCCTTCAGGGGCCGGAAACGGATACCCAATAAACAGAACAAGACATTTAAATTGTTAAATGCTGTAAAAATGCATCATAAATACAATTCCATATCTTCCGTATTTATTAAGTTATTTAACTGAAACAAAAACTGGTTTAAAACCCATTAAAGGCAGTATACATCTACCGTAACAAAAAAGTAGACTACATTAATAAATCGTTGAAATTTCACTACTTTGTTTCACTGTAGCAAAAGCCATTCTTTGTGCCGAACACGCACACACACACACGCACACATGCACACACACACTCACGCACACATGCACACACGCACTCACGCTCTCACACGCTCTCACACGCTCTCACACGCGCTCACACGCGCTCTCACGCACTCTCGCACTCACTTTGGACGTGAAAGGAGCTTTTGATGCATGTTGGTGGCCTAGTGTCTTAAATAACTTAAGAGAGATGCAGTGCCCAAGAAATTTGTACCAACTTACAAAGGATTATTTTAAAAATAGGAAAGCAACTCTCTACGAATGAATTCAGGACTGAAGTACGGGTCCAGCGAGGCTGTCCGCAAGGATCTTGTTGTGGGCCTGGACTTTGGAATATACTATATAACTCTTTGCTAAAATTGGAATTTACAACGCGGACAGAGGTAATAGCATTTGCTGATGATTTACTTGTCATGACAAAAGGAAAAAGTATATTAGATGCTGAAAATTTTTCAAATCAGGACATAAAGAAAATTGAGTTATGGGCTAAAGAAAATAAAATCCAGTTTAACGACTCAAAATCAAAAGTTTTGGTAATATCAAAGAAGAAAACTAATCATAATGAAGCAATCAGCATATATCTGAACAATAAAACTCTGGAACAAGTGGATGTTATTAAATATCTTGGTATTTACATTGATAGGAAGTTTAGCTTTGATCACCACATAGATCAAGTACATGACAAAGCGCTACGACTTCTGCATAATCTTTCCAAGTGCGCAAAACTCACTTGGGGACTGGGAAATAAGGCGCTAGAAACTATTTATAAAGGCGCAATAGAACCTATTTTAACTTATGGTGCTCCTGTGTGGGGATTTGCCCTAGAAAAGCAGAAGAACATTAAAAAATTCCAGAGGATTCAGAGATTGTTCAATATAAAAATGACGAAGGCATATAGGACAATTTCTTATGATGCATCTTGTGTTATTGCTGGCATCCAGCCAATTGGTATAACAATACAAGGCAAAATAAAACTGTATAATGATATACACAGTGAACGTGACTATGATGCACCCCTACCACCAAGCGTCTGGAACCATCCAGCAGAACGACCTCATATAAAAGCAGTTGAGGATGATGGGGCATACGTCTTTCAAATTTTTACGGATGGGAGTAAATCAGATGAAAAAGTCGGTGCTGCTGTAGTTCTGTACAAGAACAATACTGTAATTCGACAACTGCAATTCAGGCTGGATGGAAGGTGTTCAAACAATCAGGCCGAACAACTGGCTATTTTGAAAGCACTTGAAGAGCTACAAAATATGGCAAATACGCTGAACAAAGACTGTAGCCATATTTACAGATAGTCAAGTGGCACTATCCACCTTACAAAACAACAATAAACACAATTATATTCCTGAGGAGACACTTAATAGACTAGGAACTTTAGAAAGAAATCAGTGGACAATACACTTTAGTTGGGTGAAAGCACATGCAGGAGTTACTGGTAACGTGCTAGCAGACATATTAGCAAAATCAGCTGCTGAAGACATCGAAATAAAGACTATTTACAACAAGGTACCAAAATCTTCTTTGAAAACTGAAATAGAGAGGGCAGGACATCTACAGTGGCAACAGAGATGGAGCAGTACAAGTAAAGGAGCCCTTACCAAATCATTCTTCCCTTTGATAAAGGATCGTCTTAAGACAAAACTACCATTAACAGCGACATTCACTGCAATGGTATCAGGACATGGAAAAACTAAAGCTTACTTGTATAGATTTCATATCATAGATGATCCCCAATGCACCTGCAATAGCCCACAGCAGACCGCAAACCACCTCATTTATGAATGTAGAGACACAAAACATCAGAGGGACAAGTTGATTGAAGAAGTACACAAGAATGGAGGAAATTGGCCAGTGTCAAACCAAAACCTTATAAATAAACATTTGAAAGCTTTTTGTATATATGTTAATTCAATTGACTTGTAAACAATTTTTATTTTAAAACAATACGTGAATTGAACATTTAAATTCTAATATTTAAAAAATTATTGTAAAATAATATCAAAATGTGATTACTATTTATAATGTATCTATGTAATTAAATGCATGTAATGTTACTCCGTAACGGGGCATGCTGTTAAAGTTCAATAAATTAAAAAAAAAAAAAAAAAAAGACACACAGACAGACACAGACACACAGACAGACACAGACACACAGACAGACACAGACACACAGACAGACACACACACACACACACAGACACACACACACAGACACACACACACAGACACACACACAGACACACACACACACACACACAGACAGACACAGACACACAGACAGACACACACACACAGACACACACACACACAGACACACACACACACACAGACACACACACACACACTCTCTCTGTCAGCATCTGTTATTACAGTTTAAATTTGAATGTTAACCATGGCTTATCCCGGTAATGTAGCAAATAAATTAGCTTGCATATGATGTATACAAGCTTCTGATATTACTGTAGAAAATCTGGAAGATTTGTTGTGCGATTATGAAGGTGGTGTTTAGGATATAGGTAGCAGTGACGTGTACTGGTCTACAGATGGGATATTAGCTACTCCATTGTTTGGGGAAATGGCGGGTCAAATATGGGTGATGTGGGTCAGCTATTACTAGCTATCCCGCTTTATGAAAAACACTCAAATGGTAAAAAATTATTTTTATAACACTGTATGTAACCATACACAATTGTTTAGTAATTTTCAGAGCTGTAAATTCATGCAGGACGTTCATCTACCTGTACTTACGCGTATAAATAGCTCGTAATCTAATTGAGTATTATACTCAGAGGCCTCTTTATACTGGGGGGTAAGAAATTCACCACGACATCACCCTTCATACTTGAGAGAAAACACTTTCCTGAAAGGATACCACCCACTACCAAAAAAGTCGCAAATATTTCGAAAATGTGTAGTGTGTTGCAAAAAAGAAGTTCACAAGGAAACCAATATTATTTGGTGTGAATCTGCAGATGTGCCCTTGGGTGTTTATCCTGGTTTGGAGGTGTACAGTTCAAAGAAACCTTTAAGGTTACGTTTACATCCCTTATAGAGCTAATTTAAATGTATGGTAAAATAGGAAGATTAAAATAATTGGCGTTAAATGAGCATTAAATGCATGTATGCGCAGGACGTCTATACACGTCAATATCTGTTTGGGGCATTTTAACTTGGACGTCATATGACGTCCATATCGGTGAAAGGGTTCATGCATGCACCTGAAAATTTGATGGTATAATGCCTGCTGTATATACACATGTGCACAAAAAATCTGCTGCGGAGTAGAGCCACAACACCCAAAACCTAAGGAGCCTAGAAAGCGCCGCATGCGACCACTTGCAAGTATCTGCTGGACATCCTTTGTCAGCTCTGTCTGGGTTGTAGGGAGGATGGGCACACCTTACATATGCCATCATTAGTAGACCACTACCAGTCATTGGTAAACAATCCCTCCCGTACAATGCTGTGTTGTTATGCCTATATGTTCCTATCTATTCTAGACTCACATAGAGCAGAGATGATGTCAAACTGTTAAGGAATGCAAGTATGAACATAGTAATGGTTTCGTTGTTAGACACGGAAGATGAGTAACATTGATGTACTCAAAATTAAAAGCAGTTGAGTCAATGCTGTTAAACTAAAAGAAAATTTACCTTTGTGGTGCATCTCATCTTTATGCTGACTGTTATCTCTGCAATTGTCGCTGTGCTGTATAATCTACACAAAGCGAGTTGTCTGTGTATGTAAATTTTTATCTTAAACATTTGCAAATGAAACAGCATTACTATGATATTCCGTTCCATTTTTCCTCCTTATATGGAAGACTTTCAAGTGGGTATCTGGGGTTAGAAGCTTGTTGAGGAGCACAGGAACTCTACCCATCTGAATATTCAGGTTGGGGGTTCAGGCCGATATTTGGTATGAGGGTGAAGAAATGGATAAGATAGCAATCTTGGTGTAAAATATGAAATGAAAGGTGTTTATGGAGCAGCTGGATGGAATAAATGGTGGGGGAGATTGGAGAACTCAGAAAAGACCTATCTAGAAGCCACTTCATCTACCACAAACCCCACATATGGTCTGCCAGGATTGAGGCCAGGCTGTCTTGTAAGAGGTGAGCAATGCAACCACTTGGCTATGGTGCTGCCAATATAAATTGAAGCCGTTATTTATGGTTGACCCCAGTCAAAATTTACTTATAAATTTTGTAATGTTTTTTTAGATTTGGGAAGTGTTAAATGTTTGTGTAATGTAATATAGATGTGATCATGTATATAAATAAATGGGGGGAAGACACACAGAGATGAGAAATCGATATATAATTGTTGAGATGGAAAAAACTTCCGGGAACACTACTAGAAACTTTTTCAGTGATATATGTATACGAGGGGGGACCCAATAGAAACCGGATTGTTGTCACAAAAACTTTATTGATGAACCTTTTTACAAAATTACTTCAGTCACCTTCAAAATACTCTCCATTACATGCGATGCACTTGTCAAGTCTGTTTTCCCACTGTTGGAAGCATGTTTGGAACTCTTCAAGTTTGATATTGTCCAGTGCCCTTTGCGAAGCTGTTTTTACCGCCTCCACATCGTCATAACGCTCCCCTTTTTGGGTTTTTTTCATTCATGGAAATAGGGAAAAGTCACACAGAGCTAGGTCCGGCGAATACGGAACGTGGGGAATGACAGATCACCTCTGAGATGCCAAATAGTGGGTCACTCGTAAGGCCGTGTGTGCTGGAGCGTTGTGATGCAGAAACCAGTCACCTGATCGCCAAAGTTCCATGCGTTTCCTCTTCACATCCTCTCGCAGACGCCTTAAAAAAAGTAAAAGTGCTGGTTAACTGTCTGGCTAGGGGGTACGAATTTCCGATGCACAATTCCACCAACATCAAAAGAGACAATGATCGTCTTCACGTTTGACCTCACTTGCCTTGCTTTTTTTAGTCTGGGAGAGTTGGGAGTCCTCCACTGGCTTGACGCTTGCTTGGTTTCTGGGTCATACCCGTAACACCAATTCTCATCCCCTATAATGACTTTGTTCAAGAAGTTTGGATCACGTACAATCTCTGCTTTCAAGTTCTGACACACATTCATGCGGATGGTTTTGTGCTCCTGTGTGAGAAGGCGCGGAACAAATTTAGGAGCAACACGTCTCATATGCAAATTCTCCCTCAAAATCCGCTGGCACGAGCTCCAACTGATTCCTGTCATTGCTGAAATTTGGTCGATTGTTTGGCGACGATCCTCGTTGATCTTTTGGCAGACCTTTTCAATGTTCTCCTCATTTCACGATGTTGAAGGGCATGCATAATGAGCTTGGTCTTCAACGCACATCTCACCAGGTTTAAAGTGCCCAAACCACTTGAAAACCAGTGTGCGGCTCATAGCGTCCTGTAAAGCTTCCTGAAGAATTTGGTGTGTCTCCATTGCAGTTTTTTTAAGCAGGAAACAAAATTTCACTCTTTGTTCTTTTAAAGTTGCCATAACGACTTCACAGAGGTAACCCGCCAACAGTCAGAGAAACACAATACCATACTTGCACATTCAGCTCTACAATGAAGCTGTCTGCACAGCTGTTTCATGAAGGTCTCTACTAACACCATCTAGCGTGAGAACGCTACACTACATCTACGAGTGGCAGTGCCCTCAGAGTGTGGTTTCTTTTGGGTCCTCCCTCATATGTGTTTCAGAGAACGTTGTGAATAATTGTATTTTCAGTTAGTTGTGTCAATAGCCCTCAGGGGCCCATTATGGGTACAGGGAGCGGCGAACCAGAGGTACCTGAGCCACCCAATGTCTGGGGGTATAGCCGGACCACCCTGTCTCCCTGGGACATAAATAGGGAGACCTGGTTCTCCAGGTTGGGGGTTGAAGCGTGGGGCTGACAACCCCACATTCATAAAAAACATAAATTGTTGCAAAATCTGTAGAAGAGTTAGCCGGATGGACACACCTAAGACGACAAGGCAAACGGAAAAAGGACCTTCGAATTGGATCATGGAATGTTTTATCGCTGTATCAGCCTGGTGCGCTGCAAAGACTGGTGGATCAGCTCGACGCATACAGAATGGATATCACAGCTATCCAAGAGATGAGATGGGTTGGGAGCGGAGTAATGGAAAGGAAAGATCTTATAATATTCTTTAGTTGTAAGAAGAATGAGCATACTTTTGGAACAGGTTTTATAGTACGTAAACGAAGCAAACATAATGAACTTTCAACCTAAATCATAGAGACTATATAGACTGAGACTGAAAGGAAAATTTACAAACTATAGCCTTATATGCGCACATGCCCCAACAGAAGAAAAGGGTGAGGCTATGATGAGCTGGATGAAGTTTACAGTAAATGCCCAAAACATGACTGAGATAATTCTGGGAGACATGAATGCCAAGATATTCAAAGAAAAAATATATATACCAGTAATTGGGAAACATAGTTTACATACAGAATCAAATGATAATGGGATACGGTTAATAAACTATGCAACTGCGAGAAATATGGTAATTGGAAGTACAATGTTTCCACATAAAAACATACACAAAATAACATGGAGAGCACCCAATGGAAATACATGTAATCAAATTGATCACCTGTTAATAGATGCGAGGCACCATTCTAACCTAATGGATGTTAGGAGTTGTAAAGGAGCAATTACAGATTCAGATCATTATATGATAATAGCAAGGATTAGAAGCAGGACATCTAATATAAGAAAACCAATTGGATTACAGAAGAGGAAATTCAACTTTGGAAAGCTGAAGGATCAAGAAACAGCTACCAGATATATTAATACAATCAAAGAGGGACTTGCACGCCTGAATGACAGTGAGAGTGTCGGCGAGGCATGGGAGGATCTTAGTAAAATCATAATAAATTCTGCTGAAAAAAATCTGGGAAGAAGGGATAAATTTAAGGATAAAGATTGGTTTGATAATGAATGTAAACAGGTGACGGAAATGAAGAATATGGCATATCATAGGAAGCATCAGAGAAGTCATACTAGAAAATCAATGGAAGCATATCGGGAGGCAAGACGATTAGAAAAAAGACTACCTAAGAAGATGAAAAGAGAATTCAGTAGGAATGAGCTTAAGGAGATAGAAAATTTAAAGAGCACAAATGAAATTAAGGCTTTCTATAGAAAATTAAACCAAAGTAGGAAGGACTTTCAGCCAAGAACCACTTTATGTAGGAATAAGGATGGTATAATTATAGGCGATAGTTCCGAAATACTTGAAAGATTCAGACAATACTTTGGTGAACTTCTGAATAAGGACCAAGTACAAACACAGAATGAAATTGGAATAGCTGAAATGGATAGTAGGAAAAGTGATGAATCAGAAGAGAGAGAGTTGGAACCTGATATGCTGGACGTACACATAGCAATAGATAAACTTAAGAATAATAAGGCACCGGGTGGAGATCTTATACAGGCTGAGCTAGTTAAAAATGCTGGGAAAGAGTTTATGAAACACTTACATAAACTGATGATCAAGATAAGGAGGACGGAAGTAATACCTGAAGAATGGGAAATGAGTGATATGCCCAATACACAAAAAGGGGGACACAATGATATGTTCAAACTATAGGGGAATTAATCTGCTTTCTGTTGTGTATAAGATATTCTCCAATATACTGTTCGCCAAATTGAGTCCATATGTTGAAAAGGTTATAGGAGACTATCAGTGTGGCTGCAGACAAGGAAGGTCCACGACCGACCAGATCTTTGTGTTGCGCTAAATATTTGAGAAATGTATAGAATTTGGAATTGAGCTACATTGCCTGTTTATTGACTTCCAGGCAGCTTATGACAGCATAAATAGGAAAAAGTTATATATATAGCGATGAAGGAACTACAGATTCCATAAAAACTAATTAACTTAGTAAAAACAATGATGGCTAAAACACAGGGCCAAATAAAAATACAAAATATGTAGTCAGATCCAATAACATATGAGAATGGCCTTGGCATGCCTGCTATTTAATATTGTGTTAGAGAATTAGATTCTGGAATTAACATATGGGGAACGATTTTCTATAAGTCAATGCATATCTTGGCATATGCAGATGATACAATAATTATTGGAAGAACACAAAGAGTGATGAAAGAAGCATTCATACCTGGAAAAGGCAGCAAGGAAGGTAAATCTAAAAATTAATGAGAAGAAAACAAAGTATATGCCAGTTACAAGAAAACAAAGTAGTAGATCTGACATTATAGAAATTGGATTGTATAAATTTGAGACAGTTGGGAGTTTTATCTATCCTGGCACAGAGATCAATGATAAAAATAACATCAGTGTTAAATTAGAAGAAGAATATTTATAACTAATAAAAGTCTATGGAATGAGAAGATATCTTACATCTAAACTAATATTCCGAAATAAATGTATAAAGTCGTATTAAGACCAGTCCTAATGTATGCTTCGGAAACATGGCCATTGACAAAAATGGATGAAAGGGTACTTAGTATATTTGAGAGGAAGGTATTGCGCGTCATATTTGGCCCTAAAAAGGAACAGAATGAATGGAGAAAAAGATACATCAAGAGACTGCAATGGGTTGGGCATGTTCTCCGTGCAGAAGATCGGACAGTTAAGAAAATTTTTAATGCAACCCCGGATGGCACAAGAAAAGCAGGCAGATAGAAGCTGAGATGGGAAGAGGATGTGAGAAGAGATATAAGAATCCTGGAAATAAGGAATTGGAGAAGCACAGCTTTGGTGAGGGAAGAATGGCGAAAACTTCTACAAAAGGCTAGGGCCCACACATGGCTGTCATGCCAGTGATGATGATGATGATGATGAGTTGTGTCTATAAAATAAATAATAAATCTTTAAACCAATATAAGAAGTATTATTTTGCTAATAAAGGTGAGATAAAACATTGATCCGAGACCATGACCAAGAGATTAATCATGAGTGCTCGCTGACTGCAAATTTGGTGCAAAGAAATACAAAAGTTAAATTATTACAAGTCGATGTCATAATGCAGTAAATAATATAGAAATATGAAATAAAACTTATTAAATTATGTTGAAGTATTGTCTGGGAATTCCTCTCATTTCAGCTTGCCACATTTCAATTTTGTCCATGTTGTTTTTAATATCTCCCAAATAGAAATTCTGTTATGTTCTCTGCCAAATGTATTTTGGAAGAGAAAAATCATTAGAGATAAAGGTGAAAGATATTCTCTAACATCTGGTTAAGTAACCAGAGCTATGTACTTTTTGATGTCTCATAACAAAAAGGCCGCGCCGTGGCTCAGTGGTTAGACCGCTTGGCTCTCACCAAGGCGGCCCGGGTTCGATCCCAGGTGACCGCAAAGTGAGATTTGTGGTGGACAACACGGCGCTGGGGCGGGTTTTCCTCCGGGATCTCCGGTTTCCCCTGCCATCTCATTCCACCGGTGCTCCATCTTCATCTCATGTATCATCAGTGTCATCGCCTGCGGTGCCGTATGTAGTAAAAGCGGGCGTTAAACACTACACATTTCTCATAACAAAAGTTGTAGAGAGAAAACAATGGTTAAGATACTAGTGCTAGTAATATTACTGCTCTTGAATAACAATAGCTATGATTGTTGTGTTATGTTGTCACATTTGTGTTCTTGCATTTCAGCAAGCAAAGATTCAAGTTGAACTGAATGAAATACAAGAGGAACGTGAGTTGGCGATAGAAGCATCTGAGTATATCTTGGCTCAAACTCTGAAGGAGAAAGAAACTGCCTTAATACACAAATTGAATGAGCTAATGGGTGAACCCGTGGATGTTACACAAGAGGTAACGGACATTTATATGCATGCAATAATTATGGTTGTGCTTAAAATATGTATTATTTTTCCTGTAGTATAACCATTAGTTACAGTATCACTAATTTTGGGCTTGTAATACAATCTCTGGCTAGTTGAAACTGAGCACAAATTTTCATATTACAGTATTTGGTTAATTTATTAGGCATAAACTGCCACCTCAGGTAGTGTTTAACCCTCTTGCTGCCGCCTGACAAATGGATCAACGGTGCCTGCTTGGTGTTTAAATGCCAACCTGCTATGTATGGTAATGTTACCTTTTAGATTAAAGTATCATAACAAATGTATTTTTAGAGGAAAATTAAAAATATAAAAAGTGAATTTTGCCGATTAGTTTCTGTTGTATACTCTATTAACTAACAGAACCATCAGATACCAAATATATATCCAACGCATGTTTAATTACAATAAGCAGTAGTAATTACGTAGAAAATGAAGCTAGCTACAGTGCAGCAATGGATATTATACAGTTATAACAATTTGTAACAAAAGCTCCACTTAACTTAAGAAAATGGTGTTAATTCTTCTTTCTAATTGAGATCGATTTCACAAACTCTTATCTTCATCTTTGACTGAAGATGCGAACAAGAGTTTGTGAAATCGATATCAATTAGAAAGAAGAATTAACACCATTTTCTTAAGTTAAGTGTAGCTTTTGTTACAAATTGTTATATTTGTATAATAAACAGTAGTAATTTTGTTATTTTAATTTGAAATGAAATGTTACATATTTATTTTGAAATAACGCGACTGATATGTTGTTGTCAAATGCTAGGCTTTGGCAATGAAGCCATTACCTCGCTTGCTCTCCAATATTTCTTTGTAGTGGGTTCGGCAGGTAGGGCTTCGCAGGTTAGAAGATGTTCTTCAGTCATTTCCTCTTCTTTGTTTTCAAATGCTAGGCTTTGGCAATGAAGCCATTAGCTCGCTTGCTCTCCAATATTTTTGTGTAGTGGGTCCGGCAGGTGGAACTTCACCGGTTAGAAGATGTTCTTCAGTCATTTCCTCTTCTTTGTTGTCAAATGCTAGACTTTGGCAATAAAGCCATTAGCTCTCTTGCTCTCCAATATTTCTGTGTAGTGGATCCGGCAGGTAGGGTCTCACAGGTTAGATGATGTTCTTCAGTCATTTCCTCTTCTTTGTTGTCAAATGCTAGGCTTTGGCAATGAAGCCATTAGCTCTCTTGCTGTTCAATATTTCTGTGTACTGCATCCGGCAGGTAGGGCTTCACAGGTTAGAAGATGTTCTTCAGTCATTTCCTCTTCTTTGTTGTCAAATGCTAGGCTTTGGCAATGAAGCCATTAGCTCTCTTGCTCTCCAATATATCTGTGTAGTAGGTCCGGCAGGTAGGGCTTCACAGGTTAAAAGATGTTCTTCAGTCATTTCCTCTTCTTTGTTGCACAGAGGACAATTTGGACTTGTATAAATTCCTATTCTGTGTAAGTGTTTGGCCAAATAATCGTGTTCCATAAGTAATATAAAATTTGCTACTGCAGCTTTACGTGGGATTTCTGGAATAATTTCTGTATTTTTAATTAAAATGTTCCATTTCTTATCTTTGGCTTTGTTAGATATTGTTTGGTGTTGTTTGTTTTTATATTTGATTAATCTTTTTATGGATGTAAAGGGTAAGTTTTTACTTTTGTTCTGAATTAAATTTGCACCTTTTTTTTGGCAAGAAAATCAGCTGATTCATTTCCAGCAATTCCACAATGTGCATGTATCCATTGTAATATAATTCTTTTCTGTGGTTTTTGAAGTTGTTGGATCATTGTGTGACATTCTTTAATTTGGATTGACCTCATCTATTCTGTATAGAAGGTGTTGGATTGAGATATGAATAAGCATTACTTCTGCATCAAAATTTGTTGTGTGGTATCCTGCTGGTTGATATAATGAGAACAGTGCACACTTAATTCCTGCTCCTGAGTTGTTGTCCAAGTTAGATCCATCTATAAAGATATGTAACCATTCTTCAGTTGGGTATCTGTTTACAGTTTCTAATGCTGGTGTTTTTTGTACAAGTTTGGAAGTTTCAGATGTTGTAACTATTTGTTCTAAATCTAATGGAATATTAATTGGTTCAAAAGTCATTGGGTTTTGTGTGATTAAAATGTTTTCTTTAGAATTAGGAAGATTCAGATCTGTTTTTAATTCCGTAAATTTGTGTAGGAAACTTGTTTGTGTTTTCATCTTGAGTGGTTGTAGTAATCTTTTCTCCCATTTTGTTGTTTTTAACCGCAACATTTTGTCATGTTGTATTAGTGCCTGCTCCTCTAAAGGTAGATGTATTGGATAGTTCCAAGTTAAGGCTTGCATTGCTGTGATTGGAGTTGATTTTGCTGCACCAGTTATTAGTTGCAAGGCCTGATTTTGGCATACTTCTAGGTGATTTATGGTAGAACTGTTTGCTGTAATTATTACCTCTGCATTATAAAGAAGTATTGGCTTGATGAATGTTTTGTATGTGGTGTTCAGTGTCTCCCAATTACTGCCTCACTTGACTCCAGCTAATCTTTTCAAAATTGAAAATGTTGTTGAATTGTTTACTAGTGCTTCAATATGATGTCTCCAAGATCAATTTGAATCAAAAATTGTTCCTAAATATTTTGTTTCATGTGTTTGTTTTAGGTTTGTTTTCTTGACCTGCAAATTTAGTTTAGTGATTTTCTTTTTTAAGCTAAATATTTGGAATGTTTTATCAGTATTTATTTTCATCAAATTGCTGTCAGTCCACTTTTCCAATAGTATCAGAGCGTTTTCCATTGAAGTTTTGGATTTCTCTATTTCTGGGGAAGATGTCCTCATGATCATGTCATCTGCAAAAGCGCTGTCTTTATTTCTGTGTTTGATACAGCCGCGGGAAGATCATTGATGTAGATGTTGAACAAGGTTGTACTCAGTACTGCACCTTGTGGTAGGCCCATTTTTATTTGTGGGAATTTGGATGTACTGCCATTGTATTTTGTAGCACAGAAACGTTGAGAGAGAAATTGAGTGATCTAATTTAACATGTTATCTTGAATGCCTAGTTTTGAAAGTTTCTCAAGATGTTTATGCCTCCATACTGAATTGTATGCTTTTTCAAAATCAATGAAAACTGACAGCGTATCTTGATTTTTGTTGAAAGATTTGTTGACCTCTTGGGATAGTTGAATTGTATTTTCTTTAGTAGAAAAGTGTTTTCTGAATAGTCCCCCGTTTGGATCTCCGGGTGGGGACATCTGCAAGATGTCAATTACAGAACACCTTCAAAATTCTCCAATGGAAAGCAGGAAGACTTTCACAGAGTAAAAAAATGGAACTTCAAAAAGTCATAGAAGAAAAAGAAATAGACGTATTCATCATTCAGGAAGCCAATGTAACAAATGATCTACTAAAATATTTTGAAATTTCTGGATTTAATATATATGTTCTCAGGATATATATTAAATGTTATAACCACAAATGAATCACTGGATATAACACAAATATAAACAGAGACAAAGCTATCAAAATTTGCATTACTGAACAAAAGACTGTTGTCAGTAAATTAAATGCCAGGTCAGGAGATGGCATGAGTATAGAAAATTTATTGGCTGAAAGAAACGTAACTACTTAGCTTGATTATCAATCTGTATTGATCTGTGCATCATAAGTTGATGGATTTCCATTTTTAAGACCGGTTTCCAAGAGGAGCTGAACAGAAATCCAGCTTAAACCAACCTTAAAAATGGAAATCCGTCGACTTCAGAAGCACTTATCAATACAGCTTGTGTCCTGGCATTTAATTTACTGAAAACAGTCTTTGGTTCAGTAATGCAAATTTTGATAGTGTTTTGTCTTTGTTTATAGTTGTGTTATATCCAGTGTTTCATTTGTGGTTATAACATTTAATAAATATCCTGATGATGAGAGAGATGCACACTCCCAAAACGTTGATTTCTAATTGTGTTTTCACCTGGCTTGCTTCCCGAGAACAACTTATTATTTATTATCCAATTTTTTTATTCTTATTTTACCCAAAGGTATATTAGGAATATAGTTTGCAAATTTATGAATATAATACAATTTGCAAAAACATAACAAATTCAATATCAAGCTGACAAACAGTAAACATCAAGATGAATCATTTAGCTTAAGAAATATTTTGTTTAAGAAAGCCATGAAATATTGATAAGTTTTGTAATTCATCAGAGAACAACTTGAGCATAGAAAAGAGTATTTAACAACAGTTTATGAAGTTCTTTGACATCAAATATTTTGAACAGTGAACACAATTGTGAAGGAATATCTCAAAAAAAGCAGTTCAGTAATGCATCTTTCTGTAATGTGCCATAAACATATAGTTCATGGTTCATGGAAGTGTAAAAAAATGCATGCATGTTTTAATGCCCTTGTCATCCCCATTATCACTATGAGTGTCCAAATAGTAACATATGACAGTTAAAATGATTTACTGAGGAAAAGCTTGTTGGTGGCCATAGTGTTTAAAAAGTGTTGTCTTAATGTTTAATGTTTATTGTCTATAGACTTCATACAAGTTTCAGACATTGTCAGATTCTACAATACTGTCACCCAAACGTCGGAACTCCCTATAGAACTGGCCAGCAGGAGGGTCAGACGTGGAGTATTCAGCGCCACACCCACCCATTAATCTCAGACACTAACTGAGGGGATGATTAGGGAAGTGTCACTTGTCACTGGCCGCCTCTTCCTTCTTCCCCTGCCATCTGGAACCTTTGCAGTGATTCACTGAATCCAGAAACTTCTAGAAAACAGTGATTTTCCTATAAAAAGGGCTGCAATGAGTGAGGACAGTTAGTTCTTGGTGAGCAGCTGTGAGGAGCGCCCAGCGAGGGGACAGACTGCATACGTGCGTCGGAGGAGTTTACGTAATTGCGAGTGCAAGTGGAACTGCAACGGACGAACTGGTGAATCGTAATTGTGTGCATTACGTAATTCTGTGTAACTGGCAAGTGTTCAACTGTAAGTCGGTGGAAATAAAGAACATTTTTGAGTGGTGCAATTGGACTTTTCATTTCACGAACCCACAGTCACAATACAATGGGTATACATAAATTTGTTCATAGGTTACATTAATATTACAAGATTAAACTAAATTGAATATATACATACATTTGTTAAATAATTATTCATTATAATTCATCTAACCTATATATACATTTCTGAATTAAATATGTTTTCAGTTCCTTTTTACATTTTTTTCCTTTGTGTTGTTTAACAGTTGTTGGCAGTTTGTTGTATAATATCTGTCCTTTTATTAATGGATCCTTGCAGGTTGATTTGAGATTTACATGCTTCCTGTGGTAGTTATCCCTTCCTCTGGTATAATAATCATAAAGTGTGCTGTTACTTGTGCCATTATTTTCCTTCTCAGTTGCAATTACAACTACCTTATATACACATAGTCCAACTACAGTAAGAATCTTATCATCTCTAAATACATTTCTACATGAATCAGTACATGCTAATCTATAGATACAACATAGACATTTTTTTTGTAACACTAATACTCTATTCAATGTGCGCATTACAGGTGCTTCCCCATAATTCTATGCCATAGGAAATATGAGGATAGATGAGTCCAAAATATAAAGTTTCTAACGTGTTTTTGTCTAAATACAATGATAATTGTCTTAAAGCATATATATTTGAGCTAATTTTTTTACATACATAGTCAATATGAGCTTCCCTAGTTACCCTATTGTCTATGTGAATCCCTAGGAAGTTACGGTTATCAACTTTTTCAATTTTAGTGTTGTTAAAGTATACATCCTCAGTTTCTACATTTGCTTTATGGTATTCAAATATGATCATTTTGCTTTTCTTAGAATTGACTTCTAAATTTATGCTTCTTTGGTTGCTAGCTGTTTTACAGAGTGCGAAATTTCTGTTACCAACTGAGTACGAGAGTTTTCACTGCAAATCATTGTGGTGTCATCTGCATACAATACTATAGCATTGGTAGTTATATTTGGTAAAATATTTACATATATTAGATACAAAATTGGACCCAGAACAGACCCTTGCGGTTCTCCAGTTGTTACTACTTTTTGTTCTCATACGTTACATTTTTTAAACATAGTGTCACCCTGGTGGTAGGCTCGCGAAGCCGATAAAAAATGATGGCCGATCGTTACTGGAAGTGAGAGACAGTTGAGCGTAGTTGTTAGGAAAAATAAGCAGTTTTAGGTTAGCTAGCAAATTGTGATGGACGAATGTATTTGCTAGGAGAATAAAGTGTAGTTTTTGTGTTTTATAACCTCGTATCATTTCGCGAACCCACAAAGTCACAACTGGTGTCAGAAGTGGGACATCACCGAAGATTATGGCCATGGAATCGGTATTGGAAATGCTTTTGCAGAAGATGAACGAATTAACAGCGAAGTCGGAAGCGGCAAATAACAACTTGGCCGCGAAGATGAACAAGTTAACAACAAAAGCAGAAGCGGCAAATAGCAACCTGGCCGCAGAGTTGAAAGAAATAAAGACCGAATTGACCACAGAAATGAAGGCAGCGAACGACAGTCTGGCCACGGAAATGAAGGAGGCGAACAAGGTCCTCGCCGCCAAATTTGAGGAACAGTTAGCCGGCGTGAGGGATGTCGTGACGGAGCTGGGCAAGCGGATGGGCCGAGTGTACGAGCGCGTCGAGGACCTGGCGAACCGCTTCAATGACCTAGAGGAAAAGGCCGACAATAACGCCAAGTCCCTGGACGCCATGGTTGAAGACGTCGAAGACCTCGCGAACCGCATAAACAACTTCGAGGGAAAGGCCGACAGCAGCGTCAAGTCCCTGAACGCCATGGTGGAGGACGTCGTCGGCAGGAGACTGAAGGATTTGAAGGCTGACGCACTGGGACGCGACACATCGGCGCGCGTCAAACCTCCGAAATATGACGGCGCGTCAACATTCGAGGTCTTCCGCCGCCAGTTCGACACAGTGGCCAAGCACAACAGATGGTCACCGGAGGAGGAGGCCACACAGTTAATAGCCAGCCTCCAGGGACGGGCCGCGGAAATCCTAAACGCGGTGCAGACGACGGCGGCGCCCAAGGACATCTGGGAGGCCCTGGAGAATCGCTTCGGGAACCACCGCTTAGCCGCAGCATACCGCAGCCAGCTAAAGGCAAGGTCGCAGCAGCCGGGGGAGACGCTGCAGGAGTTCGCCATAGCGATCGAGCAGCTGGCTAGCAAGGTCGCCTACAATTTTGTCGACGGGGTACGGGACACGGAGAATCGTCAGCGCCTAATGCTCGGCGATTATAAAACCATCCACGAGGCGCTAACAGCGGCATTTAGGATGGAGGTGGCCAAGGTAGCATCTATCCCGACGTCGAGAACGAGGAGTGTCCGCTACGCCGGAGACAGAACACCAGCTGTGGGACGCCGGCGAACACCTAGTGGCCTGTGTTGGGGGTGTGGACAGCCCGGTCACCTGCAGAGAGACTGCCCACATCAGGAAGAGCAGCAGGAAGAACGAGTAAGGCCCGTCGTGGAGAGGGGAACGTCGGCGCCATCACAACACCATGCCTGTGGAGAAGGAGGCCTTGCTGGAGCTGAACTTGGGACGGAGTGCCGTGCGTCTGTGGGTGTTCGTTGCGAAGGTGGCTGAGGAGGTGATTCTGGGACTGGATGCCCTCAGGAGCCACTAGGCGATGGTTGACGTCGGCAGGAAGGTCCTGAGGCTCAACGGAGAAGAGGTTATACTCCGTCAACCAGAAGAGCGCCTTGGAATTTGCAGGGTCGTCTTGGACGAAGACGTGGTTGTCCCCGCGAGGAGCGAGGTGGTGGTGACGGCGCGACTGAAAGGCCAGAGAACCAGCAACATGATGCTGGACCAGAAGTCGCCTGTACACGGACTGTGTGTAGCCAGGGTATTGCTGCCGTGCTGAGAGGAGGTGCCGGTGAGACTGCTAAATCCAACGGACGCTGATCACGACGTCCAGATCGGGACAGCGTTGGGAACGTGCGAGCCCGTGGTAAGCGTAAAAGCAATCGACAAGACGCAGGAGCCGGTGCCGACGCAATACCTGGGGCCCCGGCTAGAAGGCTTACTGGAGAGGGTGGCCGACCACCTGACCGCAGAACAGCTGGAGAAAGTTCGACAACTACTGAGGCGATACGAGCGCATCTTCAGCCAAGGCGATAATGACTACGGCCGCACGGACAAAGTGCTTCACCGCATCGACACCGGAGACGCCCGGCCTATTCGGCAACCACCTAGACACGTTCCGCTGGCGAAGCAAGGGGCGTTACGAGACATGCTGGAGGACATGAGATCCAGGGGGTGATTGAAGAGTCTGACAGCCCTTGGTGTTACCCTGTAGTCTTGGTGACGAAGAAGAACTGCGAGCTACGCTTCTGCGTGGACTACAGGAAGCTGAATACTGTCACCCAGAAGGACTGCTTCCCCTTACCCCGGATTGACGACACCCTGGACATGCTAGCTCTTGCGCAGTGGTTCTCGACCCTGGACCTGAAGTCGGGCTACTGGCAGGTAGCTCTAGATCCGAGAGATAAAGAGAAGACCGCATTCTCGACAGGCCAAGGGCTCTGGCAGTTCACAGTTATGCCCTTTGGCCACTGTAACGCACCAGCTACCTTCCAACGCCTCATGGAGTCAGTGATGAAAGGCCTTACTTACGACGCCTACCTGCTATACCTGGACGACATCATCATCGTCGGGAAGACTTTTGAAGATCACCTCAAGAATCTGAGTAAGGTGCTACAGAGACTGCAGGCGACCAACTTGAAGCTGAACGCGAAGAAGTGCCAGCTCTTCCGCAAGGAAATGAACTACTTAGGCCACATAGTCTCAGCAACCGGAGTGGCCACAGACCCGGATAAGGCACAGGCTGTGAGAGATTGGCCTCGCCCAAAGGATAAGAAAGAATTGCGCAGTTTCCTGGGGCTGTGCAGTTATTACCGGCGCTTCATAAAGGGGTTCTCCAACATCGCAAAACCCCTCACCCGCCTGACAGAGGAACACCGGCCTTATGTGTGGACGGAGGATGCAGAAAACGCTTTCCAGCACCTAAAGGAGACCCTGTGCTGCGCTCCAATTTTGGGATTTCCACAACCGGGTGGCGCCTTCATTGTGGACACCGACGCCAGCGACCATTGCATTGGAGGTGTCCTATCGCAGATCCAGGACGACCATGAGCGGGTGATAGCCTATTACAGCAAGACGCTATCCAAGGCAGAGAAGAACTACTGCGTCACCCGATGAGAATTATTGGCGGTAGTAAAGACCTTGGAGCACTTCCACAAGTACCTGTACGGTCAGCCATTCCACCTGAGGACTGACCACTCCGCCCTAACCTGGCTATTGAGCTTTAAGAACCTGGAAGGCCAGACAGCACGTTGGGTCCAGAGGCTGCAGGAGTACGACTTCACCTCGGAACATCGTAGAGGGAAGAGCCACGGTAACGCTGACGCCATGTCCCGAAGACCCTGTCCAGAAGAGTGCGGCCAGTGCACAAGAGTGGAGGAGAAGGAGCGTGCCGCAGCAGTCCGAGTAGTCACGGCAGTGCCTGCGGATGGCTGGGATAGCGCAGGTCTGAGGAGGGAGCAGCTGGCGGACGCAGACTTGGGGCCACTCTTGAGGGAAGTGGAGGCAGGGACGAGACCAACCTGGGAGGACATCGCACCGAGGAGCGCCACCTGCAAGTCGTACTGGGCCCAATGGGACTCGTTGAAGACCAGAGAGGGCGTGCTGTTCCGGGTATGGGAGTCACCCGATGGGAAGACGCAGAGGGAACAGTTGGTACTTCCCCGGAGTAAGGTCCCGGAAGTCTTGGAGGAAGTGCACGCCGGTAATTCGGGAGGACACCTGGGAGCGAACCGAACGATCGACAAACTTCGGCAGCGCTACTACTGGCTGAGACTCCGAGCAGATGCTGAGAGATGGTGCCGTCAGTGTCACGTGTGCGCGGCGAGTCGTGGCCTCCAGACTAGGAGCCGGGGTCGCATGCAGCAGTACAACGTCGGAACGCCATTCGAACGGATCGCCGTTGACATTGCTGGACCGTTCCCAGTTTCCAACCGAGGCAACAAGTACCTAATGGTGGTCGTTGACTACTTCACCAAGTGGCTGGAGGTGTATGCCATCCCAAACCAAGAGGCAAAGACAATCACAGACTGCCTCGTGGAGCAAGTTTTCTGTCGATTTGGGGTGCCGTTGGAGCTACACAGTGACCAGGGTACCAACTTTTAGTCCAACCTAATGAAGGAGGCATTACAAAGGCTTGGGGTGAACAAGACCCGCACGACGCCTCTACATCCCCAGTCGGATGGCATGGTCGAAAGATACATCAAGGCCTTAGAGGAACACCTGAGGAAGGTCGTGGCCAGCCATCAGCGAGACTGGGACGTCAAGGTGCCACTGTTCTTGCTGGCCTACCGCTCGTCTACACACGACACAACTGGGATGACGCCAGCCAGCTTAACGTTCGGTCGAGAGTTACGCCTCCCTTGTGACCTGGCTTTTGGAAGCCCTCCGGAGGCAAAGCAGCCGGTGACCGAGTATGTGGAGAACCTGGTGGACCACCTCCACGACATGCACGAGATCACTTGCCAGAACATCCAAAAGGCGAGCGACCACATGAAGACCAGGTATGACAGGCAAGCCAACAGCCAAGGGTTCCAGCAAGGTGACCTGGTCTGGTTGTACCGCCCGACCCGGACCAAGGGACGCTGCCCGAAGCTTCAGCAGCCATGGCAAGGACCGTACCGTGTGATGAGGAGGATTAACGACGTGGTCTACCGCATCCAGAAGGTGCCCCGAGGAAAGATGTTGGTGGTACAACCTGGATCGCCTGGCCCGCTACGAAGGCACTGTTCGGGACGACCAGCCTTGAGGAGGGAGCAGTGTCACCCTGGTGGTAGGCTCGCGAAGCCGATAAAAAATGATGGCTGATCGTTACCGGAAGTGAGAGACAGTTGAGCGTAGTTGTTAGGAAAAATAAGCAGTTTTAGGTTAGCTAGCAAATTGTGATGGACGAATGTATTTGCTAGGAGAATAAAGTGTAGTTTTTGTGTTTTATAACCTCGTATCATTTCACGAACCCACAAAGTCACAATATTTTATGGTTGATTTCTGTTGAACACTTTCTATTACTTAGATAAGACTTAATTATATTTAGCATTTTGCCTCTTATGCCATAAATTTCTAGTTTATTAAGCAGTATTTGATGTGAGACATAGTCAAACGCCTTTGAAAGATCAGTGAATGTTGTCTTAATGAGCTGAAGTACCAGTTTGAGAGTTAATATATTTGATGTCGATTTTGTTTAAAGGTAACAGAACAGCGCAATGATAACGTAACTTTATCAAAGTGCTTCTCCATCATCTTCGAAATGATGCAGCCGGTGACGCAGCTGACCCCACATCTCCGCAGTTTGATGGATAATTTTGTTCTAAGTTTTACTCAGGTAAAGTTCCTTCCTTGTGTGAAAAACTTTCAAGTTTTTATCCAGGTATTTGTAAAGACCAATGACATAGTAAGGGTAGCTTGTGCCAGTCTCTCCCTGAATCTAACAGTTTTGTTATGTAAGTAAGTTTTATTCACCATAGGAATATACAATATTCATGGCTTCGTCAAATTTGTGCCCATAAGAATAATACAATTCTTATGAGTAATACAATTATGAATAATACAATAGTGATTAAAGTAATGCAGTAGTAATTAACATAATAATAGTAATTAAGAATAATGCAACTTAGGTCACATAATTTTTAATGTATTACATTTTTAAGAACTGGACTATAAGAGACATAACTTTTACCAAAAAATCAATATTTACTTCATTATTTAATTTTACTTCTTAGAAGCTCATCTGTTGTCTGTGGCATTATTTTTAATAGAATATTTTTTACATCTTTTCTGAAGTTTTTATAATTTAAATTTTTTAGCTTAGAGTATGAGTAAGAACCCAGCAATTATTGCACTATACATGCTTTACATTGTTGGTTGGTTGATTGGTTAATTAATTAATTGATTTCTTTTAGTTAATTGATGGAAATTAATCATTTCTTCACACTAGCCATAGGTAGGCTAAGGTTTTTGATAGTCAACATGACGAATTCAATGCCATGACTGGGATTTGAACGGATCTCCTGGTTTCCATCCAGTCTCTCTAATCCATTGAGCTACCATGGCCAACATGCTGTCCTGACATTAAATTCTCCATCTGACTCGTACATTTTCCCAGTAAACCACTAGGGGCTCTTGCATTCAAGATACACCATTTGTGGCAACTTACTATCATAAGTATTTGAGTCCCAGGCTTCATCGTTTTAACTTCTATTATTTTAGTTAATTGATAGAAATTAATCATTTCTTCATAGTAGCCGTATATAGGCTAAGGTTTTTGATAGATATAGTCAACATGAAAAATTATATGCCATGGCTGGGATTTGAAGCATGGATCTCCTGGTTTCCGTTCAGATTGATTTCTGTTCATTGAGTCATTAGTAGCCACAAAGGCCCGTAAGCATTGAACCATCTAAGAGATGTACAGTTCAGTAGCATATACATGTTGAACATAAAAGACATTACATATAAAGGCAATATGAAAAAACAAGGCAGGGATAATTATATTTGGCAAAAGTATTTGTGGTAGGATTTTCAAACTCTGTCACTCACATTTTGATTTTTAGATCGGGTAGTTTTGGGAGTTCCTACTTATTGTTTTTAACCTCAAAGCCCTGACTGTCACTTGTTGCCACCTATGGGCAACAATCACAATCACCTATGAGTGATTACTCAATCTTTATATATTTCCATATGAAGATGTTCATCCATGTTGTCAGTTTGTTATGGTGTATCACACCTTTTATAATTTTAGATTCGGGTTCAGGTTGTGGTTTTTGTATCAAAAATGAAATGCTACTCCTGACTTGTCTTCCTGTTTCAATTTGATGATTCTAAATGCTCTTTGAGTTTGGTTTTCAGGCTTCTTTTAGTTTTCTCTTTGTAACATTTTTCACAATTGTTAAACTTATTGGCATTTTGAAATTTAACTGTATTGGAACATGAGGTGGTCCTTGCCCGTTAGGAACCTGGTTGAGTCCTCCGAGCACTCAACACCTCATAAAGTAAGGAAGGTGACGGGTGAGGGTTACGGATGGGGGAGGTTTCCTAGACAGGTCGGGGTTTATCTCGGGGTTCACTCTGCATGGACTCTCTTCTTTGTTCCAGGGTGTGGGATACGTCCTGACTGGATGTGGTATGATCAGCGAAGAAAACACCTCGACTGTTCCATGATCAATTTATTCGCTACAGTAATTTGCTACCTCACTCGCCACCTGTAAAGTCGCTGTTTGTAGATTTGTGTGTTGTTTTTTTGGCTGTAACGAAAGAGTTCTTTACACGTGTTATGTGTTCAGTGTATTCCTAACACACTGGTATTTACGACGTGGTTCCACTACGCCCTACCGACAGAGCGTCACAACTATCCAAATCACGGATCCACTATCTCCTGGATTTCCCCCTCTATCGTTACATTTTGAATTTTTGTGTGAATCACCTGTGTAAGTTCTAAAATGTAATTGGTTGGTTTCAATTTTGAGTTTTAACCATCGTACGAATTTTGTATGTGCGCATGACCGAACGTTGGTAGAGTTTTCCACAGGGTCCACTTATTTAATTCCGAGGCACGTACGCTGCAAAAGTTTTAGAAATTTGGATAATCTACGAATCTATTGTATAGATCACGTACGTATCGGCATGAAAGAGAAGACAGGGCAGCAGACCGACCTTCCACATGGTTCGGAGGCATTGTTTTCCTAGGAGTGGACCTGTTATGAAGAAAGGCATATGTTCCTAGAGGTGGACCGGTTATAAAAGAAAGCCGACCGACCCTGTGTTCTCAACCTTGAGGGACCTCATATTTTTGTTTCTCTGTAGTAGCTCTGTATTTCCTTTCAATGCAAAATAATCAGTATAGAATATCTATGCTAACCTAATATTATTTTGATAGAACATATATTAAGCGACTTTGTTTATGACCAAGGGGAACTGTTACAAACACCACAGTGAAGCGAAATAGTTATTAAATTATAGATTAGTTGTATTTATTACACATCAGCGTCACTTACATACCTATATTGCGGACATGTTTAGCGATGGTTTGCGAAATAATTATTAAATTGTAGATGAGTTGTATTTATTACACATCAGCTTCACTTACATACCTATATTGAGGACATGTTTTGCGACGGTTTGCAAAACATGTCCTTAATATAGGTACGTAAGTGAAGCTGATGTGTAATAAATACAACTCATCTATAATTTAATAATTATTTGGTATTGATTGGTGAGATTTCATCTTTTGTTTTTTAATTTAACAATTTTAATATGGAGAAACAAAAGATGAATTCTCACCAATCAATAGATCTGGAATATACCAAATAAATTGTAAGCATTGTGAAAAATTTGATAAAGAAGTTCATAGTTCCACTACCAGAGAGAAGACAGGAAATAACAGGCAATAATCGGACCTTTGAGGTTAAAAATGGAAGCATCAACTCCCAAAACTAGTCCCTCAATAAAATAAAAATGTAAATAACAGAAATTTAAAAACTGACTGCAAATAGTTTTCTCAATTATTCAAAAATATTAGACAGCGTAGACAGAAAGTTATATTACATAGAAAATTAAGCTGGTTACAGTGAAGTAATAAATATTACACAAATATAAATATTCGTTAATGAATCTCCACTTATCTTAAGAAGTTGATGTTAATACTTTCTTCTTTCTAAGATCGATTTCGAAGGCAAATCGCATTCGTCTTCAGTTTATTATATAATTAATGCAGGCTCTAAATATTTTAATGTACTACCAACAGATCTAAAGGGATTAACTGATATAAAACTGTTTAAGAAAGGACTCAAGAAATATCTACTCATACGCTGCTTTTACAATTCACAGGAATTTTTAAACCGTACTAATTAGTCTTAAACACTTTAACGAAGATGTAGTTATGCTACACATTTAAAGTGCCATTTTTGTTCTGAAATGGTTATAACTTGCATAAATTTAGAAGTCTCCTACTTATGTACTTTTCTTCTTTGTTTACTGGTTGTTTTGTTATCAATGATGCACAACAATTATTTTTAATTCAATAACATGTTCTGTATAACTTACACCTGGTTTTGTGTGCATAATTTTAAATTCTTCTTCTTATTTGATGGATATAGTCAACATAAAAAATTCAATGCCATGGCCAGGATTGGAACCATGGATCTCCTGGTTTCCGTCCAGTCGCTCTAACCCATTGAGCTACCATGGCCAAGGTGCCATCCTGACATTAATTTCTCCATTTGACTCATATATTTCCCCGGTAGACCACTATCAAAGACCTTAGCATATATACTGCTGGTGTGAAAAAATGATTAATTTCCATCTTCTTATTATTATTTTATCATGATTATTAATTACCATTTATTAATATTTATGTGTCTAGTACCACTAATTGCATCATTGTAATTATTTGTCTCTTATGTATTATAATTGCTTTTGACGTGATCTTCAATAACACCAACTGTGTATATTGTATGATTGAAATAAACTAATACTAATACTAGTTACAAACAAACGCCGTTGTTAAGCAAATCTCGGTTACCATGTTTTTTTCTTTTGTTATGTTATGTTTTCAGCATTACCAACATCTGAAGATGAAACAAACCTAAAAACAGAATCAATGCCGGTATGTCAAAATTCATTACGCGATGTTTATTTTTTAAAATGAATATTTTTTCCCACACTATTAAATCTATGGGAACATTTGTTTTAATAATTTAACTTTGGGATTTATTTCATGGTTAAATGACCTAAAATGATCTGCTACGGCTGATTTATCAATTTGTTTATATTTAATGTTACGAAAATGTTCTTTCTTTCTGGTTTCCAAACTATGTTTCGTCTTTCCAATATAAACCTGATCACAATCTAAACAATTAAATTGATAAATACCAGATTTTTTATTATTAGGAATTTTATCTTTTTTAAATCATTAAATTTAAATTATTTATTTAAAAGTTAAATTATTAAAACAATTAATGGTCCCTCCCATAAATTTAATAGTGTGGGGATAAAATATTTATTTAAATAAAATAAACATCGCGTAATGAATTTTGACATACCGGCAATTGATTCTGTTTTTAGGTGTGTTTCGTCTTCAGATGTTTGTAATGCTGAAAACATAACAAAAGAAAAAACATGGTAATCGAGATTTCCTTAACAACGGAGTTTGTTTATAATAGACTGAAGACGAATGCAATTTTCCTCTGAAATCGATCTTAGAAGGAAGAAAGAAGTATTAGCATCAACTTCTTAAGATAAGTGGAGATTCATTAACAAATATTTATATTTGTATAATAAGAAAGTTATATGTTTTAAGCTGAAGAATATACAAGACGGGACAAATAATGTGAGGCCTACCAAGAGTCATAACTGCTCCTCTAAACCAGGGAAACTATAGTATCCGTGGGTGTTTCCAGTAAGGCAATACCTTATTACTTTACAAAGCCCCTTCCCTTTCAGGTGGAAGTGGATATGCCACTTATGTGCGTCTACCCCGCCAACCTCGGTATGGTTGCTGGTGCTCTAGCTCATCATGCTTCTCTCTGCAAGCTAATACAAAGGATTCTTTAGGTGTCCCTCAACCGCATCTGGGTGGCCTGGCCAGCCACATGTAACCAATACCCATGGGCATCGGTAACCACTGCTGCGTCCAATCCGACCTAATCTGAACAACTCCCAAAAATGAAATGTGTAGTGTTTAACACTCCGTAGGGGAGGGGATCCGTCCCCTTCAGCTGCCATGGTGCAGGCGCTGTGGACCCCTAGTACTCGTGGTACCTCTGACGTTACTAGAGGAACCTCGGACCGAACATTTGAGCCCCTCCCTGATTGGGTATTGTTCGGATTGGGTTGAACTCGAGGGGGCAATACTCGGGGGAGATCGGGTACGTCTCCGGACGGGGTTGAGGGAAGTCATTAATATTCCCATTCCTGCTTACTAGCCTGCATAGCTAGTAGGTGTGCTAGATCACCAGGCGGCCCCATCTAGGTCATATTGGTAGCCTTCCCATATTGGAGTTGGCGCGCGTAAGTGGCGTAACCACTTCCATCCCATCTTGAGTCTACAGGACCAGATGGCGGGGCTTGTTAGTCTCTAGGTGTTGCCCTATGGAAAGCCCCACAAAGGTGCCGGGCGCCCTTTTGGGACAGCTCGGTAACTCCCTGGTAGAAGGAGGCCCAGGTCCTTGAATCCTACTGGTCCAGGACTGATGGGAGTAGAACCTCTGGCGTTAACGTGTAGTGTTTACCGCCCGCTTTTACTGCATGTAGCACCGCAGGCAGTCACACTTGATGATACATGAGATGAAGATGGAGCTCCAGTGGAATGAGATAGCAGGGGAAACCAAAGATCCTGCAGTTCCCTGGGAGCGAACTTGGGCTGCCTTGGTGAGAGCTGAGTGGTCGAACTTCTCAGCCATGGTGCAGCCTGAACAACTCCCATTCAGGAGGGCACTTGAATGTTTGGCCCGACATACTTCTAGTAATGTCAGAAGTACCAGGAGTGCTAGGGATCCACAGCGCTCATGCCACAGCAGCTGAAGGTGTTGCAACCTTTCCCCTGTGGGGACTACACAGGACAAGTCATGAACTAGAAATATTTAAATCGATACTCAGTTAAATTTAAAGGGAGTCGATTAATGACACTAAACAACACTTACTTTTAAATTTTTCTGGAACATGTTTCAGAGACTTTGCCTCTATCCTCAGCCGGCCATCGACTGGTTCTCATTGGTGTAGTTGACGATATTTTGTCATACTTGCTGAACAAATCTTTTGGGGGGGATGTCGAAATTGAATACTTTGTTCCTATTTTTTGAAATGAAGATTTGTTCCCATGTGGATAGTTCTTGTTTTCCTGATGTAAGTTTTAGTAGTTTTGGTTCTGGATTTATGTTGTGGTTTTTTTTCCCAAAATGTGTGGCAACTGCTGATTTTTCTAATTGTTTATATTTTATGTTTCTAAAGTGTTCCTTTGCTCTTGTTTCTAAATTTCTTTTGGTCTTTCTTACTCAGTGCCTACTATGTCCCAATACATGACAGCTTATCATTGTCAGAAGTTATTGCCCAAACGAGAGGAGTTGTGCAAGTAGACCCGATACCCCAGTCCTATTTAATGTAATGACACTGGTCATACTCTAGGCTCAAGATAGGTAAAGCGCTCATGTATGCAGATGACAGGGTCATTCTCATTTAGAACCTAGAAGATCTGCAAGAAGGCCTTGTGAACATCAGAAACTGGGTGTTAGAGAACTCTGTGACAGTAAATAGCTCCAAGACAAAAGCAGTTCAGAAAAGGAAGGAGAGCGTTAATAAAGGACCACTAAATGTGTGGTGAATCTACCATAGAAATTGTCCCCAGTTTTGAGTACTACTGACCTGGGAAGCACATTCACATATAAGGCTAAACCAGTGCATCAATAAATTCTATATACATCATTACCAAGATACAGAGGCTGACCCTATCAAAGATGAGGGTGCTGTCCCAACTCACTGTTGCACTGACGTGCCCCAAAATGGAATTCAGATAGTATGAAATCGCCAACAGCAGAAAATCTCAAGAAATTGGAGAATGTCAGGTAGTTACCTCAAGAGAGCCAGAGGAAAGGAGCATAATAATAGTAAATATAAAAAGATGATAAATCAGCAGTAGTAGATCATTTTTGGTCATTTAATCGTAAAACAAATCCAGAGGTTCAATAATTGAAGCATTTTAGTGGAGCTGTAGATTTAATGGCATGGAAGAGAATATTTATTATGACGAATTGAGAGTATATAGTGAATTTTAAAATATTTCTAATTGAATCTGTCAACAAATTTGTTTTATTAATTTTTAGATGAGTCGTATTTATTACACATCTGTTTCACTTTCGTACCTATTTTGAGGACATGTTTCGCAAATCATCGTTTGCATCTAAGGCTCTTATGCGACTAAAGCTTGATAGCAGCTCATTTCTGGTCTGAAAATCATGAAATTGAAGATAGCACAGAATTACTAAAATAATGTACAAAAACATAGCTAACTCGTCATATGGGATAGGATATACATAGAAAAACATAAAAACCAACTTATGAACTTTGACATCCCACCAGAAGAGAATCCCACATTTAAGTTCATCACTAAATCAACAGATGGCAGCAGCAACCCCAGAATTACCCACACCGCTGGATCAAGCTTTAGTCGCATAAGAGCCGTAGATGCAAACGATGATTTGCGAAACATGTCCTCAAAATAGGTACGAAAGTGAAGCAGATGTGTAATAAATACGACTCATCTAAAAATTAATAATTTTTCGCTTCACTGTGGTGTTCCAATACAGTTAAATTTCGAAATTTGTTTTACTTTAAATAGACGACACAATAAGCAAACAATCCATCACCTATAAGCAGTGACCATAGCAGTAAAATTAATCAACAAAGAAGGTGAAGATGCAATTGAATGATTGCAAAACATGTCTTTCTATTTTAATATATTTTGTCAAACATAATGAATTATTAATTTATAGATGAGTCGTATTTGTTACACATCTGCTTCACTTATGAACCTATAACAACTCTTCAGTTAAATCTCGAAACATAATGAAGTTGTGTCAAACGTTTCAAATATAGGTTAATGAACCAGATTAGTTAGCCTTTCTTTCTATAAAATCTAAATTCAGTAGCAACCCATGAATCCCATTTTGATTAATTTAAAATACTGATTACTGTGGTTGAATTAAACTTACTTCAGAACCCTGACTGCTGCTGTGATGCATGTGTACATATATGAATAGCATTTATTAGAGGTGGATTCAGCTGTCACTCGTCACACACCACTTATGGGGATTGCAATATGAGAACACCACAGGACTCTGTTGCCCACCTAGTAGTGTTCAAGAACAAACATCATCTCATTTGAAACACATAGTAGTTTTTGATGGATAGAGTCAACATGAAAAATGCAATGCTGGCCAGGATTCTTACCACGGATCTCCTGGTTTCGTCAGTCACTCTAACCCATTGAGCTATCATAGTCAACGTGCCGTCCTGACACCAAATTCTCCATTTGACTCGTAGACCACTAGGGTGGACTCCCCGGTAGACCACTAGGGGCTAGAGTCATGTTGCCTCTATCTATCAAAAGCCTTAGCCTATATACGGATAGTGTGAAGAAATGATTAATTTCCATCAATTAACTAAAATAATAAGAGTTAAATGATGAAGCCTGGGACTCAAGTACTTACGATAGTAAGTCGCCACAAATGGTGTATCTCAGATGCGAGAGCCCTAGTGGTCTAATGGGGAAATATACGAGTCAAATGGAGAATTTAGTGTCAGGACAGAAAGTTGACCATGGTGGCTCAATGTTTTAGAGCGACTGTACGGAAACCAGGAGATCCGTGGTTCAAATCCCAGCCATGGCATTGGATTTTTCATGTTGACTCTATCCATTAAAAACCTTAGCCTATATACAGCTAGTGTGAAGAAATTATTAATTTCCATCAATTAACTAACATAGTAGTTTCCTACAATATCAGTTGGATATCTGCATTGAAACAAATTATGATACTTGATAAACAAGTCATGTCATTTAGGAAATTAACCTATTCCAAAAGAAGAAACAATTTCTTTAGTTCCATAAAATAGATTTTCTCTGAAAAACTTATTAAAATTGACCAAAATGAACACTAAAAATGAAGACATCAGGGATATACCAAATAAACTGTTCCAAGTGTGTTCTTTTAGATATTGGAAAAAACAAAAGTGTGAATTTCAGATTGAAAGAACACTTACGGAAAATTAAATATTAGTAACTCACCACCAGTTTTGAAATGGATGTTATAATGGTGTTAAAACCCTGAAAGAGTTCAAAATACTTATTAAAGTGAATCACGAAGATATTGACACACTGTTAGTGTCAATATCTTCGCAATTCACTTTTGTGCTAAGTTGTGCTTCACTGTCACTACACCTTTTAATTTTATACTTTGACTTTAGTATTGCTAAGGATGTGTTCAAGTCATAATGGACTCAGTCGATAACAGCTAGCATGCTTCTGTAGTATATGTTTATGTGAAACTATTTGAAAAATTACTTGTTAGTAACTTGTTACTTTTAAGTGGAGCGTAAGTGTTTTTACAGTTCGAGAAGTGGTTTAAAAACATTTTATTGGTGAAGCTCCACTGTTTATAAATACTTCTATTTATTGTTTTATTATAACTTGTTACTTGTTTAGATTGCAATGAGATTTATATTGAAAAGATCAAACGTAATTTAGAAACTAGAATCAAAGAACATTTTTTAAATACTAGATATAAACAGACTGATAAATTGGCCATAGCAGATCATTTTTGGTCATTTAACCATGAAATAAATCCAAAAGTTATAAAAGCAATCGAATGGTCTGATAGATTTAATGGTTTGGGAAAAAATATTTATTTTAAAAAATAGAAATCCTGTAATGAATTTTGAAATACTGACAATCGATACTGTCTTTAAGTTTATTCATTTTCAGAGTTTGGTAGTACTGGCAGAAATGTTGTACCTGTAGTGATCGTAATGTTGACAAGATTGCAGAAGACTGAAGATGTGAACGAATTAGTTTAGTTAATGTAAATTAATCATTTCTTCACACTAGCCATATATTGGCTAAGGTTTTTGATAGATCCAGCCAACATGAAAAATTCAGTGCCATGGCCGGGATTTGAACCACGGATCTCCTGGTTTCCGCCCAATCATTCTAACCCATTGAGCCACCATGGCCAACTTGCCGTCACGACATTCAATTCTCAGAAACTATTTATAGTTGGTTTATTAATACTTGTCACTTACTTGTGACGAGTATTAATAAACCAACTACAAATAGTTTCTGAGATTAATTTTGACGTCACTCTTACTAAATTCCTCCAAACACATAAGTTATTAAATTCTCCATTTGACTTGTATATTTCCCTTCATGGAAATTAATCATTTCTTCATGCTAGCCATATATAGGCTAAGGTTTTTGATAGGTTTTTTAAGGTTTTGTCTAGCGGGGAAATATACAAGTCAAATGGAGAATTTAATGTTGTGACAGCAAATTGGTCATGGTAGCTCAATAGGTTAGAGCAACTGGATGTAAACCAGGAGATCCGTGGTTCAAATCCCGGCCATGGCATTGAATTTTTCATGTTGACTATCTTTCAAAAACCTTAGCCTATATACGGCTAGTGTGAAGAAATGATTAATTTCCATCAATTAACTAAAATAATAAGAGTTACGCGATGAAGCCTGGGACTCAAGTACTTAGGATAGTAAGTCGCCACGAATGGTATATCTCGGATGCGAGAGCCCCTAGTGGTTTACCAGGAAAATATACAAGTCAAATGGAGAATTTAATGTCATGTCAGCAAGTTGGGCATGGTAGCTCAATGGGTTAGAGCGACTGGATGGAAACCAGGAGATTTGTTACAAATAGATAATTATATTTGTGTAGTATTGTAAGAATTGCTCATTTAATTTGCCATTATATACATAATGATCACTCTCTTTGTGATTTCATTGAATCCTCTCACACTTTAAAATAATGCAATTATTTTCTACTTGTTTGCACTTCTTTCAAAATATTACAAGAGCACATCTAGGCCCAACTTGCTAATGAAAATGAGTGTTCCTTTTAATGAGTATTTGAATATATTTGTTTCAGGATCCAAATGCATATATTCGAAAACTAGTTGCAAAGGTCATGGCTATGTTTTGCATCCTAGATATTGAGGAGGCCAAAAAGCACATATTTTTCTTCTTTGTTGAGGTATGTTTCTGTCAATTTGGTATTCACATGCTGCAGTGTTTCAATAACAAGTTAGAAAAGAACCTTGATAGTTTTTGGTAGTCACGTGACTGTGGTGGGAGGGGTAGGAGCACCAGGCTGGGTTACACTAAACTTTTTCCATTTCTGACAGTGAATCCAAGTCTGAAGCCATGTTGTAAACAATATTACGAGCATCATTTTTTCAACAACCGGCCCAAAATGCTTGCTTTATTAGCCAATTAAAATTATGTTTTCACAATAGAAAGAAAATAGATCAATTACTAACTCACAAATTGCGATCGAAAATTGCAAGCACTACATTTACTTGTAGGGAGCCAAACTGCATAGTGAAGTTCTCAAACACCACTGACCACCACAACATGCGCAGCAAACCAAAACATGTTTGTGCACGGATTCTTTTCCAACTTGTAGGCCTATAAACCATATCACTATTCACTTGCATGTATTCACTTATTATAATTTTGTCAATTTCATCTTGTTTTTCTTCTCCTTCTCAGTCTTTGTCTTCTCCTTCCTTGCTTTTACTTTTCTTCTTTTTGTTCATCTGTTAACAGAGATTTAAAAAAGTGATGTTAGTGTTACTAGTACCGACTCATCTTAACCCTTTCACCGATATGGACGTCATATGATGCCCAGGTTAAAAGGCCCCAAACCAATATGAACATGTATAGACATTGTGTGCATACATGCATTTAATGCTTATTTAATGATAATTCTTTTAAACTTTGTTTTACAGTAAATTTAAATAAATTCTATAAGAAGTAAATGCTTACCTTTAAAAGTTTTTTCTTGAATGGTACACCTCAAAACAGGGATAAACACACAAGGGCACATCTTCACGACAAATCGTACTAGTTTCCTTTCGGACACCTTTCTTGCGGTACACCAGATATTTTCTAAAGGGACGCGACGTTTTTGCTGTGGGTGGTACCCTTTTAAGAAAATGTTTTCCTTCAAGTCTGAGGGGTGCTGGGTTGATGGCTTTCTTACCCCCAGTATGGAGAGGTCTCTGAATGTTATAGTGCTCAATTAGGCTGCGAGCTTTTGTTATGCGAAATTCCAGGTAGATCATTGTCTTCCGTGGGTTGACATCTGTGCAAATTACTAAGCAATTGTATATGGTTATATCCAGCTGGTGTAAAAATACTTTTTTATACCATTTGATTGTTTTTTGCAAAGGGGGATATGCGTGTAATAACTGATCTACTAGATCCACTCCACCTATATGCATATTGTATTCCTGGATAATATCGGGCTTGAAAATTTACATTTTGCATTTTGCTACGAGCATCAATTTTTCCAGTATCAATCATCAAAATCTTAGAGCTGCAACAAACCTCCTGTCTTGCCAAGCAACATAGGTCAAGGGTGGGAGCTGATGCACCTGCATTTCTCCTCTTCTTAGAGCCTTCGTATTCACATCTTTTGACAAACCAATACAATTTGAGCGTACTGTTCCAATGGCATTTGTTTTTCTTTTGTGTAAGGCCATGGATAACTTAGGGGAACTGTACCAATTATCTAAATATACAGTCCTACCCTGATCAAGTACAGATTCCATCAGGTGCTTTACTATGGAACCAGATAACCCCAAATCTTTGTCTCCTGTGTTATCAGTCCCTTGGCCAGTGTATATGCAGCTATTGTAAAGATATACTGTTTTACTTTCACATACATAAAAACTTTTTATGCCAAATCTGGCCTTCTTTGTTTTGATGTATTTTTTCCAACCTAAGTGGCCCTTCCAAAGCATCAGGCTTTCATCAACAGTGATCTTTTCACTAGGCACATAATTTTCTGTGAATTTTGAAATAATGTAATCAAAAACTGGTCTGATTTTGTATAGTTTATCATTTACATTTTCTGTGCAGGTGAAATGAAGGAAGCGCATAATGGAATTAAACCTATTATTTGACATGCATTTCCCAAAAAATGGAGTAGCTAGCATGTCATCTGTAGACCAGTACATGTCTAGCATAGGTTTACGAATAACACCCATGAGCATAATTGGACCAAGTAGTCTGTCAATCTCATTCATTGTTACTTCTGTCCACTTCTGAATTCTACTCTTAGGTCCTAAATTGCCTTTAGAAATCAGGTCTTCCTTCACCCTACTCGCATATACATTTGTTTCCGAAACAATGAGGGATAGTAAGTCAGTAGTAAAAAATTTTGTGAAAATGTCAATTGGTTGGCTGTCAGAAGTTAGCTGAGTATACGGTTGTACACCAGAGGTTGTGCTCGTGAAGGTATGTCTATTTGTGTTAGAGTTATTTTGATACCTCCATAATGTTGATTCTTCACGAACACCTGTTAGAAATAAGTCATTTTCCTCTTCACTGCTACCTATATCCTCAACACCCCCTTCAAAATCTCAAAACTCGCCTTCAATGTCCAAATCACTGTAACAGCAAAAAGTCTTCCACATTTTCTGATGTAATATCAGAAGCCTGCACTCCTCCTACTTTAGCTAATTTATTTGCTACATTACTAGTTGAAGCCATGATTAGCACTGAGGAAACTATTTAAAATGTGTTTTAGCTAAAGAAATCGCTTGGATTTCTGACACAGTCAAAATTACTATATGAAATGAGCGAAGAAAACAGTTACGTCAGCTACCTTAAACTTCGGTTGTGCAATTAGCGAGATGCTGACAGAGTTTTCTTTCCAGCGTGTGTAACGGAACATACACAGTTATTATTGCGTGGTAGCATAAACTAAAACCTATAAACCTTGAACCCAACACTTCATTTATTCAGCTGATATACACATATAGTTTGTAAAACAAAAATACTCAGCATTAGGCGCATTCGATGCAAAGAATGGCTTTCTCTACAGTGATACAAATTAATGAAATTTCAACGAGTTTTTAATATAGTCTCTCTTTTAATGATACCGTAGATATATCCTGCCTTTAATAGGCTTTAAACCAGTTTTTGTTTTGCTAAAATAACTTAATAAATAAGAAAGATACGAATATTTATTTATGAAGCATTTAACAATATCAGTGTCTTGTTCTGTTTATTGGGTATCCATTTCCGGCCATGCAGGGTTTAAATAGCCATCGGCAAAGCGGTTAAAGATAAGTGGATTTGCTAATTTTGTTACATATTGTCACAAACGACTGCATTAATTACTCTCTGGTGACTCAAGTAGTAGGTGTGACGTCACTCCCTCCCCTCTATGTCTAGATGAATAATCTCTAAGCGATAGACGCTCTCTCTGACATTAGCTCTCTGAGGAATAGCATGAATTCGTAGGCAGCTCCCCTTCTGGACAGGTAAACGGCCGTTATGGCCGCCTTTGTAAATCTGTTTGTTGTAGTAAATATTCGTAAGTGAATTCCACTTTTAATTAGCTTTACTCTACCTTCGACCTGACCACGTGTTCCTTAATTATTCACAAAGTAAGAAAAGGTCGTCACAATATTCTATGTGTTGTGTCCATGTTAGCCCACTGTCTATCCATATTCCTAAGAACTTATGTGTGTCTCTTTTATCACAGTTTTTATTCTCAATCACAAGTGTCTGTTCCAATCGCTCTCTTTTTGAGAGGTCATACTTCATAAATTTTGTTTTATCCATATTGCACGTGAGATTGTTCCTTTTAATATTTCATTGGTACCCAAAACAATTGTTTCCATTAAAGATACATTACAAGCCCCCCCCCAAAAAAATACTGTAGTATCATCCACGTATGATGTTATCGTGGAATTTGTGGGTTGATTAATATCATTAACATATAACAGAAACATTAAGGGACCCAAAACGGACCCTTGAGGTACTATTCCCTGTTTTGACTTTACCTTTGACAAGCACTTATTACTTTTAATGTGGATTTCAGTTACCTGCTTTTTATCAAGTATGATTTACAAATTTCATAAGCTATTTCCCTTATTCCATAAGCTTCTAATTTAGCTAGCAGGAGATCATGCTTGACGCTATCAAAAGCCTTTGAGAGGTCAAGGAATAGTGTGTCCACCTTTTGATTTTGTTCTAATAAACTAATGACCTGATGGATATAATCAATAATGGCAGTTGTAGTTGAAAACCCTTTTCTATATCCATGTTGAAACTGGCAAAATATATTTTCCTTATTTAAAAATTCTAGCATCCAGACAAAGAGAACTCACTCATATATTTTCCCAATCTCTGATGTTAAAGTAATTGGCCTATAATTATTTCTATCTAATTTCTCCCCTTTTGTATAGATAGGCCTTACAATACTCGTCTTCAAGCAATCTGGAAATACTCCCTTCTCAATTGAGAAATTGATAAGATGTTCCAATGGTTTCGCTATTTCATTCTTGCAGTATTTTAGTTGCTTTGGGCTAATTTCATCCTAGCCTGATGTACTTTTATAGGCAAAATCCCAACTATTTTAATAATTTCACTTACATTTGTAGGGTTCACATACATTGTTGATTTGACATCCCCAATAATGCTTTTGCTTTTTCCTGAATTTTGCTGTATTAAATTTAAATAAAAATTATTTATATACTAATAATAATATAATAATATTTATTGAGGTACTAAGCTTTTACAATTTTTTGGACTGCCCTCTGTTTTGGCCCAGGCCACTGCTACACAGGACAGTCCATTTAGTATTGTGACTTTGTGGGTTCGTGAAATAAAAAGTCGAGGTTACAAACACAAAATATGGCACTTTATTTTCGTAGCAATACACTGTTCACAATTACATTTTTGACAGTTCGTCTTTACACGTACGCTCGGCCATACTTAAACAACACAACGCATGCCATAACAACACTACACTCAACTGACTGTCGCTTCCGGTATCGATCGGCCCCGAAGTTTCTCGATTCTCCTTTTATGGAGGGGGAAAACATTCTCGAAGCTTCGTGTCACTTCGAGTGGCAGGAGGAGAGGTAAACGAAGACTCAGCTACCCCTCCTGTCTCCCCTCCACAGGCCATCATTTATTGATCGGCATCGCGAGTCTGCCGCCAGGGTAACACTGCTCCCTCCTCAAGGCTGGTCGTCCCGAACAGCGCCTTCGTAGCGGGCCAGGCGATCCTGGTGTACCACCAACATCTTTCCTCGGGGCACCTTCTGGATGCGGTAGACCACATCGTTAATCCTCTTCACCACACGGTACGGCCCTTGCCATGGCTGCTGAAGCTTCGGGCAGCGTCCCTTGGTCCGGGTCGGGCGGTACAACCAGACCAGGTCACCTTGCTGGAACCCTTGGCTGTTGGCTTGCCTGTCGTATCGGGTTTTCATGCGGTCGCTCGCCTTCTGGATGTTCTGGCTAGGCATCTCGTGCATGTCGTGGAGGTGGTCCACCAGGTTCTCCACATACTCGGTCGCTGGCTGTTTCACCCCCGGAGGGCTACCAAAAGCCAGGTCACAGGGGAGGCGTAACTCTCGGCCGAACATTAAGCTGGCTGGCGTATCCCCGTGGTGTCGTGTGTTGACGAGCGGTAGGCCAGCAAGAACAGTGGCACCTTGACGTCCCAGTCTCGCTGATGGCTGGCCACGACCTTCCTCAAGTGTTCCTCTAAGGTCTTGATGTACCTCTCGACCATGCCATCCGACTGGGGATGTAGAGGTGTTGTGCGGGTCTTGTTAACCCCAAGTCTCTCTAGTGCCTCCTTCATCAGGTTGGACTCAAAATTGGTGCCTTGATCACTGTGTAGCTCTAATGGCACCCCAAATCGGCAAAACACTTACTCCACGAGGCAGTCTGTGATTGTCCTTGCCTCTTGGTTCGGGATGGCATACACCTCCGGCCACTTAGTGAAGTAATCCACGACCACCATCAGGTACTTGTTGCATCGGTCGGATATTGGGAACGGTCCAGCAATGACAACGGCGATCCGTTCGAACGGCGCTCCGACGTTGTACTGTTGCATGCGACCCCGGCTCCTAGTCTGGGGGCCGCGACTCGCCGCGCACACGTGACACTGACGGCACCATCTCTCAGCGTCTGCTCAGAGCCTCAGCCAGTAGTAGCGCTGCCGTAGTTTGTCAATCGTCCGGTTCGCTCCCAGGTGTCCCCCTGAAGTACCGGCGTGCACTTCTTCCAAGACTTCCGGGACCTTACTCCGGGTAAGTACCAACTGTTCTCTCTGCGTCTTCCCATCGGGTGATTCCCATACCCGGCACAGCATGCCCGCTCTGGTCTTCAACGAGTCCCATTGGGCCCAATAAGACATGAAGGTGGTGCTCCTTGGTGCGATGTCCGCCCAGGTTGGTCTCGTCCCTGCCTCCACTTCCCTCAAGAGTGGCCCCAAGTCTGCGTCCGCCAGCTGCTCCCTCCTCAGGCCTGCGCTATCCCAGCCATCCACAGGCACTGCCGTGACTACTCGAACTGCTGCGGCACGCTCCTTCTCCTCCACTCTTGTGCCTTGGCCGCACTCTTCTGGACAGGGTCTTCTGGACATAGCGTCCGCGTTACCGTAGCTCTTCCCTCTGCGATGTTCCGAGGTCAAGTCGTACTCATGCTGCCTCTGGACCCAACCTGCTGTCTGGCCTTCTGCTCGCGCCGTCACCATCACCTCCCTCCTCGCGGGGACAACCACGTCTTCGTTCAAGATGACCCTACCGTTTCCAAGGCGCTCTTCGGGTTGACGGAGTATGACCTCTTCTCCGTTGAGCCGCAGGACCTTCCTGCCGACGTCGACCATCGCCTTGTGGCTTCTGAGGGCATTTAGTCCCAGAATCACTTCCTCAGCCACCTTTGCGACGAACACCCACAGACGCACGGCACTCCCTCCCAAGGTCAGCTCCAGCAGGGCCTCCTCCACAGGCAAGGTGTCGCCCGATGCCAACACAAGCTGGTATGGTCAGCTCGGCTTCCTCGTCGGCAAACCCTTCGCCATGTCAGGTGTGATGATGGTCACGGCTGCCCCAGTGTCCACCAGCACGCGGCACGGCTTCCCTCTCACCCAACCGTCCGCGATGAGGCTGTCATCCATCTGCCAGCTGACGGCTGTCACTTGAGGGGATGGTGATAATGGCGCCGACGTGCCGCTCTCCACGCCGGGCCTTACTCGTTCTTCCGGCCGCTCCTCCTGGTGTGGGCAGTCTCTCTGCAGGTGCCCGGGCTGTCCACACCCCCAACACAGGCCACTAGGTGTTCGCCGGCTTCCCTCGGCTGGTCTTCTGTCTCCGACATAGCGGCACTCCTCGTTCTCGACGTCGGGATAGATGCTACCTTGGCCGCCTCCATCCTTAATGCTGCTGTCAGCACCTCGTGGATGGTTTTATAATCGCCGAGCATTAGGCACTGACGAATCTCCGTGCCCCGTACCCCGTCGACAAAGTTGTAGGCGGCTTCCCGGGATACGAACTCCAGTGGCAGGTCAACCAAGGCCTTGCTAGCCAGCTGCTCAGTCGCAATGGCAAACTCCTGCAGCGTCTCCCCCGGCTGCTGTGACCTTGCCTTTAGTTGGCTGCAGTACGCTGCGGCTAAACGGTGGTTCCTGAAACGATTCTCCAGGGCGTACCAGATGTCCTTGGGCGCCGCCGTTGTCTGCACCGCGTTTAGGACTTCCGCGGCCCGTCCCTGGAGGCTGGCTATTAGCTGTGTGGCCTCCTCCTCCGGTGACCATCTGTTGTGCTTGGCCACTGTGTCGAACTGGTGGCAGAAGACCTCAAATGTTGACGCGCCGTCATATTTCGGCGGTTTGACGCGTGCAGATGTTGTGTCGCGTCCCGGCGCGTCGGCCTTCAAATCCTTCAGTTTCCTGCGGACGACGTCTACTATGGCATTCAGGGCTTGACGCTGCTGTCGGCCTTTCCCTCCAGGTTGTCAACGCCCTCGTCCACTTGGCCCATCCGCTTGCCCAGCTCCATCACGTTATCCCTCACGCCGGCCAACTGTTCTTCAAACTTCACGGCAAGGGCCGCGTTTGCCGCTTTCATCTCCATGGCCAGGCTGTCGTTCGCTGTCCTCATTTCTGTGGTCAGTTCGGCCATCTTTGCGGTCATTGTCGCGGCCAAGTTGTTGTTTGCCGCTTCTGTTTTTGTTGTTAACTCGTTCAACTTCGCTAAAAGCATTTCCAATGCCGATTCCATGGCCGTAATGTTCGGTGATGTTATCGTCCCGCTTCCTGACACCAGTTGTGACTGTGGGTTCGTGAAATAAAAAGTCGAGGTTACAAACACAAAATATGGCACTTTATTTTCGTAGCAATACACTGTTCACAATTACATTTTTGCCAGTTCGTTTTTACACGTACGCTCAGCCATACTTACACAACACAACGCACACCATAACAACACTACACTCAACTGACTGTCGCTTCTGGTATCGATCGACCCCAAAGCTTCTCGATTCTCCTTTTATGGAGGGGGAAAACATTCTCGAAGCTTCGTGTCACTTCGAGTGGCAGGAGGAGGGGTAAACGAAGACTCAGCTACCCCTCCTGTCTCCCCTCTCTCCACCGCCCATCATTTATTGATCGGCATCACGAGTCTGCTGCCAGGGTAACAGTATATTTACAGACGTGTTACAATATGTGTTATTACAGAATAGTCACTTATTATTCCTTCTCTCTTTTTACAGTCCATATCCACTTGTTTTTTACCTTACTTAAAAACTGACCTATGTTTTTATAATTTTTACTTAAAACCTTGATTAAGCTGATTCTCCTATTCATTTTTGATATTTGACATTCTTTCCTCCACATCTCTGTTTCCTAGTGCTATCTATATACCTCTCCCTCCCCCAGCTATTTTTCAATGGAATATAGAAAACAAGTGATCTCTTCTCTGCTATTTGACTAAACATTTTCTGGATCTCCATGTCTTCAAATCTTATTGTAGCCCCTTTCCAGAAACCTTTATAATTATTATCTCTCTTTCTCCAAATATCACCCATACCATTATCTTCCAAATTATTCCGTAAATTACCCATACTTTATTTGGTAAACTTAGTTCTTGATACTTCAAGCATTGTTTCAGTATATTCCCCTCCTCTAGATTCAATACCCTATACCAATATTTTAGTGACCTTTCTATAACTAACCCTTTTCTTGGAACTCTACCCATTTCAATTAGAGCTACTTCATTTGCTGTTGATATTGGCAGCCCTAGAACTTCCTTACAAAACCCCCTGTGTACATAATCTAAAACTTACTAGCTTCCTTATTACTTGCTATTGTGAACCTGTTCTCCTCCTGGACCACGCAAACTGTTCAAGTGTCTTCTTGCTTCTCAGCTTTATTCCTTCATCATCCTTCACCTGTTTATCTAGAACCAGGATACTGCCATGAGGCGATGATACAATTTGGTTATCTTTCCCTCCCGCCACTCTTGCATCCCTCCTTCGACCTTGGGTGGTTGCTTCTCCCTCCTCCTTGCTGCTACCAATCGGCTGTATCCAGCTTCGTTTCCCTCTCCCGCTAGACCACGCGATGCTTCTAGCTCCTCTTTGCTCGGTGATAACACATTTTTTCTTTGCTGCTGCCATCTCTCTCTCGTGTCTTACTGACGTAACCTCTCTTGTTTCGTCATCTCTTGCTGGCTCATTTCTTTTATCTTTCTCTTCTCCCTGCGATGATGGATCATCTGACATGACTACTGGCATCATGGCTTCTGTTGACGTCGCTACTGCCCTATCCTGCCGCTCTTCGTCCCACACGTGTCCGGATCTTGGTGAACTCGAAGTTGTTGCATTGGCGATAATTTCCTGCGTATGGTGTAATTTTTGCTGATTTGTTTTCTCTTGCATTGTCCCGTTGCGCCATACATCTCTCTTGCCCGTAGAAGTAGCATTGATTCCTTCAATCCATAGTTGTAAGTTTCGTATATATGCTCTCTTCCCTGCAGCTCTCGCCTCCATCATTCGCCGGATTAGGTTCTTTTTTGTGATTCTTTGCATTGGCGTTGGGTCTTTGTTTATAAATATATCGCTCCCTTTCAGCATTTTTGCTCTGCCCAATATTTCATGAATTAATTGCATTGTTGAGAACTGAACAATGATTGCTCTTTTTCCTTTTTGTTTTCCTATGCGATAGGCGTCAATAATCTCCCATCCATGTATCTCTAATTCTAATTTATCTTTCAATATTTGAGATATTTCTTGCACTGGCCAAAAATCTCTTCTTTCCTTTACTCCTATAAACACCAAATTAAATCTTCTTCTCCTCTCATCTGCTCTTTCTATTTTTATTCTCATTTCTTCCATGTCTGCCCGAATCCCTTGAATTTCTCTACCAACTTCATCTTTAATTTCCTTCGCTATCTTATCCAGATTATTAGTTATCCTTTGCTCCATACCATCCATTTTGCTGATTTTCTCCACCAGTTCTGCTAGAATTCCCTGTATTTCCTCTGAGCCCGGGTTTTGCTCAATTCCAGCTATCAATAGCATTATCAAATTTTAGATGAGTCGCGTTTTTTACACATCTGCTTCACTTTCGTACCTATTTTGAGGACATGTTTCGCAAATCTTCGCTTGCATCTACGGCTCTTGTGCGACTGACGCTAGATCCAGCGGTGTGGGTAATTCTGGGGTTGTTGCTGCCATCTGTTGATTTAGTGATGAACTGAAATGTGGGATTCTCTTCTAGCGGGATTTCAAAGTTCATTAGTTGGTTTTTATGTTTTTCTATGTATATCCTCTCCCATATGACGAGTTCACTATGTTTTTGTACGTATTTTAGTAATTTTGTGCTATCTTCAATTTCATGATTTTCAGACCAGAAATGAGCTGCTATTGCGGACTTATCAATATTTTTGTATCTTAAGTGCCTGAAGTGTTCTTTCTTTCTAGTGCCTATGTTCCTTTTTGTCCTTCCTATGTAAATTTTTTCACTTAATTTTGTAAATGCCTGACTTTTCCTCTGGTTTTATCTTATCAGTATTATTACTGTGAAGTAGGTTTTTAATGTTGTAATTGTTTTTTGGTGCCAATGTTATATTGTATTTCTTGAATATTTTTTGGAACTTTTTTGTGGCCCAGGGGTGGTAAGTAAATTTAGCAAATCTAGTTTCTTGTTTTATTGGTGTGAGAGCTGTGATCTGTTTTAATTTCTTTTGAAGTTTGAATAATTTTAGTTTTTTATCTACAAGGTTTTTTCCATATCCATTTTTGATTGCAGTTTTTAAGATTTGATGGTATTCGTTTTGATATTCTTGCTGGCTGAGAGGTAGATTTACTAATCTGTGTGTTAGACTGTTGATGGTTGCATGTTTGTGTGGAATTGGGTTGAAACTATTTGCTTTGATGTAATTATCTGTGTGTGTTGCTTTTCTATGAATGCCAAATTCTAGTTTTTCATTGCCTTTTTTGATTTTAAGGTCTAAAAAAGGTAGAGTACAGTCCTCTTCAGTTTCTACTGTGAATTGTATGCTGGGTTCTTGCTGGGTTCTTGCTGGTATGCTGGGTTCTTGAATCTCGATATCAATAGCATCATTAGAATTATGATTACCAATAGTAATCCCTCCATTTTACTGCCTCCCATACCTTTTTTTTTTTTTTTTTTTTTTAATAATATTTGCCTGAAGAGTCCAATTCTTGCTTTGTAGACTGTGATTCCTACACCCATTGCTGGTTGAGTCACTTTTGTTCTCACACCTCAGGAGCTCACTGTCACACGTCCTCCTTCCACTGCTCACTTAGCACTCCTATTTATATACTCACAGATTTTATGTGGATCCTTCTCAATAATCCCATTTATTTCTAACTGGAAATTTTCTACTTCAGTTTTTGAAATCTTATTTTGATTTATAATTCCCCACAATGTCTCAGAAGCATTTTTGGATGAAATTTAAAGGGAGTCGTTTAATGACACTAAACAACACTTAACTTTTAAATTTTTTCGGAACATGTTTCAGAGACTTTGCCTCCATCCTCAACCGGTCATCGACTGGTTCTCATTGGTGTAGTTGCCGATATTTTGTGATAGGTCTGCTCTGGTGGCGTTTCAAGGAACTTGCTAAATAAAATCTTTCTGGGGGATGTCGAAATTGAATACTTTGTTCCTATTTTTTGAAATGAAGATGTATGTTTAAACATACATGAGGAAAACAAGAACTATCCACATGGGAACAAATCTTCATTTCAAAAAATAGGAACAAAGTATTCAATTTCGACATCCTCCAGAAAGATTTGTTCAGCAAGTTCCCTGAACCGCCACCAGAGGAGACCTATGACAAAATATCGTCAACTACACCAATGAGAACCAGTCGATGGCCGGTTGAGGATGGAGACAAAGTCTCTGAAACATGTTCCGGAAAAATTTAAAAGTAAGTGTTGTTTAGTGTCATTAATTGACTCCCTTTAAATTTAATTTATTATAACAACACTGTTTTCAACACTTCCAAGAAAGGAATTGCATTTTTGGATGTTGAATAGTGTGCCTTTAATATTTCTGTTTATTAATTTTTAACTGTTTTAGATACTCCCTCCTATATCCACTATACCTTTTTTCTTAAATTTCTGAAGAGGTAGATTTGTATAATATATAGCAATCCTTAGCTTTTTCCCTTAGCTCAATAATGTAACTAGGAATATTAACTTAAGTATATCCATTCCTCACTTTCTTGGTTAACACAGGACATACTATATCATAATGCATTTTAAAAAATACATCCCATTTATCATCGATGTTGACAGAATTGTATACATCCTCCCAACTTTCCTGTTTTAACCCTTTCACCGATATGGACGTCATATGACGTCCAAGTTAAAATGCCCCAAACCGATATGGACGTGTATAGACGTCCTGCGCATACATGCATTTAATGCTCATGTAACGCCAATTATTTTAATCTTGCTGTTTTACAATAAATTTAAATTAGTTCTATAAGGAATGTAAACGTATCCTTAAAGGTTTCTTTTTGAATTGTACACCTCCAAACCTGGATAAACACCCAAGGGCACATCTGCAGATTCACACCCAATAATATTGGTTTCCTTGCGAACTTCTTTTTCGCAACACACTACACATTTTCGAAATGGTTACAAGTTTTTTGGGTGTGGGTGGTATACTTTTAGGAAAGTGTTTTCTCTCAAGTATGAGGGATGATGTGGTGAATTTTGCTACCCCCTAGTATAAAGAGGCCTCTGAGTATTATAATACTCAATTAGGTTACGAGCTCTTTATACGCGCAAGTACAGGTAGATGAATGTCTTTTACAGCTCTGAAAATTACTAAACAACTGTGCATAGTTACATCCAGTGGTATAAAAATACTTTTTTTTACCATTTAACTCTTTTCCGTAAAGAGGGATAGCTGGTAATAGCTGATCCGTATCACGCATATTTGACCCGCCATTTCCCCAAACAATGGAGTAGATAACATGCCAGCTGTAGACCAGTACACGTCACTGCTACGTATGTCCTAAAGTTCTCCTTCATAATCGTACAACAAATCTTCCAGATTTTCTACAGTAATATCAGAAGCCTGTACACATCATACCCAAGCTAATTTATTTGCTACATTACCGGGATAAGCCATGGTTAGCATTGAAATTTAACAATTTCAAATGTGCCATACATTTAGCTCTTGATAGCTACAAGAAATCACTGAACAAAGAGAGAGTATAAATAACTGAAATACAGAGCGAAAACTGCTGCATAAGGCTACTAGAAACCTTGGTTGAGAAACACTGTAATAACAGATGCTGACAGAGTTTTCATTCCTGTGTGTGAGTGCGTGACGCAACATATTCTCGTCATATTATCGCTTGGCATAGCATAAATAAACTAAACTTGAACCTGAGAAGTCACTTACGTAGCTATACATACATACTATGGCTCGTATACACACAAAACAAAATGATTCACATATTAGGCACGTTCGGCACAAAGAATGGCTTTTGCTACAGTGAAACAAAGTAGTGAAATTTCAACAATTTATTAATGTAGTCTCTACTTTATTGTTACTGTAGATTTATACTGCCTTTAATGAGTTTTAAACCAGTTTTTGTTTCGTTTAAGTAACTTAATAAATACGGAAGATACGGAATTGTATTTATGATGCATTTTTACAGCATTTAACAATTTAAATGTCCTGTTCTGTTTATTGGGTATCCGTTGCCGGCCCCTGAAGGATTTAAATGGCCATCGGCGAAGCGGTTAATAGACTTACTAAATTTTCTAAATTTATTTCTTTTAATTGCCTAAAAGTTCTAGTAATATTTTGTTCTTTATTTCCTGTAAGTGTTACTCAGCTCAAGATACTGAGCTGAATGGTCACAGATACATGAAACTATTATACCTGCAGTTATTACTTCCTCCTTCATATTTGTAGCGATATTATCAGTGGTAGTAGCAGTGTTTACTAAAATGCATGTAGGTTCATAAATAATATCTACAATATTGTAACTATTAAAAATGTTTTTCAACTTACTACTCATGCCGTTATCTGCTAAATTTATGTTTAGATCCCCAGCAAGAATTATATTTATATTTTCTGTTACATAATCATTTAATAATCTATCTAAGCAACTCAGGAAGTCGGTTACAGATGATGCGGGTGATCTATGCAGGTCAAATATCAGTACATTTTCTTTATGGGTTGCATCAGTTTACAACAAAAGCATCCCAGTCAGGGAACCTGGTTGGAAAGAGTAAAAGAACAGTTGGAAAAAGGTGCATTAGGTGATTCTGGGTGCATAGACATGGTATAATACAGGAAGTATGGAAGGATGTTGGAACTGGATTTGAGGATATATGTTGTCAAGCAGTGTGGGCTAAACTGGTATGGTGAAGCTTACTGTTTTTTTTTTTTTAGGATTTTGGGAACAACGTTAAGGTTACAAAAGTATTTAGAAGTCAGTAGTAAAGGAAAAGAGAAGCAATAGCTTGGTATTGACTAGGGGTATGGAGATTGAGGCCAAAGGATCAGTGTAATGAAGGGTTGCTGTCCGGTATGTGGGGACAAAGAAGACTGAGGTCATATTATGTGGGAATGTAGAGTAACAGAAAAATGGAGCAAAAATTTAATTAGCGATAAACGGTTGGTAATAATATTGCAACAATAAAGAAAATATATCGAAATTTAACTGTATTGGAACACCACAGTGAAGCGAAATAATTATTAAATTATAGATGAGTCGTATTTATTACACATCGGCTTCACTTACGTACCTATATTGAGGACATGTTTCGCAAACCATTGTTTGCATCGTTGGCTCTTATGCGACTAAAGCTTGATCCAGTGGTGTGCGTGTGTGTGTATCAGCAGACATAAACATAGCAAACTCATCATATGGGAGAGAATATACATAGAAAAACATAACCAACTAATGAACTTTGAAATCCCGCCAGAAGACAACCCCACATTTAAATTCATCACAAAATCAACAGATGGCAGCAGCAACTCAAGAACTACCCACACCGCTGGATCAAGCTTTAGTCATATAAGAGGCAACGATGCGAACGATGGTTTGCAAAACATGTCCTCAATATAGGTATGTAAGTGAAGCTGATGTGTAATAAATGCGACTCATCTATAATTTAATAATAAAGAAAGTGTTTATTGATTTGGAACAGGTAAGGCAATTAGGTGTATTTTTGTATTATGTAAAAGCAAAATGAAAAAGAGAAAAGTTGTGAGTAAGAATGGGCATTGTATATTTAGAATTCAAAGCATATTTAAATTAGGTTGTAAATTCCATTGTGTAAGGACTATGATGCAATGAAGCACAAAATTAATATAATTTTGAGTCGAACTAATACTCAATGCTCCATTTATTGCTAGTATTTACCTAGAACACGTTTCGTTAGGATCTTCCTAACATCATCAGCTGTTGTCGACTAATGGACGTTGTAAATATTAAAAGCAGAAGCATTATTAACAGTGAAGTATTCTTCATATTTGAGTTTGATTTATGAGTCACTATATTTACACTCAAACTTCACTTTCTTGTTGTATAATTGAAACGTTTTCAAGATCATTCGATCTCATCCTCAGCTGTTTGGTGACTAAATGAACATTCCTCTTCTTCCACTACTACATAGGAAAAACTAAGAGAAACTTGTTAACCAGGTAAAAAGAACACCAGAGGAACATTAAGTTGAAACAAACAGAAAAATCTGCAGTGTCACACCATTTTTGGACAGAAAACCACAACATTGGCCACAACATTAAACTCTTAAAATCTTTAAGTACACCCATAGAATTGGATATTTGGGAAAAAATATTCATAAACAAAAACCGTGATAAAGTTATAAATTTTGAAAACCCGTCATTAAATGAAGTATTAAAACTTAGTGCCCCTAACACCAGATGGCAGAGTGATCGGAGCTCCATAGTAGTGGAAGAAGAGGAATGTTCATTTAGTCACCAAACAGCTGAGGATGAGATCGAATGATCTTGAAAACGTTTCAATTATACAACAAGTAAGTGAAGTTTGAGTGTAAACATAGTGACTCATAAATCAAACTCAAATATAATGGACGTTGGTTTGGTGAACTCCTTGGAGGTGATAGGTGCATCTCTGTCGGTATCTTGATGAACTTGAAATTTGGGTTTTCTTCAAAGGTAGTGTTGAAATTAAACAATTTTCTTTCATATTTCTTTATGGAGATTTTTTCCCACGTGGTTAATGCAGCTGGACCTAGGACACTTTTTAATAAGTGAGTTTCTCGTTGTATATCATGATTCTCCTTTCAAAATTGGTATGCTACCGCCGATTTATCCATTTCTTTGTTCCTGATGTTCGTAAAATGCTCTTTAAGCGTAATGTTAAAGTTCCTTTTTGTTTTTCCAATGTAAAAGTTGTCACAGCCCTTGATGTTAGGAAGATCCTAACGAAACGCTTTCTAGGTAAATACTAGTAATAAATGGAGCATTGAGTATTAGTTTGACTCAAAATTATATAATTAGGTTGTAAATATTTCATTTGTAGGTATAAGAATTGCAGTTATTGACAAGTAGCTATGGCCAACCCCAGCTGATGCTTGGCAATAAATAAAAAAATACCTTCAGGGGAAATGGCCAGAGTCTTCTTAACCGCTTCGCCGATGGCCATTTAAAACCTTCAGGGGCCGGAAACGGATACCCAATAAACAGAACAGGACATTTAAATTGTTAAATGCTGTAAAAATGCATCACAAATACAATTCCGTATCTTCCGTATTTATTAAGTTATTTAAACAAAACAAAAACTGGTTTAAAACTCATTAAAGGCACTATAAATCTACAGTAACAATAAAGTAGAGACTACATTAATAAATCGTTGAAATTTCACTACTTTGTTTCACTGTAGCAAAAGCCATTCTTTGTGCCAAACGCGCTAATATTTGAATCATTTTGTTTTCTGTGTATACGAGCCAATGTATGTATGTATGTATAGCTACGCAAGCGACTTCTCCGGTTCAAGTTTAGTTTATTCATGCTATACCAAGCGATAATCATATGAGAATATATTGCGTTACACACTCACACACTGGAAAGAAAACTCTCTGTCAGCATCTGTTATTACAGTGTTTCTCAACCAAGGTTTCTAGTAGCCTTATGCAGCTGTTTTCGCTCTGTATTTTAGTTATTTATAATCTCGTTGTGTTCAGAGTGATTTCTTATAGCTATCAAGAGCTAAATGAACGGCACATTTGAAATTGTTAAATTTCAATGTTAACCATGGCTTATCCCCGTAATGTAGCAAATAAATTAGCTTGGGTATGATGTGTACAGGCTTCTGATATTACTGTAGAAAATCTGGAAGATTTGTTGTACGATTATGAAGGAAATCTTTAGTACTTACGTAGCAGTGACGTGTGCTGGTCTACAGATGGCATGTTAGCTACTCCATTGTTTGGGGAAATGGCGAGTCAAATATGGGTGATGCGGATCAGCTATTACTAGCTATCCCTCTTTACGGAAAACAGTTAAATGGTAAAAAAAAAAAAAAAGTATTTTTATACCACTGGATGTAACTATGCACAGTTGTTTAGTAATTTTCAGAACTGTAAATTCATGCAAGACATTCATCTACCTGTACTTGCGTGTATAAAGAGCTTGTAACCTAATTGAGTATTATAATACTCAGAGGCCTCTTTATACTAGGGGGTAGGAAATTCACCACATCACCCCTCATACTTGAGAGAAAACATTTTCCTAAAAGGATACCACCCACAACCAAAAAACTTGCAACCATTTCGAAAATGTGTAGTGTGTTGCGAAAAAGAAGTTTGCAAGGAAACCAATATTATTTGGTGTGAATCTGCAGATGTGCCCTTGGGTGTTTATCTAGTTTTGGAGGTTACAATTAAAAAAGAAACCTTTTAGGGCACATTTACATTCCTTATAGAACTAATTTAAATTTATTGTAAAATGGCAAGATTAAAATAATTGGCGTTAAATGAGCATTAAATGCATGTATGCGCAGGACGTCTATACACGTCCATATCGGTTTGGGGCATTTTAACTTGGACGTCATATGACGTCCATATCAGTGAAAGGGTTAACTCTTCTCGCTCAGTAACTCCTGCATTTTGCCACAGTGGTCTCTCTATGTTCCATGTCAAAGCATCTAGAATAGATTTCTCACCAGGAATGTTTCATATGTTTTTCTGTTTTTTATTTTGGAGTTACAGAGTTTTTAGTCTTATAAAAGATAGGAGTTTGTATTAGTTTTATACAAAAACACATATGTGTAGTGAAAAGTATTTTTGCTTATGCTAGAAAATCATACTCTTCCTATTTTCAAATTTTCTATTGTATTGTGAATATTTGTAAATTTTTCTTTGCAGAGATATCTAAGGTTGCAAATGATTTTGATTGTTTCAGGTTGTTAACACTGAAACTGAAGAATTAGCTGTTATATCCTTAAAGGCTATTTTTGACATATTTCTAAAGCATGGAGTACAGCCTTTCCAATTGGAAGATGACGATACAGGTTAGTCACGTTATTCTAATGATATTTTCAATTCTAGAAAGATACCTTGTGAATGGAATTATTCCCTAAGTTACACAATATTCATTTTATCTGAAATTGAACCCAGTTTATGAGGTACATGGTTTATGAAGCTGCAGGAATGTACAAGTCATTGTAGTGAATGGAACTATTGTAGACACATGCAGCACCCTGAATTCTGAACTCTCACCTCTTACTAAAGCATAATGTGAATAATACCCACGTGCAACTGTAGACAACATATGTTGATAGTATATTTCCTTAGATAAGCATATAAGGGGCACTATTTATATTTTGAGCCTTAGCAACCCTAATGTTCATCACTAAATCAACAGATGGCAGCAACAACCCCAGAATTACCCACACCGCTGGATCTAGCGTCAGTCGCACAAGAGCCGTAGATGCAAACGAAGATTTGCGAAACATGTCCTCAAAATAGGTACGAAAGTGAAGCAGATGTGTAAAAAATGCGACTCATCTAAAATTTAATAACCCTAATGTTGTTGGTGCCAATGGAAAGTTTGACATTGCTCATCATAATCTACTTCAGACATTATTATTTGAAGCAAAAGGTTAGAAACAGTGATGTATTTAACATTTGAAAGTAATGAGTCGGTAATTCAAACACAAACATCACTTAAATTATCCTTACTTGGACATGGTTCGGAGAACGGTTTGTCCGCATCGTCAGCAGTTATCCGACTGGTTGGATCCATGGTTTCCTGAAGTGAGTTGGTTGTCTTTGGTGACATCTGTTGTCTGTGAGATGAACTTCCAAAGAGAGTTTTCAGGCAGCAATTCGAAATTTAAAGTATACTGTTTGTTTTTTATAATTAGCAACTTTTCCCAAACATCGAGTTCGGCTGCATTACTGGCTGGCTTTAATAGTTTTATATTTGGTACAATTTCATGATTGGTGGACCAGAAATGGTGGGCTATTGCTGACTTTTCTATTGGTTTGTATTTCACACATCTCATATGTTCCTGTAGTCTAATGTAAACTTCTTTTGGTTTTTCCTATGTAGGACTTATTGCAGTGTGAGCAGTTGATTTTGTATATACCTGATTTCTTGTTTTCAGGTACTGGGTCTTTCAGGTTGTTGCATAATAAGTTTTTTAAACTGAATTTATTTATTGGGGCTAGGATGATGTACTTCTTGAATATCTTGTTGAATTTATGATGCACTCTGGGATATGTGAATTTCCTGAACTGTGTCTTGGTTTTTGATTCTGTTAATTTTGTGGTATCCAATATGTGTTTCCGTTTCTTGAATTTCCAAATTTATAATCAAATCAAAGTAAAAAAAACAGCGTCATTTGTTTTGTTTACATTAACTTGAAAATTGTCTTAACAAAACCATGGACTTTAACTTGTGAAAATGTTCGTGCAGTGATTTATTATGACTTTTGACAAGGATTATCAAGACAATATACATCGATCAACTAACTTCCACATTTGGTGACGAAGCTCCTTCTTTTGCCACCGTGAAAAGCTGGTATAGCGAATTTAATCATGGCAGCTATTTGTTCAATGATAAAGTTTGTGAAGGTCATCCAAAATCAGTTGTACAAAATCAGAAAGCATTGATGCTGTACGAAAAGAAATTTGGTGCTGACTTGGATCTTATACACTTCAGAGTACTAAACTGGCAACAGGGCAGAACGGACTTGGGTACAGTTGTTCCCGTGGAAGTGAGGAAAAAGGAACTAAGTGACATGACAACTACAAAATAGATGGAAGAAGTTATAAGAAATAATGGTTTGGCAATGAGATTTAAGCAAGAATGGAGGAAATGTGGATAATATAGAGTTGGAGAAGATAAAAACAAAGATGGGAAGAAGAATGCAAAGTATGTAAGACTTCATGAGAAGATGAAACTTAATTTTTGGGATAGAAGAACAAACAGGAATTGGAGCATTTCAAGGGATACAGGAATTGTTAATGAAGGGACTAGGGATGATTATGAGAGGCTTTGAACTGCAAGAGGCATTTAGAATCGTGAAATTGGAAGGCAAAAGAAATATGTTGGTGAAATTCAGCAATACAGAATTCCTAATAGAAGTATTAAAACAAACAAAAAAGCTAAGGGAACATCTATCTATATTAATAAGGATTTTTCTTATGAACGAAGAAACAAAGGAGGAAGCTGCTCAAGTTGTTCTTGGGAAGCAAGCCAGGTGAAAAGACGATTAGAAATCAATGTTTTGAGAGTGTGCATCTCTCCCATCATCAGGATATTTATTAAATGTTATAAACACAAATGAATCACTGGATATAACACAATATAAACAAAGACAAAACACTATAAAAATAAGAATTTTGACAGACTGTTTTCATTAAATTAAATGCCAGGTTAGGAGATGGCGTGAGTATAGAAAATTGTGTCAAAGAGACGTAACTACTTAACTTGATTGTCGAGCTGTATTGATCTTTGCTTCTTAAGTCGAAAGATTTCCATTTTTAAGGCCGGTTTCCAAGAGGAGTTCAACTGAAATCCAGCATCACACTTAAGCGTGCTCCTCTTGAAGGAATTGGCCAAAGCCTCCTTAATTCTTTGCTCCCAGTAACTGTTGCATTTTGCCAAGATGGTTGTCTCCCGAAAGTTGTATCTATTGTCATTATCAAAACAATACTCTGCCAGCCCAGACTTCTCAGGTTGCATTAAACGAATGCTCCGTTCATGTTTTTTTATTCTGGTAGTGATGGTGCTTCCCGTTTGTCTATATATATTCCTATATATTTGTCAAGGAGGAAGCTGATTGAAAGAAGTAAGGCGAGGAAACAATGTTTCAATGTATTTATACAAAACAGCAAACTGTGGATTGATGGGCGAGTGGCTGAACAGAAAGGTGGCATAAGGAACGTCCAAGATGGAGAGCATGCGAATGTTAATGATGCAGCAGACTTAAACTGACTTCAGCATCTGGTGTGAATATCTGAAATGTGCATGGAATAAATGCAGTGTGCATTGACAGAGGGAAAGTGATGAACAATGTAAATGGAGGAGAAGAAGGGAAATCACAGAAATGGCAGTTGGCGGAGTGAAGAAGAAAATAAAAAATGTAATTGCATTAAGTACAAAGTGAAACAGGTATGGGAATCCAGGTGATTCAGAAAATTAGCGAAAAAAGTGTGGGATGTAAGGGATTGGGGAAAAACAGAATGAAACAAGTGTAGAGGTGCAAGGGATCAGGGAAAATCAGTGTGAAACAAGTGTAGGGATTCAAGGGGTTACAAAAGGGACAAGATTTATGCAGGGGATATCGAGATGTAGGAACATATCAGCAAGGCATAAATATGGGTAAATTGTAGACAGAAGGAAATAGAATGGTGTCGTGAGAGATATAGGAAAAGATATGAACAAATTTAATTTGGCTGTACAAATTGCGGAAAGCTGCTATTGAAATTGAATAATAATTAGTAATAGGGAAAGGGAAAGCAAAGGGTTCATGTGAGATGTATTGAAAAGTTAGGTTAAGTGAATACCATATGAAACAATAATATGAAGCAGAAATGAGTGTAATAATTTACAGAGATAGACAAAAATGTAAAGTATGTAATTGTATTGAAGGTCTGCCCTGTTAGCAAAAGGGCACAGGGGTAGCCCAAGATGTATTTGTTTTAGTACTCAATAAATCATATCATCATATCAGACATTTCAATAAGTTTATCAATGTGTTTTTGCTAAAATGGAAAAAGTGCAATATCAGTCAGCGATTCATTTTTACTTTTAGCGAGGAAATAAAAGCGAAATTGAATGCTGTTTATGGACCCCTTTTGCCTATTATGGCAACAGTTAGATATTGGTATAACAAGTTTAAATGTGGTCGAACATCCATTTTTGACAAGGAGCGCCCAGGACACCCTTCAGATGTGGTTACTGAGGAAGTCATTGAAAAAGTCCACGATATGATTCTTGCTGACCATCGAACATAAGTTCATGAAGTGGCAGAGGCCATACATGTATCGAACGGAAGAGCAATTCATATTTTGCATATGTTGGAGATGAGAAAGCTTTCGGCCCAATGGATGCCACATTTGCTCACAGGGGACAATGGGTGTGGCTTTCAACTTCAAAGTTGTGTAAGCGAAATTGAAAGGATGTTTTGCATTGACTTGTCACTGACAAAGAAATCTGGATTCATCATTATAGTTCAGAAACCATGTAAGAATCCCAGCAATGGGTTGAATCCAGAGAATTTGGTCCAAAGAAAGCAAAGAAAAGTATTGGCCAGAATAGTAATGGCAATGATTTTTTGGGATGCAAACGGTGTCATACTCATTGACTTCTTGGAAAAAGTAAAAGGAGTACTGGAGCATATTACAGTGAGTTATTGGCCCAATTTGACAAGTTTAAGGAGACACGGCCCCATATGGTGAAGAAGGAAGTTTTATTTCACCACAATGTCCCAGCACATTCATCCAGAGTTACTGCTGCCAAATTGCATGAATTGCTATCACACAACCCATATTCTCCCGTGCCCAGACATGAAGAAATGGCTTGCAGGAGCAAAATTTAGATCAAATGATGCCATCATCTTGGAGACAGAGGCATGTTTTACACAGCTTGACAATCATTATTTTTTGGAGTAGTTAAAAAACTGGCAGGAGCGTTGGGAGAAGTGTATATCCCTAAAAGGGGATTATGTTGAGAAATAATTATTTTGTTACTAAAATTAGGCAAATGAGTCAATCTTGTATATACTTTTCTCCAAGTACAAGTTTTTTTAATGAAGACTAGTTTCTGGGAATTTCTTCCCTATCCTCAGTTCTATGGTTGACTGATGATGCATCCGGTGTCTGCATCTGACTTGGTGTCGTGCTGCCATCTAATGTTCTGGTAAGTTTGATGACATCATATACGGCGGGGAATTCAAAATTCATCTAGAGGTCCTGTTTCTTTGTAATAAATATGTTTTCCCAAATCTGTAGTTCTGAACGTTTCTTTGCCTATTGATCAGTTCTAATTCTTGCTTTATGTTGTGATTCTCAGACCAAAAGTGATGAACTACAGCCGATTTGTCCATGTGTTTGAATTTAATATTTCTGAACTGTTCTTTCATTCTTGTTCCTAGATTCCTTTTGGTCTTATCAATGTATATCTTGTCACAATCCTGGCAGCTCATTTGGTAAATGTCTGATAATTGAGTTTTTGGTGTGCTATTTTTTAGAGGGTGGTTTAGTAAGTTGCGGATATTGTGTTTGTTCTGAGGGGCTAATTTTATGTTGAAGCTCTTAAATGTCTTTTCAAATTTTTTAAAGTATTGTAACGCGAGCGCTGGAACACCCTATGAAAGCAGCTGAGAGCGGGAGACGAGGGAGGTCCGTGTTAGCTACGCCCTCCCCTCGTTTGTCTTATAGTGGTGACAGGCGGTGGTGACGGAGGAAAAACATGACTGTGCCGTCTGTTCTCTTACACCTGGTTCTCAATCATTCTTTTACTGGAACATTCTCGCGGACACTGGGAGGCGGCGATATTCCTATATAAAGGGGGCTTGCAGACAGTCAGTGAGTCAGTCAGTTGGTTAGTGAGTGTGAGCGAGGAGACAGTCGCAGTTCTTGGTGTAAGAGTTAGTCAGTGACGTGTTAATGAACGAGAAGATTGTGCAACGGAAGACTGTACGTAACTGGTATGTGCATCGGAGTTTATGTAATCGCGAGTACAAGTGAAATTGTAACGGACGAACTGGTGAATTGTAATTGTGTGCAGCAAGTAATTCTGTGTAATTGGCAAGTGTTAAACTGTAAGTCGGTAGAAATAAAGAACATTTTTGAGTGGTGAAATTGGACTTTTCATTTCACGAACCCACAAAGTCACACTGGTGTCAGGAAGCGGGAAGACAACAGCACCGAACATTACAGCCATGGACGCGGCATTGGAAAAGATTTTGGAGAAGATGATGGAAATGAAGGCCGAATTAACAGCGAAGATGGAAGAAATGAAGGCCGAATTAACAACAAAAACGGAAGCGGCAAATAACAGCCTGGCCGCGAAGCTGGAGACTACAAATAACAACCTGGCCGCAAAGCTGGAAGAAATGAAGACGGCTAACGATAACCTCACGGAGAAGATGGAAGAAATGAAGGTTGCGAACGAGGCCCTCGCCACGAAATTTGAGGAACAGTTGGCCGGCGTGAGGGAGGACGTCACGGGACTCGGCAAGCGGATCGGCCAGGTGGACGAACGCGTCGGAGACCTCGCGAGCCGCGTTAATGAGCTGGAAGGAAAGGCCGACAACAGCGCCAAGTCCCTGAGCGCCATGGTGGAGGACGTCGTCGGCAGGAGGTTGAAGGATTTGAAGGCCGATGCACCGGGACGCGACATAACATCGCCGCGCGTCAAACCTCCCAAGTATGACGGCGCGTCAACGTTTGAGGTCTTCCGCCGCCAGTTCGACACAGTGGCCAGGCACAACGGATGGTCACTGGAGGAGGAGGCCACACAGTTAATAGCCAGCCTCCAGGGAAGAGCCGCGGAAGTCCTAAACGCGGTGCAGACGACGGCGGCGCCCAAGGACATCTGGGAAGCCCTGGAGGATCGCTTCGGGAACCACCGCTTAGCCGCAGCATACCGCAGCCAGCTAAAGGCAAGGTCACAGCAGCCGGGGGAGACGCTGCAGGAGTTCGCCATTGCGATCGAGCAGCTGGCTAGCAAGGCCTTGCTTGACCTGCCACTGGAGTTCGTATCCCGGGAAGCCGCCTACAATTTTGTCGACGGGGTACGGGACACGGAGATTCGTCAGCGCCTAATGCTCGGGGAATATAAAACCATCCACGAGGCGCTGACAGCGGCATTAAGGATGGAGGCGGCCAAAATAACATCCATCCCGACGTCGAGAACGAGGAGTGTCCGCTATGCCGGAGACAGGAGACCAGCTGAGGGACGCCGGCGAACACCTAGTGGCCTGTGTTGGGGGTGTGGACAGCCCGGACACCTGCAGAGAGACTGCCCACACCAGGAAGAGCAGCCGGAAAACGAGTAAGGGCCGTCGTGGAGAGGGGCACGTCGGCGCCATCACCACCATCCCCTCGAGTGACACTGCGCGCCGTCAGCCGGCGTATGGATGATAGCCTCATCGCGGACGGTTGGGTAAGAGGGAAGCCGTGCCGCGTGCTAGTGGACACCGGGGCGGCCGTGGCCATCATCAGACCTGACGTGGCGAAGGGTTTACCGACAAGGAAGCCAAGCCGGCCATACCAGCTTGTCACGGCATTGGGCGACACCTTGCCTGTGGAGAAGGAGGCCCTGCTGGAGCTGAACTTGGGACGGAGTGCCGTGCGTCTGTGGGTGTTCGTCGCGAAGGTGGCTTACGAAGTGATCCTGGGACTGGATGCCCTCAGGAGCCATGAGGCGACGGTCGACGTCGTCAAGAAGGTCCTGCGGCTTAACGGAGAAGAGGTTATACTCCGTCAACCCGAAGAGCGCCTTGGAATGTGCAGGGTCGTCTTGGACGAAGACGTGGTTGTTCCCGCGAGGAGCGAGGTGGTGGTGACGGCGCGACTGGAGGGCCAGAGAACCAGGAACATGATGCTGGACCAGAAGACGCCTGTACACGGACTGTGTGTATCCAGGACATTGCTGCCGTGCCGAGAGGAGGTGCCAGTGAGACTGCTAAATCCAACGACACCGATCACGACGTCCAGGCCGGGACGGAGTTGGGAACGTGCGAGCCCGTAGTGAGCGTAACAGCAATCGACAAGACACAGGAGCCGGCGCCGAAGCAACACCTGGGGCCCCGGCTAGAAGGCTTACTGGAGAGGGCGGCTGACCACCTGACCGCAGAACAGCTGGAGAAGGTTCGACAACTACTGAGGCGATACGAGCGCGTCTTCAGCCAAGGCAATAGTGACTACGGCCGCACGGACAAAGTGCTTCACCGCATCGACACCGGAGACGCCCGGCCTATTCGGCAACCACATAGACGCGTTCCGCTGGCGAAGCAAGGGGCGGTACGAGACATGCTGGAGGACATGAGATCCAGGGGAGTGATTGAAGAGTCTGACAGCCCTTGGTGTTCCCCTGTAGTCTTGGTGACAAAGAAGAACGGCGAGCTGCGCTTCTGCATAGACTACAGAAAATTGAACGCCGTCACCCGGAAGGACTGTTTTCCCTTACCCCGGATTGACGACACCCTGGACACGCTAGCTGGTGCACAGTGGTTCTCGACCCTGGACCTGAAGTCGGGCTACTGGCAGGTAGCTCTAGACCCGAGAGACAAGGAGAAGACTGCATTCTCGACGGGCCAAGGGCTCTGGCAGTTCACGGTTATGCCCTTTGGCCTCTGCAATGCACCAGCTACCTTCCAGCGCCTTATGGAGTCAGTGATGAGAGGGCTGACTTACGATGCCTGCCTGCTATACCTGGACGACATCATCATCGTCGGGAAGACTTTTGAAGATCACCTCGAGAATCTGAGTAAGGTGCTACAGAGACTGCAAGCGACCAACTTGAAGCTGAACGTGAAGAAGTGCCAGCTCTTCCGCAAGGAAGTTAACTACTTGGGCCACATAGTCTCGGCAACCGGAGTGGCCACAGACCCGGAGAAGACACAGGCTGTGAGAGATTGGCCTCGCCCAAAGGATAGGAAAGAGTTGCGCAGTTTCCTGGGGCTGTGCAGTTATTACCGCTGCTTCATAAAGGGGTTCTCCAACATCGCAAAACCTCTCACCCGCCTGACGGAGGAACACCTGCCTTATGTGTGGACAGAGGACGCCGAAAACGCTTTCCAGCACCTAAAGGAGACCCTGTGCAGTGCTCCAATTTTGGGTTTCCCACAACCGGGTGGCGCCTTCATTGTGGACACCGACGCCAGCGACCATTGCATAGGAGGTGTCCTGTCGCAGATCCAGGACGGCCATGAGCGGGTGATAGCCTATTACAGCAAGACGCCATCCAAGGCAGAGAAGAACTACTGCGTCACCCGACGAGAGTTACTGGCGGTAGTAAAGACATTGGAGCACTTCCACAAGTACCTGTACGGTCAGCCATTCCACCTGAGGACTGACCATTCCGCCCTAACCTGGCTATTGACCTTTAAGAACCTGGAAGGCCAGACAGCACGTTGGGTCCAGAGGCTGCAGGAGTACGACTTCACCTCGGAACATCGTAGAGGGAAGAGCCACGGTAACGCAGACGCCATGTCCCGAAGACCCTGTCCAGAAGAGTGCGGCCAGTGCACAAGAGTGGAAGAGAAGGAGCGTGCCGCAGCAGTCCGAGTAGTTGTGGCAGTGCCTGCTGAAGGCTGGGATAGCGCAGGCCTGAGGAGGGAGCAGCTGGCGGACGCAGACTTGGGGCCACTCTTGAGGGAAGTGGAGGCAGGGATGAGACCAACCTGGGAGGACATCGCACCGAGGAGCGCCACCTACAAGTCGTACTGGGCCCAATGGGACTCGTTGAAGACCAGAGAGGGCGTGCTGTTCCGGGTATGGGAATCACCCGATGGGAAGACGCAGAGAGAGCAGTTGGTACTTCCCCGGAGTAAAGTCCCGGAAGTCCTGGAGGAAGTGCACACCGGGACTTCAGGAGGACACCTGGGAGCGAACCGTATGATTCACAAACTACGGCAGCGCTACTTCTGGCTCAGACTCCGGGCAGATGCTGGTGGTACACCTGGACCGCCTCGCACGTTACGATGGTGCTGTTCGGGGCGAACAGCTTTGAGGAGGGAGCAGTGTAACGCGAGCGCTGGAACACCCTATGAAAGCAGCTGAGAGCGGGAGACGAGGGAGGTCCGTGTTAGCTACGCCCTCCCCTCGTTTGTCTTATAGTGGTGACAGGCGGTGGTGACGGAGGAAAAACATGACTGTGCTGTCTGTTCTCTTACACCTGGTTCTCGATCATTCTTTTACTGGAACATTCTCGCGGACACTGGGAGGCGGCGATATTCCTATATAAAGGGGGGTTGCAGACAGTCAGTGAGTCAGTCAGTTGGTTAGTGAGTGTGAGCGAGGAGACAGTCGCAGTTCTTGGTGTAAGAGTTAGTCAGTGACGTGTTAATGAGCGAGAAGATTGTGCAACGGAAGACTGTACGTAACTGGTATGTGCATCGGAGTTTATGTAATCGCGAGTACAAGTGAAATTGTAACGGACGAACTGGTGAATTGTAATTGTGTGCAGCAAGTAATTCTGTGTAATTGGCAAGTGTTAAACTGTAAGTCGGTAGAAATAAAGAACATTTTTGAGTGGTGAAATTGGACTTTTCATTTCACGAACCCACAAAGTCACAGTATTTTGGATGAAATGTAAATTTGCCATATCTGGTTTTCCAGTTTTTTTAACGTAGTAATGTCCTTTAAGGTTTTGTTTCTTTTGTGTCTGTAGATCAACTTTTTGATGAAATCTGTGTTATAGTTGTTCAATTCGGCAACGTGGTGTATGTGAGTGTACTCCTGTTCATATTCTGTTTTTGTTAGCGAAATGTTGATTAATCTGTGAACCAAACTATACAATGCTGCATATTGATGTTGTACTGGGTTAAATGGGTTCATTTAATGTAATTGTCAACATATGTTGCTTTTCTGTATATTCCAAATTGTAATCCTGTTGCTGTTCTTATGATTTTCAAATCTAGAAGAGGTAGCCATTCATCCTGTTCTACTTATGGATTTTTCTTGTAGGTTTAGCAACTTTATAGCGTCCTCGGTTAGTCTTCTAGGAACTATAGCAAACACATCGTTGACATATCTATGCCAACATTGGAAATATGTGGAAAGGCTTTAGTAATGTGTGTTTCCAAATTGCTAATGAACAGATTTGCTATTAATGGTCAAAGAGGGTTACCCATGGCCAAGCCTGCTGTTTGTTGGAAGATCTTGCTGGAGAATGTGAAGCTGTTTTGTTCAATACGTAAGATCCAAAATGCTTTAAAAAATTTGAAAAGATATTTAAGAGCTTCAACATAAAATTAGCCCCTCAGAACAAACACAACATCCGCAACTTACTAAACCACCCTCTAAAAAATAGCACACCAAAAACTCAATTCTCAGGCATTCACCAAATGAGCTGCCAGGATTGTAACAGGATATATATTGGTAAGACTAAAAGGAATCTAGGAACAAGAATGAAAGAACAGTTCAGAAATATTAAATTCAAACACATGGACAAGTCAGCCGTAGCACATCACTTTTGGTCTGAGAATCACAACATAAAGCAAGAAATAGAACTGATCAAACAGGCAAAGAAACCTCTAGAACCACAGGTTTGGGAAAACATATTTATTACGAAGAAACAGGACCTCTTGATGAATTTTGAAATTCCCGCCATAGATGACATCAAACTTACCAGAACATTAGATGGCAACACAACACCAAACCAGATGCAGACACTGGATGCATCATCAGTCAACCACAGAACTGAGGATAGGGAAGAACTTCCCAGAAACTAGTCCTCATTAAAAAACTTGTAAGTGGAGAAAAGTATATACAAGATTGACTCATTTGCCTTATTTTAGTAACAATGGTACTCCACTTTCTGAAATACTTCTGTTTATTCTGTATAAATAATTTGTGTTTGAAAAAACTTACAACCTCATTCATAACATGCATACTTATTGAACCACCCTTGTATCTGTGTACAGTTTGAACTGTCCACCTACTTTGTGTTCTATTTGCTGCTTCATAATACAAATTAAAACTTGAAGTAGTACACAGTGAATTGAAATTGTCATAGAATGAAATGCTTTAACTAAGGTGAAGATAATAAAGTATAATTTTGGGTAAAATATTGTAAAACTTTCTGTATAATTTGCTTATGTGAAGACCAGAACAGGAAAACACTGTCCAGCAATGCAAAGTAAGTCCCTGAGAGGTATGTGCCACCCATACTGAGTGGGACAAGGACAGAGAATGCAGGCTACACAAGGAGCAGAACCATTTATAAAACATGCACCCTATTCACTCTGTACACTAAAATTGAGAAGATTCATTCATAAAAGTAGAAGCCGTCAGAACGTTTTTGAATGGTCTGTAACTGAACTGACATGGGGTGTCATAAACTACCAAGGAAGGGTGTAGGAAACCCCCTGTATCTCATCCCCCGGAAACTTTCTTTCCTATGGTATACTATATATGTAACACTGTGGTAATTGACTTCCCTTTTGGGGTATCTACATAAATAATTTGTTCCAGTTTGTGTAATTTTTCAAACCACGGAGATCTTATGTCATGCGTGCAGCACTCCACATCATCAGTACTTGCATGTGTGTTCAGTTTTTGCACTTAAACCTTGAACAGTCGTGCAATGCTTGCTTCTATGTTAGACTGCAATCAGCAATAAATAAGTTGTGGCCTTTGTTGCAGGAGACCAAGCTTGTCTTCTATTAAGCGAGAATGCTGATATATTCCAACGTGTAAGGACTATGATACAATGAAGCACAAAATTAATACAATTTTGAGTCGAACTAATACTCAATGCTCCATTTATTGCTAGTATTTACCTAGGACGCGTTTCGTTAGGATCTTCCTTACATCAGCTGTTTTCGACTCCAAGTTTTACAATATTTTATCAGATAGTCAGCATGAAAAAATTCAATGCCATGGTCAACATGCCATCCTGACATTAAATTCTCCATTTGACTGATATGTTCCCGGTAAACCACTAGGGCTCTCGCATTAGAGATATACTGATTGTGGCCTCTATTGTAAGTACTTAAGGCCCAGGCTTCATCATTTAACTCTTATATATGGCTAGTGTGAAGAAATGATTAATTTCCATCAATTAACTAAAATATTTTATCAGAGTCGACAACAGCTGATGATGTTAGGAAGATCCTAACGAAACGTGTTCTAGGTAAATACTAGCAATAAATGGATCATTGAGTACTAGTTCGACTCAAAATTATATTAAGTGACATGTAATATTTAAGAGAGTACATCAGATATAAAATACAATTACATTAGTATACAGTTTTGTCCAATACACCTTATATTACTTTTCTTCAGACATATAATTGGGTTTGGTATACAAATGTCCATAAAAGGATTGAATTTCTTGATCATGGGGAAGATAGGGTTTGAATTCTTTTTTTTAAATCAGTAATCACAAAACCTTTGGTAGACGTCTATCAAAATAGCTGGAAGAAAGAGGAAACAAGTGAAATCTGCAAACCACATTGCCAACCTAGCAATTTGAATAAAAATGCCTCATCCAGGACATGAGGGGTTTCTGCACCAAACAAATACTTCAACTAGTTATTGAATGCACAGCTTAACGTGTACATTAGGGATTTAAATGCAAATAGGTGTGTTTATATAAGTAATAACATTTTATCAACAAATCTGAGTTTCTCAAAAATATGGACATGAGGGGTTTCTGCACCAAGCAACTCATATATGTATTGCTCATTGCTGAAGAAAGATTGCTTTTATTGTCTGTTCTAAACAAAAGTTAACTCTTATCTATGTTCAGTAAAACCTGGTTAACCTGGACCTCTTTATTCTAACCAGTTTTGAAAAAAAAAAAAAGGGGGGGGGGCGTGTTTGTTTAGCATAGTAAATTGTGACTTTGTGGGTTCGTAGAATTAAAAGTCCAAGTTGCAGATATTCCAAATGTTCATTGTTTGCGTAGAAATACACTCTTATCAATTCTCATGTAACAGCATTACGACACATACATACAGTCTACTAAGGTTGATGACCAAGCAGCGTTCTGATTACATCATTTTACAACATCAGCTCTCGTTACAACACTACAGTTGTTTACTCCTCTCTGTTTACGACTCCATTTGCGACTGCCTTTTGGCAAGTCGTCGCTTCCTTAAATACCTAATTGATAAATTCGAGATATTTCTGGACAAAACAAGAATCAAATGTTCTATCACCTTCGAGAAGCGTAACCCTATCTGCCGGCAAGTCCTTTATGTCAGCTATCTTTATTTACCAGCTCTTTGTGTACACAAGCTGCTCTATCGTATGAAAGTTATGAAATCTGACAGAGAGGCTTCTTTCTTTGCAGTGTGGGTGTGCGTGGGCATGCGCGTGCATGTGTGTGTGTGGTTTTTTCTATATATATATACTTTTAAAGATTAACAGCATGCCCCATTACAAGTAATATTACATGCTTTGTATTCTTTGGTATTCAGTTTGTTTCTTGATTCGGTCTTTTTTATGTCCTTAATAGTTCCTATTGTTCTTGTAATCAGTGTAGATGTCACTCTCACTGTCACAACTTTAACTCTTTGTTTTTACACTGCACTGCACATCATTTCACAGTCCTATTGAGTTGCAGAATAGCTGGAAGTCTCTCAAATATTTGGATACAAGCTGTTGTGCAGTTGCTGGCCAGCTTCCTCCTTTTTCCCTAATTTCTTCTGTTTGTTTCTTTGTTGTAGTACTTCTGGGCATTCATATATTATGTGATGTACTGTTTGGTGTCCTGTGTTACATGAACATGTAAGGTTATCTGCGATGTGGAATCTGTGTTTGTATGAATTGGTTTTTCCATGTCCTGTAGTTAGAGCTGTAAAACATGGCGTGAGTGACAGATTCACCTTGAGTCTTTCTCTAATGGAGAAGACACTCCTTGTTATTGCTCCTTTGGTTGAATTGTCCCATCTGTTCTGCCAATCCTGTATTCCCTTTTCTCTAATTTCTGCTTCGATTGTAGCTTTTGGTATCCTGTTGTAAACTGTTTCTATTCCTGTTTCTTCCCCTGCTTGCTTTGCTAACTTGTCTGCTGGTTCATTTCCAGGAATGCCGATGTGTGCTTTTACCCACTTGAAGTATATTTTACAGTTTTGTTGACTAAGTGCTGCTGTGTATATCTGTTGTTATGGAATTATGTTTCTTGCTGTTCTCGAGAAGTGACAGGGTTACTTGACTGTCAGTATGATTGTAATTGTCTTCTCTAGTTCTGCTACATTAAGTTTATTGATTTCTGTCATAGCTTTTAGGATGGCTATCTGTTTGGCTTGATTATTAGAGCAATTTTGGTTCAGCTTGAATTTTAGTGGTTTGATTAGGTCTACTCCTTTGAAAATTGCCACTCCTGCTCCAACTTTGTTTGCTATCTTGCTGCCATCCGTGTAGATGCTGAAGCAGGTAGTGGTGTCTGCATCTTCTGTCATTCTGATTTTAACTGAGCTGGATGGTTCCATTTATTAAGTTCCAGTGGTGAGTCATAGTCTTCTTTAGTTTTCAGTGTCTTGTATAGGTCTGCTTTCCCTTTTATGGTTATTGTTATAGGCTGTACTCCTGCTATAACACAGGAGGCATCATATGAGATTGTGCAGTAGGCTTTTGCTATCTTGATATTGATTCATCTTTGGACTCATTGCAGTTTTGAGTTCTTGACTCTGTGCAGCTTCTACCCATAGTGGTGCTCCGTATGTGAGAATAGGTGTGATTGCCCCTTTACTTATGACGCTTAATGCCTTTGGGCCTAGACCCCACTGTAATTTCTTTGTTTTGCCCAGTGAGTGTATTAGATTTGTTGCTTTTTCTGTAATATGGCTGATGTGGCTGTTGAAACTGAATTTTTTGTCTATGTATATGCCTAGGTACTTGATTTCTTCTACTTGTTCTAGTTTTTTATTGTCTATATAGAGATTGATTACTTCATTATTTCTTGTTCATTTCTTTGAAATTACCATGACCTTAGATTTATTTTGGTTGAAGTGCAGTTTCTTTTCCTTGGCCCATTTTTCTATTTTCCTCATATCTTCATTTGCATAAGCTGCGGCTTCCAGTATACTTTTCCCTTTAGTTAAAATGAGTAGGTAGTCTGCAAATGCTAAGACTTGTCATGTTAGTGTAATTCAAATTTAAAAGGGTGTTGTATATTATGTTCCAGTAGCCTGGCCGGCTGCATGACCCCAGTGGAGAGCCTTCCTTCACTTCCTTTTGTATTTTATATCCATTTATATGAAGTATCGCTTGTCTATTGTTAAAGTAGTCTTTAGTTTGTATAAGTTTTGGGGGCACCCTAAATCTTTCATATTTTTAAGAATGCCTGGCCACCATGCTGCATCGAATGCATCTCTAACGTCCAAGCTTGTCATTGCTATCTACGAGGGTGGGTCAGAAAGTAATGCCTCCTATTTTCTTCTCTTTTAATTGCCAAGAAAATTGAATCCAATTTACATAGCTTGAAAACTACAACATTGATGATTAATTTGTCACTATTCAATATAATCTCCGTTCTTTTCCACAGTTTTGGTCCACCTTTTAACTTGGGCATGTATTCCAGTATGGTAAAACACACGGTCTTGCTTCCTAAGCCATTGACGCATGGACGTTTTCACAGCCTACTCATCAAAATGAATCCCACAATGAGCTTCCTTTAGTGGCCCAAACAGATGGAAGTCTGATGGTGCCAGGTCAGGGCTGTATGGGGTGTTAGGTAAGAATTGCCATCCCAATTTCTCAATTTCTGCAGTGGTGTAACGACTGGTGTGTGGTCTTGCATTGTCATGCAAAAGAACATCATCCGCCATAGTTTTTGTTGGGCGAACTCGGCGAAGACGTGCATTCAGCTTTTTGAGAGTTCTGACGTATTGGCAGAATTTATTGTGCATCCCTGCTCCAAAAAACAATCATAAGCACACCCTCTGCATCCCAAAACACTGTCGCCATAAATTTCCCTGCCGACCTCTGAGTTTTGAATTTTTTTTTCTTCGGTGACATGTGATGCCATTCCATTGACTGCCTCTTTGATTCAGGTTCAAAAAAATGAACCCACGTTTCATCTCCAGTAACAATTTTTTCCAGAAACTCCTCTACCTCCAAATTGAAGCGCTGCAAGTGCTCGGAGGCTATTGTTTTCCTTGTTTCTTTCTTTTGAGCGGTTAACATTCTTGGTACCCAATGTGAACCAACTTTTGAGTAACCCAGTTGTTGAATAATCATCATCCCACTGCCTTTACTGAGGAGGTAATGCGACACAATTCACCTGATTCACCTATTGTTACCCGACTATCAACAAAAATGATGTCATCGACTCGCTGAATGTTGCATGGAGTCACTGCAGTCACCGGCCTGCCGCTTTGCTTTTCATCTGCCAATGGTGTTTGCCCTTCAGCTTCGTTACAGCAACGAACCCATCGTATAACAGTGCCGACATCCACCGTTGCATCACCATACACATTTTTTAGCCTTTCGTGAATGCAAATTGGCATTACACCTTCTGCAGTCAAAAATTCAATCAGAGAACGCGGTCCAACATGAATGTCGGTGTCAGCCATTTTGCAAGAGGATGCCGTGCTGCCACCTGTTGACTTCGGAAGTTACTACTGCAGGGAATTGGAGAAGATGGTTTGAGGAATTGTGCTAAATTCAAAGTTTTCACATAACTTACTTATTTAAGGGAAAAAAAATAGGAGGCATTACTTTTTGATCCACCCTCGTAGTTGTATTCTTTAATGTTTACCTCTACAAATTCTTTCAAGGCCATTATCGCGTCAATTGTGCTTCTCTGAGGCGTGAAGCCGTACTGAATTTTGTTCATTAGATTTCTTGAGTACATCTGGTGCGATATTCTTCCTATGAGCAGTTCTCCAGTACTTTGCCTCCTACATTAATCAGGTTAATGGGTCTGTATTTTGAGACTTGCACTGTGTCCTCCTTTTCTGGCTTGATTATTGGTATCATTATTGTACTTTTCCACATTGCTGGGAAAGCTCCCTGTCTGAGACATTCATTGTATATTGTATAAAACAATGGGTAGTTCTGATGTGCTCTTGTGATAATGTCCCTGATCAATCCATCTTCGCCTGGTGCTTTCTTTGGCTTGAATCCTTCCCGAACATCTAAAATTTCCTCTTGGGTAAATTCGGCGTCATCTGTGGTATCCTTCGGTTCAAAAGCTTGTTGTCTAATCGCCTTGTGGCAGTCACTGTCTGTATGTGTGCATGCGCATGAGCGCGCATGCGTGCGGAGAACTCTTTAATTATGCAGCTAATATATACATATTGTTACAAACCCATTATCACATTGCACAGCTTGTGCACACAAAGAGCAGATAATGTAATGCAGAGAGAAAGATTTTGCCACGAGAGATAAAGATAGCACGGAGATAAAAGGGCTTACCGCAACAAATAAAGTTAGATAAATGGAAAATTCCAGTGACATCTTGATTGAGATAGAACATTCTACAACAGTCTAGAATTATCAATGGAGCTATATATAAGAAATTGTGACACGCCAGAGGCACAGTCATATACAGAGTCGTAACGAGAGTTGTAATTGGAGTTGGTGTGCTTTGAAAGTGAGCTCTTTGTTGTGGTCAACAACCTTGGTAGATTGTAATTGTGTATGTGACGTTATTCTGCTACTGTAAGGATTGACCAAAGTGTATTTCTACGGAAATAAAGAACATTTTGAATTTCTGCAAATTCTACGAACCCACCAAGTCACAATATCATTTGTATGCATACAAAACAAAATTACTCACAAATTAGACGTGTTCGAAAAAAGAATGGTGTTGCTACAGTGAAACAAAATAGTGAAATTTCAACGATTTGTGAATATTGTAACGCGAGCGCTGGAACACCCTGTGAAGCAGCTGGGAGCGGGAGTTGGGGTAGGTCCGTGTGAGCCACACCTCCCCCTCGTCTGTGGTGACAAGGCGGCGGATGGGAGAAAAAACATGCTCGTGCCGTCTGTTTCCTTACACCTGGTTCTCGATCTTTCTGTTACTGGAACAATCCTGTAAACACCAGAAGTCGGCGATATTCTTATATAAAGGGGGTTACAGACAGACAGAGTAGAGTAGAGTTGGTCAGTTGGTTAGTGAGTGTGAGTGAGGAGACAGTCGCAGTTCTTGGTGTAAGAGTTAGTCAGTGACGTGTTAATGAACGAAAGAATTGTGCAACGGAAGACTGTACGAACTGTGTATGTGTATCGGAGTTTATGTAATCGCGAGTACAAGTGAAGTTGTAACGGACGAACTGGTAAATTGTAATTGTGTGCAGCACGTAATACTGTGTAATTGGCAAGTGTTAAACTGTAAGTCGGTGGAAATAAAGAACATTTTTGAGTGGTGTAAATTGGACTTTTCATTTCATGAACCCACAAAGTCACAATATTGTCTCTAATGATGTCATAGTCGTATGCTGTCTTTAATGGGCTGTAAATCTCTTTTGCTAAGATAGCTTGATAAATGCAGAAGATATGAATGTGTATTTATGAAGCATTTTTTATAGCATTTAACAATTGAAATGTCTTGTGCTATTTATTGGGTATATGTTCCTGGCCTTTTTCTGTTTAAATGGTCATCCTGAAGTGGTTACAAATATTTCAGTGATGCTATACATATATTTTTATCGTTTCTGTCATTCTCTGTATAATCCATATTGAAAAAATTGAGTTTATTCCGTACAATAAGATTTCAGTTAGAAGTTGATTACGTAAGAAACATATTTTATATATTTGTTCAGAAATACAGTTGCAAATGATGAATAAAAATCTTGGTAATTCGTATCTGATATTTTTGCAGAAAAAGTTGCAGATATGACTGGAAAGAAGAAACTGTTTGATGCAACAGATATAGCCTTAGATTCAGATGAAGACGAGGAGAACACACAGACTAACAAAATGGCGGGGAACAGTCACAATTTGATAGCAGTCCTTACCAGCGTGCTGGATTATAAGGTAAATTATCATTACATAAGTATAGTGTTGTATACATACAAGTCAATACTCACATAATGTATGAATATTACTCTCTGTTTCAGTCATTAAGCATACGCACAGCAGCAGCTGAAGGATTTTGTAAACTCTTAATGTGTAAAAGGATTAAATCTCCAAATTTGGTTTCACGTCTGTTCCTCATGTGTTTCAGTCCAGTCACAGGTATGAGCTCTTTAAAATTAACTTAAGGGAACAGCTGGCAGCAAATTTAGTTTAATCTTATCCTTTAAGGTATCAGTGAACTAATCATAATTATTTTAATGGGTTGTTTGTCTACCTTATCAAATTATAATAATAAGAAAATTAATTGTTCTTTCACACTGGCCGTGTGTAGGCTGAAGTATTGAAAGGTAAAGTCAGACTGAAAAATTTAATGCCATAGCCGGGATTTGAACCACGGATCTTCTGGTCTCCGTTCAGCTATTCTAACCATTGAGCTACTTTGGCCAACATGCCAACATGACATTAAATTCTTCAACTGACTCGAGTATTTCCCAGTAAACCACTTAGGAGTTCTCAAACACATGAGACAACTACGTTAATAGTGACTTACAATGTGTAAGTACTTTAAGACCCGGGCTTTATAGTTAACCTCTATTAGGTTAAATTGGAAATTAATTGTTCTTTCACAGAACACACATGCATTTTTGTTCTATCATGTCAGAGTTCAAAGTAACTGCTTCTAATATTGGTCTAACTGTACAATTATTGTACTGTCAGCCTCCAAGTAGTCCTTGATTTCAGCTTCTTCCATGTCAATCAGCCTCTCCAATATCAAGAGCAACATCCACAGTAGATCAACTTGTTACTGCTGTTCAAAAAGCCTTCAATGACCCACCTGCTGAAACACTGAACAATGTTTTCCTGACCCTGCCACAAGTTATAGTTGAATGCATCTAGGTTCATAAAAGAACTTTTATAAACTGCCTCACATTGGAAATGCAATGGCAGGAGTGTTTACCTCTAGTTCTACAGTGTGATCCTGAAATAGTCGTATTACCTTGTGATGGCTTATAAAGTGTTGAGAGAATAAGTGCAGTTGTGAGTCCTGTCAATACCATCAGCTTGTTAAGGTTTATTAGTGTTATAAGTATATTCCTTTCTGTGTTGCTTTTTGTCAATAAAGTACTTGCTAACAAAATTCAACTTATCTTGGAACAGAGGTAGTATATTTAGTTTGTTCAATAATGATTGGCATTCCACCTATAACTCCTGCAAATTAGCAGTTTAAAATAAGACCTGAAGCTTTCTTGGCGACGAATATGCCCACTTTCTTCTCGGGCAGCCAGCCAGGTGAAAAGATGATTAGATATCAACATTCCGGGAGTGTGCATCTCTCCCATCATCAGGATATTTATAAAATGTTATAACCACAAATGAAATACTGGATATAACACAACTATAAACAAAGACAAAACACTATCAAAATTCGCATTACTGAACAAAAGACTGTTTTCAGTAAATTAAATTCCAGTTCAGGAGATGACGTGAGTATAGAAAATTGTGTCAAAGAAACGTAACTACTTGATTATCAAGCTGTATTGATCTTTGCTTCTTAATTCGACGGATTTCCATTTTTAAGGCCGGTTGCCAAGAGGAGCTTTACTGAAATCCAGCATCATGATTAAGCGTGCTCCTTTCGGAAGAAATCACCAAAGCCTTCTTAATGCTCCGCTCCCAGTAACTGTTGCATTTTGCCAAGATGGCCGTCTCCCGAAAATTGGCTCTATGGTCGTTATGAAAACAATGCTCTGCCAGCCCAGATTTCTCAGGTTGCATTAAGCAAATGCTCCGTTCATGTTCGATTATTCTAGTAGCGATGGTCCTTCCAGTTTGTCCTATATACGGTGTCCCACATAGTACACACACCGATTTCTATCTGAACGCTCATAGTTTCCATCATATGTCTCAATGACTGGGAGTTCTCAATACACTGGCCCACAGAGCTTTGTCCATCTCTGATCCCAGCCACTTAAAACAAGAATTACAGCACCTGAGACTCTTTTTCCATCAAAACGGCTACTCCGAATATGACGTTGAAGCCTCGATCACCAAAGCTAGGAAAGGGAAACCTGTAATACAGCAAGCGTCAGATAAGCCTACCACTACAGCCTGCATCCCATTTACCAGCAGTCTATCTGGCAGAATCAGCAGAATTCTCACCAAATACAACATCAGGACCATCCACAAGCCACCTCCAAAGATTAAGCATCTGTTTAGACCCCTGAAAGACAAACTGGACTTCCAAGTTCCGGGAGTGTACCGCATTCCCTGTGAATGTGGGATACCGTATATAGGACAAACTGGAAGGACCATCGCTACTAGAATAATCGAACATGAACAGAGCATTCGTTTAATGCAACCTGAGAAGCCTGGGCTGGCAGAGCATTGTTTTGATAACGACCATAGAGCCAATTTTCGGGGACAACCATCTTGGCAAAATGCAACAGTTACTGGGAGCGGAGAATTAAGGAGGCTTTGGCGATTTCCTCTGAAAGGAGCACGCTTAATCGTGATGCTGGATTTCGTTTCAGCACCTCTTGGAAACTGGCCTTAAAAATGGAAATCTGTCGAATTAAGAAGCAAAGATAAATACAGCATGATAATCAAGTTAAGTAGTTATGTTTCGTTGACAATTTTCTATACTCATGCCATCTCCTGAGCTGGCATTTAATTTACTGAAAACAGGCTTTTGTTCAGTAATGCAAATTTTGATAGTGTTTTGTCTTTGTTCATAGTTGTTATATCCAGTATTTCATTTGTGGTTATAACATTTTATAAATATCCTCATGATGGGAGAGATTCACGCTCCCGAAACGTTAATATCTAATCATCTTTTCACCTGGCTGGCTGCCCGAGAAGAAAGTGAGAGCAGTTTAAAGTATGTATCGATGTATGGGTGAAGATAGGTGATAGTACTGTCTACTGCTACCAGATGATGTTGCTACTTCCCATAGATGGCACACTGGAGCATCAATTGTACTGTCTTGTGAGTGCACTTGTGAACATCAGTGAAACAACATGGAAGCAGACAAGCACAGGCAAAGGTGGACCGTGTGGTTTCTCTGGAGGGAAGGAGTGACTGCTTCAGACATCCACAATAAGTTAGTGGCCATATGTGGGGAGTCTGCACCAAGTCGTAGGTTCGTGTTTCGTTGGGTGTCCGAATTCAAAGATGGAAGGGACTGTGTTGAAAAATGCAAAAGTACTGGGCTTCCAGCAACTACACGCCAACCAAACAATACCCAATATCGCCTGATATTGGAGAACAGGTGAATCACATTTGATGAATTAGTGCAGACAACAGGTCTGTCACGGGAAACCCTCCACACCATAATCCATGAAGATTTGATGATGAAAAAAGGTGTATGCATAATATGATACATACCCTCACAAATGCACAGAAACAAAAGCATGTGGAGGTATGTCAACAGCTGCTGCAACAATATAGTGTAGATCCAGAGGAATTCTTTGCGAAACTGGTCACCATTGACGAGTTACAGTTTTTCCCCGAGCCCATGAAAATAAATGCCGGTCTATGGAGTGGAAGTTAAAAGCGAGCCCTTGTCCCAAGAAGTCACAGCCAGGACTATTCGTTCGGAAACACTGGCAACTGTGTTCTGGATCAGAAAGAGATACTGCTGGTGGATTGGCTCCCTCCCAATATGACCATCAACAGGAGCGGTACTGTAATTCACTGCAACAACTCCAACACATTCAACAATGCCACCATAAAAAATGGGACCATGATACTCTTCAACAATACAATGTACGACCACATGCCAGTCGCCAGACCATGGCCACCATTCATACACTAGAGTTTACTGTGCTGCCACATCCTTTATATTGTCACCCAATTATCGGAAAGCCCGACCAACGACAGCTGAGAAGGGACCAGAGGCATCCAGACAACACCCACCCATTAATCTCAGTCACTAACTGAGGGGATGATTAGGGAAGTGTCACTTGTCGCTGGCCGCCTCTTCCTCCTTCCCCTGCCGTCTGGAACCTTCGCGGTGATTCACTGAAACGAGAGGCTTCGAGAAAACGGCGATATTCCTATAGAAAGGGCTGCAGTGAGTGAATTGAGTCAGTTGTTGGCGAACAGCGTAAGAGCGCCGTGTTAGTGTACGGACGAGAAGACTGTACGTGCATCGGAGAATTGTATGTAACTGCGAGAGCAAAGTGGAACTGTAACGAACGAACTGGTGAATCGTAATAGTGTGCATTACGTAATTCTGTGTAATTGGCAAGTGTTCAACTGTAAGTCGGTGGAAATAAAGAACATTTTTGAGTGGTGCAATTGGACTTTTCATTTCACGAACCCACAAAGTCACTCTGGTGTCAGGAAGCGGGACGACAACATCACCGAAAATTACAACCATGGACGCGGCATTGGAAAACATTTTGGAGAAGATGAATGAATTAACAGCGAAGACGGAAACGGCAAATAACAACCTGGCCGCAAAGCTGGAGGAAATGAAGACGACTAACGATAACCTCACAGAGAAGATGGAAGAAATGAAGGTTGCGAACGAGGCCCTCGCCGCCAAATTTGAGGAACAGTTGGCCGGCGTGGAGGACGTCACGGGGCTCGGCAAGCGGATCGGCCAAGTGGACGAGCGCGTCGAAGATCTGGCAAACAGCGTTAACAACCTGGAAGGAAAGGCCGACAGCAGCGTCAAGTCCCTGAACGCCATGGTGGAAGACGTCGGCAGGAGATTGAAGGATTTGAAGGCCGACGCGCCGGGATGCGACACAACATTGGCGCGCGTCAAACCTCCGACATATGACGGCTCGTCAATGTTTGAGGTCTTCTGCCGCCAATTCGACGCAGTGGCCAAGCAAAACAAATGGTCGCCAGAGGAGGAGGCCACACAGTTAATAGCCAGCCTTCAGGGACGGGCCGCGGAAGTCCTAAACGCGGTACAGAGAACGGCGGCACCCAAGGACATCTGGGAGACCCTGGAGAATCGTTTTGGAAACCACCGCTTAGCCGCAGCGTACCGCAGCCAGCTAAAGACAAGGTCACAGCAGCCGGGGGAGACGCTGCAGGAGTTAGCGCTGGCAGTTGAACAACTGGCTAGCAAGGCCCTAGTCGACCTCCCACCAGAGTTCGTGTCCCGGGAGGCTCTCTACACCTTTGTTGACGGGGTACGGGACACGGAGATTCGTCAGTGCCTAATGCTCGGCGATTATAAAACAATCCACGAGGCCCTGACGGCAGCATTAAGGATGGAGGCGGCCAAGGTAACAGCTATCCCGACCTCAAGGACGAGGAGTGTCCGTTATACCGGAGACACAAGACCAGCTGAGGAACGCCGGCGAAGACCTAGCGGCCTGTGTTGGGTATGTGGACAGCCGGGACACCTAGAGAGAGATTGCCGACATCAGGAAGGGCAGCTGGAGGAACGAGTAAGGCCCGGGATGGCGAGGAGCACGTCGGCGCCGCCCACACAATCTCCTCGAGTGACACTGCGCGCCGTCAGCCGGCGTATGGATGACAGCCTCATCGCGGACGGTTGGGTAAGAGGAAAGCCGTGCCGCGTGCCTGGTGGACACCAGGGTGGCCGTGACCATCATCAGACCTGACGTGGCGAAGGGTTTGCCGACAAGGAAGCCGAGCCGATCATACCAGCTTGTGACGGCATCGGGCGACACCTTGCCTGTGGAGGAGGCGCTGCTAAAGTTGACCTTGGGATGGAGTGTCGTACGTCTTTGGGTGTTAATCGCGAAGGTGGCCGAGGAGGTGATTCTGGGACTGGATGCCCTCAGGAGCCACGAGGCGACGTCGATATCGGCAGGAAGGTCGTGCGGCTTAACGGAGAAGAGGTTATACTCTGTCAACCCGAAGAGCACCTTTGAATGTAAATGGTCATCTCGAACGAAGACGTGGATGTCCCCGCGAGGAGCGAGGTAGTGGTGACGGCGCGACTGGAAGGCCAGAGAACCAGGAACATGATGCTGGACCAGAAGACGCCTGTACACGGACTGTGTGTAGCCAGGGCATTGCTGCCGTGCCAAGAGGAGGTGCCAGTGAGACTGCTAAATCCAACAGATACCGATCACGACGTCCAGGCGGGGACGGAGTTAGGAACGTGCGAGCCCGTGGTAAGCGTAACAGCAATTGACAAGACGCAGGAGCCGGTGCAGACGAAAAACCTGGGGCCCCGGCTAGAAGGCTTACCGGAGAGGGCGGCCGACCACCTGACCACAGAACTGGAGAAAGTTCGACAACTGCTGAGGCGATACCAGTGCGTCTTCAGCCAAGGCGACAGTGACTACGGCTGCACGGAAAACTGCTTCACCACATTGACACCGGGGACGTCCGGCCTATTTGGCAACCACATAGATGCATTCCGCTGGCGAAGCAAGGGGCGGTACAAGACATGCTGGAGGACATGAGATCCAGGGGAGTGATTGAAGAGCCGGACAGCCCTTGGTGTTCCCCTGTAGTCTTGGTGACGATGAAGAACGGCGAGCTGCGCTTCTGCGTAGACTACAGAAAGCTGAATGCTGTCACCCGGAAGGACTGTTTTCCCTTACCCCGGATTGACGACACCCTGGACATGCTAGCTGGTGCGCAGTGGTTCTCGACCCTGGACCTGAAGTCGGGCTACAGGCAGGTAGCTCTAAACCCAAGAGACAAGGAGAAGACCGCATTCTCGACAGGCCAAGGGTTCTGGCAGTTCACGGTTATGCCCTTTGGCCTCTGCAACGCACCAGCTACCTTCCAACGCCTCATGGAGTCAGTGATGAGAGGGCTGATTTACAATGCCTGCCTGCTATACCTGGACGACATCAGCATCATCTGGAAGACTTTTGAAGATCACCTCGAGAATCTGAGTAAGGTGCTACAGAGACTGCAGGCGACCAACTTGAAGCTGAATGCGAAGAAGTGCCAGCTCTTCCGCAAGGAAGTGAAATACTTGGGCTACATAGTCACAGCAACCGGAGTGGCCACAGACCCGGAGAAGACACAGGCTGTGAGAGATTGGCCTCGCCCAAAGGATAAGAAAGAGTTGCGCAGATTCCTGGGGCTGTGGAGTTATTACCGCTGCTTCATAATGGGGTTCTCCAACATCGCAAAACCCCTCACCCGCCTGACAGAGGAACACCGGCCTTATGTGTGGACGGAGGACGTCGAAAACGCTTTCCACCACCTAAAGGAGACCTTGTGCAGTGCTCCAATTTTGGGTTTCCCACAACCGGGTGGCACCTTCATTGTGGACACCGACGCCAGCGACCATTGCATTGGAGGTGTCCTATCGCAGATCCAGGATGGCCATGGGCAGGTGATAGCCTACTACAGTAAGATGCTATCGAAGGCAGAGAAGAACTACTGCGTCACCCGACGAGAGTTATTGGCGGTAGTAAAGACCTGGGAACACTTCCACAAGTACCTCTACGGTCAGCCATTCCACCTGAAGACTGACCATTCCGGCCTAACCTGGCTATTGAGCTTTAAGAACCTGGATGGCCAGACTGCATGTTGGGTCCAGAGGCTGCAGGAGTATGACTTAATCTCGGAACATCGTAGAGGGAAGAGCCACGGTAACGCAGACGCCATGTCCCGAAGACCCTGCCCTGAGGAGTACAACCAGTGCACAAGAGTGGAAGAGAAGGAGCGTGCCGCAGCAGTCCAAGTAGTTGTGGCAGTGCCTGCGGACGGCTGGGATAGCGCAGGCCTGAGGAGGGAGCAGCTGGCAGACGTAGACTTGGGGCCACTTTTGAGGGAAGTGGAGGCAGGGACGAGACCAACCTGGGAGGACATCGCACCGAGGAGCGCCTCCTACAAGTCGTACTGGGCCCAATGGGACTCGTTGAAGACCAGAGAGGGCATGCTGTTCCGTGCATGGGTATCACCCGATGGGAAGACTCAGGGAGAACAGTTGGTACATCCCCGGAGTAAGGTCCCAGAAGTCTTGGAGGAAGTGCACGCCAGTACTTCGGGAGGACACCTGGGAGCGGACCGAACGATTGACAAACTGCGGCAGCGCAACTACTGGCCGAGACTCCGAGCAGGCTACTGGCCGAGACTCCTGGCCCCCAGACGAGGAGCCGGGGTTGCATACAGCAGTACAACGTCGGAGCGCCAATCGAATGGATCGCCGTTGACATTGCTGGACCGTTCCCAGTTTCCGACCAAGGCAACAAGTACCTAATGGTGGTCATGGACTACTTCACCAAGTGGCCGGAGGTGTATGCCATCCCAAACCAAGTGGCAAAGACAATCAGAGACTGCCTCATGGAGCAAGTGTGCTGTCGATTTTGGGTGCCGTTAGAGCTACGCAGTGACCAGGGTACCAATTTTGAGTCTCTACAAAGGCTTGGGATGAACAAGACCCACACGACGCCTCTACATCCCCAGTCGGATGGCATGGTCGAAAGATACGTCAAGACCTTAGAGGAACACCTGAGGAAGGTCGTGGCCAGCCATCAGCGAGACTGTGACATCAAGGTGCCACTGTTCTTGCTGGCCTACCGCTCGTCTACACACGACACAACTGGAATGACGCCAGCCAGCTTAATGTTTGGCCGAGAGTTACGCTTCCCTTGTGACCTGGCTTTTGGAAGCCCTCCGGAGGCGAAGCAGCCGGTGACCGAGTATGTGGAGAACCTGGTGGACCACCTCCACGACATGCACGAGATGGCTCGCCAGAACATCCAGAAGGCGAGTGACCGCATGAAGACCAGATATGACAGATAAGCCAACAGCCAAGGGTTCCAGCAAGGTGACCTGGTCTGGTTGTACCGTCCTACACGGACCAAGGGATGCTTTCCAAAGCTTCAGCAGCCATGGCAAGGGCCGTACCGGGTGGTGAAGAGGATAAATGACGTGGTCTACCGCATCCAGAAGGTGCCCCGAGGAAAGATGTTGGTGGTACACCTGGATCGTCTAGCACACTACGATGGTGCTGTTCGGGACGACCAGCTTTGAGGAGGGAGCAGTGTCACCCAATTATCGGAAAGCCCGACCAACGACAGCTGAGAAGGGACCAGAGGCATCCGGGTCACACCCATTAATCTCAGTCACTAACTGAGGGGATGATTAGGGAAGTGTCACTTGTCACCGGCCACCTCTTCCCCCTTCCCCTGCTGTCTGGAACCTTCGCGGTGATTCACTGAAACGAGAGGCTTCGAGAAAACAGCGATATTCCTATAAAAAGGACTGCAGTGAGTGAATTGAGTCAGTTGTTGGCGACCAGCGGAAGAGTGCCGTGCTAGTGTACTGACGAGAAGAATGTGTACATGCATCGGAGAATTGTACGTAACTGCGAGAGCAAAGTGAAACTGTAACGGACGAACTGGTGAATCATAATTGTGTGCATTACGTAATTCTGTGTAATTGGCAAGTGTTCAACTGTAAGTCGGTGGAAATATAGAACATTTTTTAGTGGTGCAATTGGACTTTTCATTTCACGAACCCACAAAGTCACAATATTCACCTAATTTGGCTCCTAGTGACTATGTTCTATTCGACTCAATGAAAGAGGTCATGCAGTGTAAGACATTTACCACTAATGACAAAATTCATGCAGTTGTCCATCAGTAGCTCCGGGATACCCCCAAAGAATGGTTTGCTATGCAAATAGGGAAGCTGCCAGAACGATGGTACAAGTACATAGACATTGGCAGGAAATACCTGTAATGTTACCTGAATTAGTGTTCAATATATGTTGTTGTTTTCAAATGCTGGGCTTTGGCAATAAAGCCATTAGCTCTCTTATTCTCCAATATTTCTGTGTAGTGGGTCCGGCAGGTAGGGCTTCACAGGTTAAAAGATGTTGTTCAGTCATTTCCTCTTCTTTGTTGTCAAACGCTAGGCTTTGGCAAAGAAGCCATTAGCTCTCTTGCTGTCCTATATTTCTGTGTAGTGGGTCCAGAAGGTAGGGCTTCACAGGTGAGAAGATGTTCTTCAGTCATTTCCTCTTCTTTGTTGCACAGAGGACAATTTGGACATGTATAAATTCCTATTTTGTGTAAGTGTTTGGTGAAATAATCATGTTCTGTAAGTAAACTAAAATTTGCTACTGAAGCTTTACGTCGGATTTCTGGAATTATTTCTGGATTTTTTATTAAAATGTCCCATTTTTTATCTTTGGCTTTGTTAGATATTGATTGGTTTTGTTTGTTTTTATATTTGATTTTGATTAATCTTTTTGTGGATGGAAAGGGTAAGTTCTTACTTTTGTTCTGAATTAAATTTGCACCTTTTTTGGCAAGAAAATCAACTGATTCATTTCCAGCAATTCCAGAATGTGCAGGTATCCACTGTAATATAATTCTTTTCTGTAGTTTTTGAAGTTGTTGGATCATTTTGTGACATTCTTTAATTTGGATTGACCTCATTTTATATTAACTTATTGCATATAATGCTGCTTTAGAATCAGAAAGTATGACAGCATTTTTAAATTTATCTATTCTGTATAGAAGGTGTTGGAGTGAAATATGAATAGCCGTTACTTCTGCATCAAAATTTGTTGTGTGGTATTGTGCTGGTTGTTGGAATGAAAACAGTGCACACTTAATTCCTGCTCCCGAGTTGTTGTCCAAGTTAGATCCATCTGTGTAGATATGTAACAATTCTTCAGGTGGATATCTGTTGTTCACAGTTTCTAAAGTTAGTGCTTTTAGTACAGGTTTGGAAGTTTCAGATTTTGGAACTCTTTATTCTACATCTAATTGAATATAAATTGGTTCAAAAGTCAGTGGTTTTTTTTTTTTTTTTTTTTTTTTTTTTTTTTTTCCTTTTTTCCTTTTTTAAATTGTTTTCTTTAGAATTAGGAAGATTCAGATCTGTTTTTAATTCCGTAACTTTGTGTAGAAAACTTGTTTTGTTTTCATCTTGATTGGTTGTAGTAATCTTTTCTCCCATTTTGTTGTTTTTAACCGCAACCTTTTTTCATGTTGTATTAGTGCCTGCTCCTCTAAAGTTAGATGTATTGGATAGTTCCGAGTCAAGGCTTGCATTGCCGTGATTGGAGTTAATTTTGCTGCACTGGTTATTAGTCGCAGGGCCTGATTTTGGCATACCTCTAGGTGATTTATGTTAGAACTGTTTGCTATAATTATTACCTCTGCATTATAAAGACGTATTGGCTTGATGAATGTTTTGTATGTGTTGTTCAGTGTCTCCCGATTACTGCCCCACTTGACTCCAGCTAATCTTTTCAAAATTGAAAATTTGTTTGTTGATTTATTTACTACTGCTTCAATATGATGTCTCCAAGATAATTTTGAATAAAAAATTGCTCTTAAATATTTTGTTTCATATGTTTGTTTTCTTGAACTGCAGATTTAATTTAGGGATTTTGTTTTTTAAGCTAAATATTTGAAATGTTTCGAAATTTAACTGTATTGGAACTCCACAGTGAAGCGAAATAATTATTAAATTATAGATGAGTCGTATTTATTACACATAATATATATCATATATCAATACGACTCATCTATAATTTAATAATTTGAAATGTTTTTTTATCAGTATTTATTTTCATCAAATGGTTGTCAGTCCACTTTTCCAATAGTATCAGAGTTTGTTCAATGTCTTATTCCTGTAAACAAACAAAAAGTTGCAGTGCCAATCATTTTGAATGCCCCTAGTATAATTTAGGTATGTAGTTAGATTTTGTTTTTAACTCTCATTTTCTTCTTAAACTTTCTACTAAAACACATAATGTTATTAGTTATGATGTGCCTGGTTCTGCCATAAGAGCATTACATATATTGTGTATGTGAAACAATTGATTAAAGCTCTGTATCATCTGGGAAATGTTCAAGTTTAGATTTAAAGAGGACTAGGAATGTCAGTATTTATTCACAACTTTTGGCTTTTTCAGAGGAAGAACAGCCCCTTTGTCAAATGCTGACACATTTTTTCCAGTTATTTGCATCAAAATGTGCTTGGAGTCAAGAAATGTTGGAACAGGCATTCCTGCTAACAATAAGGACCGTTTTTCAAGCCCCTCCAACCTCTCCATTAACAGAAATAGACCAGGAAATGGTCATAAAGATAATGTTGAATCTCACTCGTCCTGGAATCAACCAGACTGAATCTCAGGTGAGTGTTAGCTTTCTTTGTGCTTGTTCAAGAAGGTAAGAATTTTAGAATCCAGATTGAAAGAGAAATTTATATTAAGATGTTTGACAAATTTTTAAGAGTAGTTTACATGATATATCTATAATTATTAGATGATTTCATAAGGCTATATTTTTGCTAATACTTAATGCGAGGGTGGGTCAAAAAGTAATGCCTCCTATTTTTTTTTTCTGTTTTAATTGCCAAGAAAATTGAATCCAATTTACATAGCTTGAAAACTACAACATTGACGATTAATTTGTCACTATTCAATATAATCTGCATCCTTTACAGTTTTGATCCACCTTTTAACTAGGGCATGTATTCCAGTGTGGTAAAACACACGGTCTTGCTTCCTAAGCCATTGACACAGAGGTTTTCACAGCCTCCTCATCTTCAAAATGAATCCCACGATGAGCTTCCTTTAGTGGCCCAAACAGATGGAAGTCTGATGGTGCCAGGTCGGGGCTGTATGGGGGGTGAGGTAAGACTTGCCATCCCAATTTCTCAATTTCTGCAGTGATGTAACAGCTGGTGTGTGGTCTTGCATTGTCATGCAAAAGAAAAACATCTGCCATAATTTTTGCTGGGTGAACTCGGCGAAGACGTGCTTTCAGCTTTTTGAGAGTTCTGACGTATTGAACTGAATTTATTGTGCATCCCTGCTCCAAAAAATCAATCAAAGAACACCCTCTGCATCCCAAACACTGTCGCCATAACTTTCCCTGCCAACCGCTGAGTTTTGAATTTTTTTTTCTTCGGTGACATGTGATGCCATTCCATTGACTGCCTCTTTGATTCAGGTTCAGAAAAAATGAACCCACGTTTCATGTCCAGTAACAATTTTTTCCAGAAACTCCTCTCCCTCCAAATTGAAGCGCTGCAAGTGTTCGGAGGCTATTGTTTTCCTTGTTTCTTTGTTTTGGGCAGTTAACATTCTTGGTACCCAACGTGAACAAACATTTGAGTAACCCATTGTTGAATAATCGTCGTCACACTGCCTTTACTGCGGGAGGTAATGTGACACAATTCACCTGTTACCTAGCGATCACCACGAATGATGTCATCGACTCACTGAATGTTGCATAGAGTTACTGCAGTCACCAGCCTGCCGCTTCGCTTTTCATCTTCCAATGGTGTTTGCCCTTCATCTTCGTTACAGCGACGAACCCATCGTCTAACAGTGCTGACATCCATCATTGCGTTACCATACACACTTTTTAGCCTTTCGTGAATGCGAATTGGCGTTTCCCCTTCTGCAGTCAAAAATTCAATCACAGAACGCTGTCTAATATGAATGTCAATGTCAGCCATTTTGCAAGAGGATGCAGTGCTGTCACCTGTTGACTTAGGAAGTTACTACTGCAGGGGATTGGAGAAGAAGGTTTGAGAAATTGTGCCAAATTCAAAGTTTTCACATAACTTATTTAAGGGAAAAAAAAAATAGGCATTACTTTTTGACCCACCCTCGTACAAATAAACCATCATACAATCACTTGAAGGAGGGAAGTTTGAAGTCTTGTTTTCACCTTAGATGCACTCGATGTGAGCACCATGTGTAATAGGCCGCGCCGTGGCTCAGTGGTTAGACCGCTTGGCTCTCACCAAGGCGGCCCGGGTTCAATCCCAGGCGACCGCAAAGTGAGATTGGTGGTGGACAACATGGCGCTGGGGCAGGTTTTCTCCGGGACCTCCGGTTTCCCCGCCATCTCATTCCACCGGTGCTCCATCTTCATCTCATGTATCATCAGTGTCACCGCCTGCGATGCCGTATGTAGTAAAAGCGGGCGTTAAACACAACACACACACACACACACACACACACACACACACACACCATGTGTAATACTGCAGACATCCAGCCAATGATCCCATTCATGTCATATCCTCTCAAGCATGTCTTGTGATTCCTTTCTTGGAAGTGTTGAAAACAGTGTTGTTAGGTTAAATTAACTTTAAAGAGAGTCGATTAATGACACTAAACAACACTTACTTTTAAATTTTTCCGGAACATGTTTCTGAGGCTTTGCCTCTATCATCAGCCGGCGCTCGACTGGTTCTCATTGGTGTAGTTGACGATATTTTGTCACAGGTCTCCTCTGGTGGCGGTTCAAGGAACTTGCTGAACAAATCTTTCTGGGGGATGTCGAAATTGAATACTTTGTTCCTATTTTTTGAAATGAAGATTTGTTCCCATGTGGATAGTTCTTGTTTTCCTGATGTATGTTTTAGTAGTTTTGGTTCTGAATTTATGTTGTGGTTTTTTTTTCCCCCAAAATGTGTGGCAACTGCTGATTTTTCTAATTGTTTATATTTTATGTTTCTAAAGTGTTACTTTGCTCTTGTTTCTAAATATCTTTTGGTTTTTCCAATATAAATTTGACTACAGTCATTGCATTCAATTTTATATATACCAGATTTTTTGTTAGATGAAATGGCATCTTTGATGTTTGAGCAAATTAGGTTTCTTAAGGAGAAATGGTTGACTGGTGCTAGTTGAATGTTTTGTTTTTTGAAGACTTTTCTGAATTTATCATAGGCCCATGGATGGTAAGTGAATTTTTTGAAAATCATATTAGTTTCTGTAGCTGAGAGGGTTGTGGTTTCCTTTAGTAGCTTCTTCTTTTTTTCTAAGTTCACTTTTTTGTCCACTAATGATTTGGGAAAGTTATTTTTTTGTGCTATTTCAATTATTTTGTTGTATTCTGTTCTGTATTCTTCTGCTGTGAGAGGGATGTTTACCAGTCTGTGTGCTAAACTATTGAAGATTGCCTGTTTGTGGGATCTTGGATTGTAGCCATTAGCTTTTATGTAGTTGTCTGTCTGTGTTGGTTTTCTGTAAATGCCAAAGTTTAGTCTGTTTTTATTCCTCATTATTTTTAGATCCAAAAATGGTAAATGCTCATCTTTTTCTATTTCTACAGTGAACTTGATGCTTTTTTCTTGGATATTTAGAAGTTTTAGTGCATCACTGATGTGTTTTTTTGGTACTATTGCAAAGATGTCATCTACATATCGTTGCCAGAGTTTGAACATCCAAGGGAAACCTTTGTTGATCCTTATTTCTAATGCACTCATGTACAGATCGGCCAAGAAGGGTGATAGGGGGTTTGCCCATTGCTAACCCTGAAGTTTGGTGGAAATATTTTGTTTGAAACTGCAAGAAATTTTGTTTTCGACACAAATTCTACCATTATCCATACAAAATTCAGTAAAAAGCCATTGTGAATATATTTTGGAGGAAATAAAGAACAGATCCTTTCAGAAGAAAAAACATAGTACTATCCATTCTTTGAGACAGAAAAACGTTATTTACACAAAGGCAGACAAAGGCAACAAGATGTCATAATGGAAAAATCAGTTTATATTGAAAAAATGGAAAAAATGCTAACTGACAATATGAAATCATTAACAAAAATCCTCTAAAAACTTGCATACAGTCATTTGAAAAAACAATAGCAAAATCAAGCATAATACCAAACAAATATGCAGTTAAACCGGATAACCCTACCGTACCTAGACTTTATGGCTTACCCAAAATACACAAACCATCCATAACAATGAGACCTATAGTTAGCAGTATAAATTCACCAACATACAAACTTGCAAAGTGGTTAACAAACAAATTCAACTCATTTCCAAAATTCGACAGCCTAAGCATCAAAAACACCTATGAACTTATAGAACACATTAAGGATACTGAACTAAAAGAAGAGGACACACTAGTCTCGTTTGATGTTAAATCACTGTTTCTCAGCATACCAGTTAATCAACTCCCACCGTTGATAGAAAAATGGCTCAAATCACTCGGAATGGCATCACCTGAAATTTCAGACTACATCGAACTAACCAAATTATGCATAGAACAAAATTTCTTCCAGTTTCAAACAAAATATTTCCACCAAACTTCAGGGTTAGCAATGGGCAACCCCCTATCACCCTTCCTGGCCGATCTGTACATGAGTGCATTAGAAATAAGGATTAACAAAGGTTTCCCTTGGATGTTCAAACTCTGGCAACGATATGTAGATGACATCTTTGCAATAGTACCAAAAAAACACATCAGTGATGCACTAAAACTTCTAAATATCCAAGAAAAAAGCATCAAGTTCACTGTAGAAATAGAAAAAGATAAGCATTTACCATTTTTGGATCTAAAAATAATGAGCAATAAAAACAGACTAAACTTTGGCATTTACAGAAAACCAACACAGACAGACAACTACATAAAAGCTAATGGCTACAACCCAAGATCCCACAAACAGGCAATCTTCAATAGTTTAGCACACAGACTGGTAAACATCCCTCTCACAGCAGAAGAATACAGAACAGAATACAACAAAATAATTGAAATAGCACAAAAAAATTACTTTCCCAAATCATTAGTGGACAAAAAAGAAGAAGCTACTAAAGGAAACCACAACCCTCTCAGCTACAGAAACTAATGCTTTTCAAAAAATTCACTTACCATCCATGGGCCTATGATAAATTCAAAAAAGTCTTCAAAAAAACAAAACATTCTACTAGCGCCAGTCAACCATTTCTCCTTAAAAAACCTAATTTCCTCAAACATCAAAGATGCCATTCCATATAACAAAAAATCTGGTATATATCAAATTGAATGCAATGACTGTAGTCAAATTTATATTGGAAAAACCAAAAGAAATTTAGAAACAAGAGCATAGGAACACTTTAGAAACATAAAATATAAACAATTAGAAAAATCAGCAGTTGCCACACATTTTGGGGAAAAAAAAAAACCACAACATAAATCCAGAACCAAAACTACTAAAACATACATCAGGAAAACAAGAACTATCCACATGGGAACAAATCTTCATTTCAAAAAATAGGAACAAAGTATTCAATTTCGACATCCCCCAGAAAGATTTGTTCAGCAAGTTCCTTGAACCGCCACCAGAGGAGACCTGTGACAAAATATCGTCAACTACACCAATGAGAACCAGTCGAGCGCCGGTTGATGATAGAGGCAAAGCCTCAGAAACATGTTCCGGAAAAATTTAAAAGTAAGTGTTGTTTAGTGTCATTAATCGACTCTCTTTAAAGTTAATGTCTTGTGATGTTCATGGCTGCGGTAAAGCAATTTCTAAATTCCACCAGTGTCGCTGGAAGTGGAGGGATGTAAACCCACAGGAAGAAATCACTGTAAGGTCAGGTTTCTATGTGAAATGAGTATGACACATTACAGGATTAATATAAAACATGTTCTATGTTCCATTGGCAATAACCATATATGCTAAACAAAAGAGATGACAATCCAGGAATGCAGTACATGATTATGAACCTGGAATGTATTCAAACCGGTCACAATTCTTTAACTCAAATTTTAAATTCAGTTTTTTCTGCTACTTATGTTTCCTTTAATCAGAAAACATTGGAGCTAGAGAACTAAAATTTTCAGCGCTACTGTATAACTCTCAGATTAACTTAATGGCCCCTATTCATATATTCACTTTGGTCTAGACTATTTTCCGACTTATTTGGTCCATATTATAGGCGGTCTAACTTTTTGACATTTATAGACCATAAAACATCTTGGACCAAGATTAGCCATGAACCAGCAAGAAGCAAATGTTACACAATGAAGAGAGGTTCTTCTGCGCATGCGCAAGTCCCATAGAGTGGTAAACAAACCACAGTTACCTACAAGTTTATAAATCTCTATGGCAGTCTCACAGCTGTTTCTTAATGTTCAAGAGTATAAGTTCGGTGTTCTGTGAACATGGAGTTAATGAAGAATCGTGCATTCAATTGATCTGAGGAAGAGAGAAAGTGCTTGTTTTCTAAAAGGATAGACATAAAAGAAAATAAGTCAGTCTGAGAGTTTACTGCAATTTTTTGGAGGAAAAGAATGAAGTATTCTCTATTCCAATGTGTAAGGACTATGATACAATGAAGCACAAAGTTAATATAATTTTGAGTCGAACTAAAACTCAATGCTCCATTTATTGCTAGTATTTACCTAGAACGCGTTTCACCTTATAATAAATCAATCCAATAATATCATTCCATCATATTCCATCCATCATTATATATATATATATATAAATAATCATATTGATTCTTATAAATAATCCAATAATATCATTCACATTACAGAATACAATGAATTCAGTGCTGAATTGGTAAAAAAAAAAAAAAATAATTGATAAATTCAAAAGACAACAAAGATGCAAACAAGTAACTACTCTTTTGCCAATCAGCAGTGAAACTTCATACAGAAAATTTACATATCATCCCAGAGCTACACACCTTTTCCAAAAAGTCTTCAAAGAGCACAATATTACTTTGGTCCCACAGAACAAATTTAGCGTACAACACCTTTTGAAATCACATAATACAAAGGAGATACCCACAGACAAAACATCAGGTGTGTACTGGATAAACTGCAAAGGCTGTGACAAATTTTACATTGGAAAAACAAAAAGGAACTTGAACATTAGGCTTAAAGAACATTTTAGGAACATCAGGAACAAAGAAATAGATAAATTGGCGGTAGCATACCATTTTTGGAAGGAGAATCATGATATAGAATGAGAAATCAACTTATTAAAAGGTGTCCAAGGTCCAGCTGCATTAACCACGTGGGAAAAAATCTTCATTAAGAAATATGAAAGAAAATTGTTTAATTTCAACACTACCTTTAATGAAAACCCAAACTTCAAGTTCATCAAGATACCGACAGACGCACCTGTCGCCTCCAATGAGTTAATCAAACCAACGTCCATTAGTCAACAACAGCTGATGATGTTAGGAAGATCCTAACAAAACGTTTTCTAATCCTTGTTTCACATAAGCTTGCCCCGTATTTCTTAACGGTCACGTGACCATATCACCTCTCATTGGCTGTTGTGTGTAGACTGTTGTGCGGTAAAAATTAGTTTGTTATTTAACATGGTGATATATCTTTATATGTTGGAAGAGAATTGTCAAATTTATATTTTCGTGACTGAATTAAATATATTACGCAACAGAGCTGACTTATCTGAAATGCATGTTAATTCTTAAATGAAGTATAGAGGAGGTTCCTTTGCTCTAAGCCCGCCTTTCACATGGCACAATAGCACGTGCTTAAGCGGTAGTGATGACATATTTGTTTATATGACTTATCACGACCTTGTTTTGAACTGGATTAGTCATGTATCGACATTCGAAGCTGTGCTGTGCCGAATGCGAGAGCTAAATTATATTATTGATCGTTTATTGCACGTGTACTTATTATATGTATAATGGCAATGTCTACCGCCAGTTTTTCGCTGTAGCAGCGCAAGGGAAAACCTTTACAAAGCGGCAAGAAAAGAATTGTGATGCATGTGTTTAATACACTCACAGAGAAGAATCCATCTTTGTCAGTGAGAGAAGTCGAACAGCTGTGCTCTGAAGTTACATGTGTGAGTATTAGATCCGTAGGGACATCGTGACGAAATTGAGACAACAGGAAAACTTACCACTCCAGGGACGATATTGCTGTGTGGCGAAGACGTTATTTAAGGACAATCAAACTGTACCAAGATACAAGTTGCAAAATATACCACCTTGACAAGACTTGGGTGAAAGGACACACGAATAGTAAAGTATGGCGTGACACAACTTTTAAGACTAAAAGACAAGCATTTTTGCAAAGTATGTGTGCTGGTTTAAACAAATCCCAGTGGAAAAGGCGAAAGGCCTTTCATTATAAACTTGTTTTAGTTTCATTGCACATTCATTCAGTTCCAACTGGCTCAGTTTCATTGTAAACTTGTAATCTTGCATGCCTTTATATTCTTATTTGTATGATTTTATCTATCTTCCTGGTAATTATTATGACATTTACTGCAGGTTATAAATGTGACAGGATGGCACTGCCTATGGCTTATGGCGCGAAAGCATTAGCCAATTAGTGTGAGGGGGAAGGTTGTCGTACGCGGAGTGATACATGTCAGTGGGGCAAGGTTATATGAAACAAAGATTAGGTAAATACTAGCAATAAATGGAGCATTGAGTAATTTGTTCGACACAAAATTATAGTTTGTATTTTTGCTCTTCTCTTTAATTCTTTAAACATAAATAATATATTATTGTTGGTGTCTGTTTTAGGTTCATGTTCATAACAACTTAGCTTTTGCACTGTGTAATGAAGTATTAAACGAGAGTGATACATACAGTATACAGATTTTGCTACGAGGTCTGACCCTTCTGGAGCTCAACTTGGAGGATCCTGTGACTACTAAGAATCTTACTGTCTTGGCAGATCAGTTAGCCAAAGTAAGTATGTGCATTTTGTTAGAAAATCATTCAATGTTTCAATCATTTAGGTTTTTATAACTAAGAAATAAGCTGTTATTCAATTTATACTAATTTTGAATTTAGAATCACTAAAGTTTCTACTGAAACTTTACAAAGTCTAGAGTATTGTACAAAGGAAAACAATAAACAAGTGATACAATTACATAGAAAATGAAGCTAGTTACAGTGAAGTAATAAATATTACACAAATAAAAATATTTGCCACTTAGGCTTCACTTATCTTAACAAATTGGTGTTGATACTTCTTTTCAAATGGAAGTCGATTTCGCAAACAAATCATTTGCATCCTCAGTCCACAGATAAACTCTGTTGTCAAGGATAATGGTTACTATGCCTTTCTTATGTTTTTTTAGTATTACCAACATCTGAAAACGAAACAAACCTAAAAATAGAATCAACTGTTGGTATTTCGAAATTCATTACGCGATGTTTATTTTTTAAAATAAACATTTTTTCCCACACTATTAAATCTATGGGAACATTTAATTGTTTTAATAATTTAACCTCGGGATTTATTTCATGGTTAAATAACCAAAAATGATCTGCTTCGGCCAATTTATCAGTTTGTTTATACTTAATGTTACGAAAATGTCTTTCGTTCTGGTTTCCAAATTACGTTTCGTTTTTCCGATATAAACCTGATCACAATCTAAGCAATTAAATTGATAAATACCAGATTTTTTATTATTAGGAATTTTATCTTTTTTTTAGAAAAATGTAGTAAATTTTTAATACCATTTATTTTGAGGAACTAAAGTTATACCAACTTCTTTAAAAAAAAATTGAAAATGTTTATTAACCCAAGGATGGTAAGTAAATTTAGATAATAAGAAATAGTAACAAATTAGATTTTGTTATTTATAGGAAATCTACTCATATTGATAATTACATAAAAAATAAAACTTTTAACACTTTTTCACATAAATTTGCTGTTTTTAGTAGTTTGATTTATAGATTCATAAATATACCCCTGAATAAAGAAGAATGTATACTCTATATCGAGATTTAACTGTATTGGAACACCATAGTGAAGCGAAAAATTATTAAATTTTAGATGAGTCGTATTTTTTACACATCTGCTTCACTTTCGTATTTATTTTAAAAAATATGTTTCGCAAATCTTCGTTTGCATCTACGGCTCTTGTGCGACTGAAGCTAGATCCAGCGTTGTGGGTAATTCTGGGGTTGTTGCTATTTTAAAATTATTCAAACTTCAAAAGAGATTAAAACAGATCACAGCTCTCACACCAATAAAACAAGAAATTAGATTTGCTAAATTTACTTACCACCTCTGGGCCACAAAAAAGTTCCAAAAAATATTCAAGAAATACATAATAACATTGGCACCAAAAAACAATTACAACATTAAAAACCTACTTCACAGTAATAATACTGATAAGATAAAACCAGAGGAAAAGTCAGGCATTTACAAGATTAAGTGTAAAGACTGTGAAAAAATTTACATAGGGAGGACAAAAAGAAACATAGGCACTAGAAAGAAAGAACACTTCAGGCACTTAAGATACAAAAATATTGATAAGTCCGCAATAGCAGCTCATTTCTGGTCTGAAAATCATGAAATTGAAGATAGCACAGAATTACTAAAATACGTACAAAAACATAGTGAACTCGTCATATGGGAGAGGATATACATAGAAAAACATAAAAACCAACTAATGAACTTTGAAATCCCGCTAGAAGAGAATCCCACATTTCAGTTCATCACTAAATCAACAGATGGCAGCAACAACCCCAGAATTACCCACAACGCTGGATCTAGCTTCAGTCGCACAAGAGCCGTAGATGCAAACGAAGATTTGCGAAACATGTTTTTTAAAATAAATACGCAAGTGAAGCAGATGTGTAAAAAATACGACTCATCTAAAATTTAATAATGTATACTCTGTTTCATATAACCTTGCCCCGCTGACATGTATCACTCCGCGTTAAACTGCCTTCCCCCTCGCCCTAATTGGCTAGTGCTTTCGTGCCATAGGCCATAGGCCATAGGCGGTGCCTTTCCATCACATTTAAACCTGCAGGAAACGTCATAATAATTGCCGGGAAGATAAAAATAAAATCATACAAATAAGGATATGAAGGCATGCAAAAATACAAGTTTATAATAAAACTGAGCAGGTTGAAACTGAATGACTGAGCAATGTAACTGAAACAAGTTTATAATGAAAGGCCTTCAGCCTTTTCCACTGGATATTTTAAACCAGCACACATAGCTTTCAAAATTGCTTGTCTTTCAGTCTTAAAAGTCGTGTCACGCCATACCTTACTTTTCGTGTGTTCTTCATTCTCCCAAGTCTCGTCAAGGTAGTATATTTTGCAAATTGTATCTCGGTACAGTCTGACTGTCCTTAAATAACATCTTCGCCACACAGCAACATCGCCTCTGTTTTTTAGCACATTTTTCTTGCCTCTTTTTTCATTCACAAACCCCAGCTATATAAGCAATCTGCTGAAATTTGGTGAATCTGCATCCTCATTTACAGCAAACGAAATGTTATTTATGTTAGGGAGTTCGTTTCTAAAGAACAACTATACCTACACATGACGACGCACAGCACTTTTCACGTATTTTCTCCGAGCACGCGCTTTTGTTTATTCCTGCTTTTGCCTGGAGTGGTAAGTTTTCCTGTTTTCTCGATGTTTCTACGGATCTAACACTCACACCTGTAACTTCAGAGCACAGCTGTTCGACTTCTCTCACTGACAAAGACGGATTCTTCTCTATGAGTGCATTAAACACATGCAACACAGTTCTTTTTCCGCCTGTTTGTAAAGATTTACCCTTGCGATACATCAGCGAGAAACTGGCGCTAGACTCTGCCATTATTCATATAAGTACACGCGCAATCAACGATCAATAAAATAACTTAGCTTTCGCACTAGGCACAACAACCTTCGAATGGCGATATATGACTAATCCAGTTCAAAACAAGGTCAGTGATAAAAGTCATATAAACAAATGTCACCACTACTGCTGAAGCATGTGCTATCGTGTCTTGTGCTTGAGAGCAAAGGAACCTTCTCTTTACTTCGTTTAAGAATTAACATGCATTTCAGATAAATCATCTCTGTTGCGTGATATATTTAATTAAAACAGTTACGAAAATATAAATTTGACAATTCTCTTCCAACATATAAAGATATATCACCATGTTAAATAACGAATTAATTTTTACTGCACGACTGTCTTTACCACAATAGCAGCCAATGAGATGTGATTAGGTCACGTGACCGGTAAGAGATACTGGGCAAGCTTACGTGAAACAAGGATTAATAAAGAATATAAACATATTATTAATACTGCTTTAAATAATGGGTTTAATAAAGATTTTTTACAAAATAAGATTGAAAAATTTAAATATCAGAAAACTGTTAATGATATTTCTACTCTTAAAAAATAAAAGATGATTATAAATTTAAAAAATTTACTTACCATCCTTGGGTTAATAAACATTTTCAAATTTTTTTTAGACAAGTTGGTATAATTCTGTTGTTTAAGGACTATGATACAATGAAGCACAAAATTAATACAATTTTGAGTCGAACTAATACTCAATGCTCCATTTATTGCTAGTATTTACCTAGAACGCGTTTCGTTAGGATCTTCCTAACATCATCAGCTGTTGTCGACTAATGAATGCCGGTTCTTAGAAAAAATAGAAAGGGAAAGTGGTAAACCCAAACCATACGTGAAAATACTTAAATCTCTGAATAAAAAGGATGTTGTTTATACGAAAGCAGACAAAGGAAATAAGACGGTCATCATGGACAAACAGGACTACATCTCTAGAATGACAGATTTATTGGCAAGTGATGAATTCCAGGAAATAAAGTCTGACCCTTTAAATATGTGTGTAAAACAGTTAAATGAAACAATGAAGGATAAAACAATCATACCAAAAGAAATTAAACAAAGTTTAAAACCAGACAACCCTACAGTAGCTAACATATATGGATTACCCAAAATTCATAAAACAGGAAATAAGATGCGCCCAATCATTAACAACATAAACACACCCTGCTACAAACTATCCAAATGGTTAAACAAAAAATTTAAGGAGCTACCAAAATTCAAAAGCCACAGTATTAAAAATTTGTTGGAATTCATCAACAAAACTAAAAATCTACAATTTTCTCCCACAGACCGAATGGTATCTTTTGATGTAATCTCCTTGTTCCCAAGTGTTCCGAGAGACAAACTCATAGAGTACATGCAAACATGGCTTCAGTCCCTACAAATAGACCAAAACATCATAGAAGAATACCTTCAATTAACCGCTTCGCCGATGGCCATTTAAACCCTGCACGGCCGGGAACGGATACCCAATAAACAGAACAAGACATTTAAATTGTTAAATGCTGCAAAAAGTCTTCATAAATAAATATTCGTATCTTCCGTATTTTCTAAGTTATTTCAGGGAAACAAAAACTGGTTAAAAGCCCATTAAAAGCTGTATGCATCTGCGGTATCATTAAAATAGAGACTATATTAATAAAGCGATGAAATTTCATTAATTTGTATCACGTAAAGAAAGCCATTCTTTGCGTCGAACGCGCCTAATTCTGAGTACTTTTGTTTTACAAGCTATATGTGTATATCAGCTGAATAAACGAAGTGTTGGGTTCAAGGTTTCTAGGTTTCAGTTCATGCTAACACGTAATAATAACTGTTTATATTGCGTTATACACCCTGGAAGGAAACTCCGTCAGCATCCCTCTAATTGCACAACGGAAGTTTATGTTAGCTGACGTAACTTCTTTCTTCGCTCAGTTGACATTGTAATTTAGATTGCATCAGAGTTCCAAGCAATTTCTTTAGCTAAATCACAGTTGAAATAGTTTTCTCAGTGCTAATCATGGCTTCAACTAGTAATGTTGCAAATCAATTAGCTAGTGTAGGACGAGTGCGGGCTTCTGATATTACATCAGAAAATGTGGAAGACTTTTTGCTGTTAGACAGTGATTTGGACATTGATGGCGAGTTTTCAGATTTTGAGGGGGGTGTTGAGGATATAGGTAGCAGTGAGGAGGAAAATGACTCATTTCCGACAGGTGTTCGTGAAGAATCAACATTATGGAGGTGTCAAAATAACTCTAACACTAATAGACATACGTTCACGAGCACAACCTCTGGTGTACAACCGCATACTCAACTAACTTCTGACAGCCAACCAATTGACATTTTCACAAAATTTTTTACTACTGACTTACTGTCTCTCATTGTTTCGGAAACAAATGTATATGCGAGTAGGGTGAAGGAAGACCTGATTTCTAAAGGCAATTTAGGACCTAAGAGTAGATTGCAGAAGTGGACAGAAGTAACAATGAATGAGATTTACAGACTACTTGGTCTAATTATGCTCATGGGTGTTATTCGTAAACCTACGCTAGACATGTACTGGTCTACAGACGACATGCTAGCTACCCCATTTTTTGGGAAATGCATGTCAAATAACAGGTTTACTTCCATTTTGCGCTTCCTTCATTTCACCTGCACAGAAAATGTGAATGATAAACTATCCAAAATCAGACCAGTTTTTGATTACATTATTTCAAAATTCAAAGAAAATTATGTGCCTAGTGAAAAGATCACTGTTGATGAAAGCTTGATGCTTTGGAAGGGCCGTTTAGGTTGGAAACAATACATCAAAACAAAGAGGGCCAGATTTGGCATAAAGAGTTTTGATGTATGTGAAAGTAAAACAGGATATCTTTACAATAGCTGCATATACACTGGCCAAGGGACTGATAACACCGGAGACAAAGATTTGGGGTTATCTGGTTCCATAGTAATGCACCTGATGGAATCTGTACTTGATCAGGGTAGGACTGTATATTTAGATAATTGGTACAGTTCCCCTAAATTATTCATGGCCTTACACAAAAGAAAAACAAATGCAATTGGAACAGTACGTTCAAATCGTATTGGTTTGCCAAAAGATGTGAATACGAAGGCTCTAAGAAGAGGAGAAATGCAGGTGCATCAGCTGCCACCCTTGACCTATGTTGCTTGGCAAGACAGGAGGGTTGTTACAGCATTATCCAATTGCAGCTCTAAAATTTTGATGATTGACACTGGAAAAATTGATGCTCGTAACAAAATGTCAATTTTCAAGCCCGATATTATCCAGGAATATAATATGCATATGGGTGGAGTGGATCTAGTAGATCAGGTATTACACGCATATCCCTCTTTGCGAAAAACAATCAAATGGTATAAAAAAGTATTTTTACACCAGCTAGATATAACCATATACAATTGTTTAGTAATTTGGAGAGCTCTAAACCCACGGAAGACAATGACGTACCTGGACTTTCGCATATCAATAGCTCGCAGCCTAATTGAGCAGTATAAAATTCAGAGACCTCTCCATACTGGGGGTAAAAAATCCATCACCCCAGCACCCCTCAGACTTGAAGGAAAACATTTTCCTAAAAGGATACCACCCACAGCAAAAAAGTCGCGTCCCTTCAGAAAATGTTTGGTGTGCCGCAAGAAAGGTGTCCGAAAGGAAACTAGTACGATTTGCCGTAAATGTGGAGATGTGCCCTTGTGTGTTTATCCATGTTTTGAGGTGTACCATTCAAGAAAAAACTTTTAAAGGTAAGCTTTTACTTCTTATAGAATTTATTTAAATTTACCGTAAAACATAAGGTTTAAAAGAATTATAATTAAATACGCATTAAATGCATGTATGCGCAGGACGTCTATACACGTCCATATCGGTTTGGGGCCTTTTAACTTGGACGTCATATGACGTCCATATCGGTGAAAGGGTTAACCAATATTTGCATTGAACAGGCCTTTTTTACATTCAATAAAAAAATTTTCAAACAAAAATCAGGACTATCTATGGGCAACCCATTGTCCCCATTTTTGGCAGACCTCTTCATGAGCTTTTTGGAAACGCACATCACAAAGGCATTCCCACTAATTTTTAAGCATTGGTACAGATATGTGGATGACATTTGGGCAATAATAAATGAGAAACAAGTGGATGATGCATTAAAACTACTTAATTTACAAAATCCTGCAATAAAATTTTCCATAGAAAAAGAGATAAACAATGAAATCCCTTTCTTAGATTTGAAACTTACCAGAAAACATAATAAACTTGAATTTGGCATACACAGAAAGGAAACACACACAGAAAATTTCATAAAATCAGATGGATATAACCCAAGACAACACAAACATGCTGTTATCAACAGTTTAACTTACAGGCTGGTTAATGTACCTTTAAACAAGATAGAATGTAACAAAGAGTACAATAACATCATTCACATTGCAGAATACAATGGATACAGTGCTGAATTGGTCAACAAGAAAATAGATAAATTCAAAAGACAACTAAGATGCAAACAAGTAACTACTCTCTCCCCAATTAGCAATGAAACCTCATACAGAAAATTTACGTATCATCCCAGAGCTACACACCTTTTCCAAAAAGTTTTCAAAGAACACAATATTACTTTGGCCCCACAGAACAAATTTAGTGTACGACACCTTTTGAAATCACATAATACAAAGGAGATACCCACATGCAGAAAATCAGGAGTGTACCAGATAAATTGCAAGGACTGTGACAAATTCTACATTGGAAAAACAAAAAGGAACGTGAACATTAGGCTTAAAGAGCACTTTAGGAACATAAGGAATAAAGAAATAGATAAATCGGCGGTAGCGTACCATTTTTGGAAGGAAAATCATGACATAGAACAAGAAATTCACTTACTAAAAAGTGTCCAAGGTGCAGCTGCATTAACCACGTGGGAAAAAATCTTTATAAAGAAATATGAAAGTAAATTGTTTAATTTCGATACTACCTTTGAAGACAACCCCAATTTCAAGTTCATCAAGATACCGACAGAGACGCACCTATCACCTCCGAGGAGTTCACTGAACCGGCATCCATTAGTCGACAACAGCTGATGATGTTAGGAAGATCCTAACGAAACGCGTTCTAGGTAAATACTAGCAATAAATGGAGCATTGAGTATTAGTTCGACTCAAAATTGTATTAAGTTGGTATAACTTTAGTTCCTCAAAATAAATATAGTATTAAACATTTACTACATTTTTCTAAAAAAGATAAAATTCCTAATAATAAAAAATCTGCTATTTATCAATTTAATTGTTTAGATTATCATAAGGTTTATTTTGGAAAGACGAATTGTAGTTTGGAAACCAGAAAGAAAGAACATTTTCATAACATTAAATATAAACAAACTGATAAATTGGCCGTAGCAGATCATTTTTGGTCATTTAACCATGAAATAAATCCCGAAGTTAAATTATTAAAACAATTAAATGTTCCCATAGATTTAATAGTGTGGGAAAAAATGTTTATTTTAAAAAATAAACATCGTGTAATGAATTTTGACATACCGACAGTTGATTCTGTTTTTAGGTTTGTTTCGTCTTCAGATGTTGGTAATGCTTAAAACATAACTTAACAAAAGAAAAAACATGGTAACCGAGATTTCCTTAACAACGGAGTTTGTTTGTAATAAACTGAAGATGAATGCAATGTGCCTTCGAAATCGATCTTAGAAAGAAGAAAGAAGTATTAACATCAACTTCTTAAGATAAGTGGAGATTCATTAACAAATATTTATATTTGTGTAATAAGTGATACAATACTTAAAATCAAATAATTTATGCAATAACATACAAAAAACAGTATATCTGACCATACAGACAGTACAAAATAAAAACGATATGACGCTTGATATCAAAATAGAAAATCAGGAAATGAAAAACAAGACTGTACTAATTTTCTTGGGGTTGTTTTGGATAAAAATCTAAGGTGGGAAAAACACATTGACAAAATTTGTAAAAAAATCTCTTCAAGCTTATTCGTACTAAAACAAATGGCAAAACTTGTTCATGCAGATGTCCTATTAAAGATTTATTACGGATTAATATACCCACATCTTTCATACAGTACTACAGTATGGGGACAAAGTGCAACACTACACACAAACAGGCTATTTACATTACAGTAAAGAGCCATTAGGATCATTTTGGGATTAAACAGACAGGAATGATGCAGAGAATATTTTAGGAAACTAAACATTCTAACACTATATTCATTATATATAGTTGAGATAATTATGCTTGCAAAAAGAACGGAAAACAGCAATAAAATGAATAATCAGATACATGAATACAACACGAGGGGTAATTCAGATTTTCATCTACATTCCCATAGGTTAGAAATATACGAAACCAAGCCATCAGTGGCTGCATGTTTGCTTTATAACAACCACAACAGATAAAACATATAAAATGTATACATAGATTCAAAAGAGAAGTAAACAAATACTGTATTGCTGGAACCTTTTACTCCTTAGACGAATTTACAAATGGTATTTAAGTCATAGCTGTAAAATTATAAATATTTAGTAAGACAACTGTAATAGAATGTATTATTAAAAAGTGTAAAGGTAGTTACGAAACTATTGTGTAGAAATATATTTATATAGGTACGTTCATGTGCATTAGTATAGGTGCACATGTAATTCATTGTAAATGTTTTTTCTTTTGTTTTGTAATATGTTTAATCCCATGTATTTCTGTTTTTTGACGATGCTATGAATTACTTAGTAATTTTTACAGCAGATAATACGAGGGTTGGTCAAAAAGTAATGCCTCCTATTTTTTTTCTCTCTCTTTTAATTGCCAAGAAAATTGAATCCAATTTACATAGCTTGAAAACTACAACATTGACGATTAATTTGTCACTATTCAATATATCTCCGTCCTTTTACACAGTTTTGGTCCACCTTTTAACTAGGGCATGTATTCCAGTGTGGTAAAACACACAGTCTTGCTTCCTAAGCCATTGACGCACAGACATTTTCACAGCCTCCTCATCTTCAAAATGAATCCCATGATGAGCGTCCTTTAGTGGCCCAAACAGATGGAAATCTGATGGTGCCAGGTCAGGGCTGTATGGGGTGTTAGGTAAGACTTGCCATCCCAATTTCTCAATTTCTGCAATGGTGTAACGTCTTGTGTGCGGTCTTGCATTGTCATGCAAAAGAACATCATCCGCCATAGTTTTTGTTGGGCGAACTCGGCGAAGACATGCTTTCAGCTTTTTGAGAGTTCTGACGTATTGAACAGAATTTATTGTGCATCCCTGCTCCAAAAAGGCAATCATAAGCACACCCTCTGCATCCCAAACACTGTTGCCATAACTTTACCTGCTGACCACTGAGTTTTGAATTTTGTTTTCTTTGGTGACGTGTGATGCCATTCCATTGACTGCCCCTTTGCTTCAGGTTCAAAAAAATGAACCCACATTTCGTCTCCAGTAATAATTTTTTCCAGAAACTCCTCTCCCTCCAAATTGAAGCGCTGCAAGTGTTCGGAGGCTATTGTTTTCCTTGTTTCTTTATTTTGGGCGGTTAACATTCTTGGTACCCAACGTGAACAAACTTTTGAGTAACCCAGTTGTTGAATAATCGTCATCACACTGCCTTTACTGAGGGAGATAATGTGACACAATTCATCTGTTGTTCCCCGGTGATCGCCACAAATGATGTCATCGACTCGCGAATGTTGCATGGAGTCACTGCAGTCACTGGCCTGCCGCTTCGCTTTTCATCTGCCAATGCTGTTTGCCCTTCAACTTTGTTACAGTGATGAACCCATCGTCTTAACAGTGCTGACATTCATCATTGCATCACCATACACATTTTTTAGCCTTTCGTGAATGCAAATTGGCATTTCACCTTCCGCAGTCAAAAATTCAATCACAGAATGCTGTCTAATACGAATGTCGATGTCAGCCATTTTGCAAGAGGATGCAGTGCTGCCACCTGTTGACTTAGGAAGTTACTGCTGCAGGGGATTGGAGAAGAAGGTTTGAGGAATTGCGCCAAATTCAAAGTTTTCACATAACTTACTTATTTAAGGAAAAAAGAATAGGTGGCATTACTTTTTGACCCACCCTCATAAATGAAATGAAATGAGAAAAAAAATGAACTCATTAGTATAGAATGATTTTCTGTATTAAGCGTTCAACTACTTCATATCCAGACAAATCTGTTTATTCAAAGTAAGAGTACTTTTTGCTCTTGTCTGATCTACCTACAGCTTTCAATGTCTTTTATGTGAACAATGTTGCATCATTTTAATATCATTGCAGATTGGTACCACATTGAAGAGGAAGTGATCAGTTGAACCATTGCATTTCTTCCACCACATGTCTCTTTAGTAAAGTAAAGGAATTTTGTCATTCTGTCTTTGAGTTATAGAGCTTTGTGCCTTGATTAAGGATGCGATTTCAAGCAATACAAAGTAATTGGTTACTATGATTTTGAGTCGAAGTAGTACTCAATACTCCATTTATTGCCAGTATTTACCTATAATGCATTTTGTTTGGACCTTCCTAACATCATCAGCTGTTGTCTACTGTATGTTGATTTGAACCAACAACTGTTAGGAATGTCCTAACGAAATGCGTTCTAACTAAATAATGTCAATAAATGGAGTAGTACTAGTTTGACACAAAATTATATTAATTTTGTTCTTCATTGTATCATCGTCCTTAATCATTGGACTAATTGGTTACTATTTACATCAGTTAATTATTAATTCAATAGTGACTATCATTTCTTCATTTGATGAAAGTTTCTTACCACCTAGCCAAATTTTCAATTTTGGGAACAAGAAGTCACCTGGGGCTAAGTCTGGTGAATAAGATGGATGAGGAATCAATTCAAACCCCAACTCATGCACTTCCGCCATTGCGAAATGCTGATGGGTATGATGGTGCATTATCCTGGTGAAAGAGACTTTTGGTCTCTTCAGTCAACTCATGTTGCAAACAATCCAACAATGAAGCATAATAAGCTCCAGTTAATCCTGGTCTAATTGTTATGTACTTTGATATGTTTTTACACTTCATACGAGGATCGTTGAAGTCAATCATGGACTTTGTTTAAAAACAAATAGAAGATCAAATTTCAAAATGTGGAAAGTGGATTTATTTTTCTCCAGCTACGGTTATAAACCTATCCTAGCATTTGACTAACGCCTGAAATGCTTTAGCATAGAAAGATTTACAATTCCGACGGAACCATTGTAGGACATCAAGCTTCATTTCATAATGTTGAAATGTTTTTCTCCAAGGAATTCCTTCAGCAGCCCAAACAGGTGGAAATCACTTGGCGCTAAGTCAGTACTAAAGAGAGGAGTTGTGGCAAGATCTCCCAGCCGAATTCCATTATTTGGAATGTGCGTTGAGCAGTATGTGATCGTGCATTGTCTTGCAAAAAGAGATCATCCTTTGTGATCAAACCCGGACGTTTCTTCCGTAAACTTTTAGGCACATCATGCAGAACCAGACAGTAATATTCACTGTTGATAGTGACACCATGGAGTAAAAAATCAACATGAATAATGTCTTGTTATCCCAGAATGTACTTGCCATACCTCTACCATCAGACACAACTGTTTGAAATTTCTTGGGAGGTGGTCAGTCCATATGCTTCCACTGCATCTATGCTCTTTTGGATTCTAGGTTGAAATGATGAATACATTTGAAAGTAATGAGTTGGTATTCAAACACCAACATCACTTAAATTATCTTTCCTTGGACATGTTTCGGAGAACGTTTTGTCCCCATCGTCAGCAGTTATCCGACTGGTTGGATCTGTGGTTTCCTGAAGTGAGCTGGTTGTCTGTGGTGGTATATGTTGTCTGTGAGATGAACTTCCAAAGAGTTTTCAGGCAGCAATTCAAAATTTAAAGTAAACTGTTTGTTATTAATTTTTAGATGAGTCGTATTTATTACACATTTGCTTCACTTTCGTACCTATTTTGAGGTGCGAAAGTGAAGCAAATGTGTAATAAATATGACTCATCTAAAAATTAATACTTTTTCGCTTCACTGTGGTGTTCCAATACAGTTAAATCTCGATAAACTGTTTGTTTTTTATGATTATCAATTTTTCCCAAACATAGAGTTCGGTTGCATTTTTCCCTGCTCTGTTTCCCAGTATTCCAACAGATGAACTCATGCTACTCCTCAAGAATTGGCTCATACAGACTTAACATTTCAGCAGAAGAAATAGAAGATCTCACAAAACTTACCCATTTATGCATACATCAAAATTTCTTTACATTCAAAGGTAAATTCTGTCAACAGACCTCAGGCCTAACAATGGGCAATCCACTTTCACCATTCCTAGCCAACCTCTTTATGAGCTCCTTTTTTTTATTTTATTATTGTTATCTGAAAAGGTTCCCAGAGCCATAGCTCATGCTAGGGAACAGTACAAAAATATATAAAATGATGGCAAACAGCCCTTAACAATACTTATATTACATTTTCATAGTAGGAATGAATTGCCGTACAAGAATAACATATATGAAACATACAAAGATACAGACATTTACTATAACTCAAGAAATAATAGTAACAAAGAACTTAACAGAAAAATAGAAGCTACGTATTCTATTGGACATTAATCCATATTAATTTTTAAACAGTTCAGCTTTCAAACCAGCTATAAATGTGTAACACTTTATCAGCTATCAATATATGCCTTCAGTAAATTTTCAGCAACTTTCCTTTTAAAACCTTTTATGTTCCTGCAGCCTTTCAGTTTCAGTGGCAGCGCATTATATAAGTTGATAACGTGTGAGGTTAAGCTGTTCAGGCCATAAGTAGAAGTGTTCACTGTTGGTTTTGTTAAGTTTCCTTTATTTCTTGTATTATATATATGTGAGGAGCTTTCAAATGTTAGATTGGACTTTAGAAGATTATTTTTTATTTTGTGGAGATATATTATCAAGGACAACTCTATGTTTACTTGTAATGGTAAAATGTTAGTTACATGGTAGAGTGTTTTTGTGTTTGTTCTAAAGGGTAGATTGTAGATTATTTTCAAGGCACGATTTTGAAGTACTTCGAGGTCATGAATTAAATATTTAACAGAGTTACCCCATAAGATGTTTAAGTAATCCAAATGAGATTGAATTAAAGCATGGTAGATACTTCATAAATGATTTACACTGAATCCTTTGAATTTCAGCCTGTTAATTACAGCTAACACAGGAAGAATCTTATTTTTTACATGCATGAAGAATCTTATTTTTTACATGCATGATATGGTCCTTCCATGTGAGCGTACTGTCTAGAATCAAACCTATACCTTGTTTCACGTAAGCTTGCCCGGTAATCTCTTAACGGTCACGTGACCTCATCTCCTCTCATTGGCTGCTGTTTGGTAGAGACTGTTTTGCGGTAAAAATTAATTCGTGAAAGAGAATTGTCAAATATTTACTTTCATAACTGTTTCAATTAAATATATTACGCAACAGAGTTAATTTATCTGAAATGCATGTTAATTCTTAAACAAAGTAAAGAGGAGGTTCCTTTGCATCTAGGCCTGCCTTTCTGATTACACAAGAGCACGTGCTTTAGCGGTAGTGAATTACATATATTTGTTTATATCTGTTTATATGAGTTTTATCACTGACCTTGTTCTGAACTGGATTAGTCATGTATTGTCATTAGAAGGTGTACTGTGCGCGTTCGAGAGATACGTTATTTTATCCATCGTTTATTGCGCATGTACTTATTATATGTATAATGGCAGAGTCTACCGCCAGTTTTTCGCTGAAGCATCGTAGGGGTAAGCCATTACAAAGCGGTGAAAAAAGAATTGTGTTGCATGTGTTTAATGCACTCACAGAGAAGAATCCGTCTTTGTTAGTGAGGGAAGTCGAACAGTTGTGCTCCGAACTTACAGGTGTGAGTGTTAGGTCCATAGGAACATCGCGACGTGAAGTTGAGAAAACAGGAAAACTTACCACTCCAGGCAAACGCAGGAATAAAGAAAAGCGCGTGCTCGGAGAATGCGATGAGTTCGTTAAAACTGCTGTACGTCGTCATGTGCATAGTTTTTTCTTTAGAAACGAACTCCCTAACATAAATAAAATTTTGTCTGCTGTAAATGAGGATGCAGATTTACCAAATTTCAGCAGATCTAGTGTGTATAGATTGCTTATACAGCTGGGGTTTGTGAATGAAAAAAGGGGCAAGAAAAATGTACTGAGAGACAGAGGCGATATTGCTGTGTGGCGAAGACGTTATTTAAGGACAATCAGACAATACCGGGGTACAAATCGCAAAATATACTACCTAGACGAGACTTGGGTGAATGAAGGGCTTACGACAAGTAAACTATGGCGTGACTCGACTATTAAGACTGAAAGACAAGCATTTTTGCAAGGTATGTCTTCTGGTTTAAAAAATCCCAGTGGAAAAGGCCGAAGACTGTTTGTCACTCATATAGGAAGTGATAGTGGTTTTGTGGAAGATGGTCTACTGCTGTTTGAGTCAAAGAAAACCGGTGATTACCATGAAGATATGAATGGACATGTGTTTCAGCAGTGGTTTGTGAGTGTGTTAGCAAAACTGGAACCAAGCAGCATAATTGTGATGGACAATGCTCCTTACCACAGCGTTCGTGTCGAAAAGAAACCAAATACATCCTGGAAGAAACAAGACATTATTGAGTGGCTGCGTGCAAAAAATGAAGTTGTAAATGAATCCCTTATTAAGGCAGAACTACTGGAACTTGTAGTAAAGCATGCCAGCGATTGTGATAAATACGTAATCGATGAAATGGCAAGGTCAGCTGGTCATGAGGTACTCAGGCTTCCACCATATCACTGGATTTTAAATCCAATTGAGCTTATTTGGAGCCAAATTAAAGGATTCGTAGCGAGAAACAATAGAACATTTAAGTTGAATGATATCAGGCCATTGCTTACCACAGCATTTTCGGATATCAGCGACGAAACATGGAAAAAGGCTATTCATCATGTGCTCAAAGAAGAAAACAAAATGTGGGAGCTGGATGGCATCGTCGACAACGTAATAGAGAGCATAATTATAAACCCTACGGAGAGTTCCGACAGCGAAACTGTTACTGCAGAATCAGAATCCGAATCCGAGATGGAGGGGATTACTCCATTACCAGATTCTCCATAACGCGTGAGTTCAGTTTCATTATAAACTTGTATTTTTGCATGCCTTCATATCCTTATTTGCATGATTTTAGCTATCTTCCTGGCATTTGACGTTTACTGCAGTTTTAAATGTGATGGGAAGGCACTGCCTATGGCCTATGGCGCGAAAGCATTAGCCGATTAGGGCGAGGGGGAGGGTTGTTGAATGCGGAGTGATACATTTCAGCCGGGCAAGGTTATATGAAACAGAGAATAGATATGTGATTTTTGTTACTCTTTCAATCACTGCGTTAGCAACATGTATCTTGTTATTTACTACTGGTACGTATGATCTTTTATGAAATAACATATTTTATTAATTTTTAGATGAGTCGTATTTATTACACATCTGCTTCACGTGTGATAAATAAGACTCATCTAAAAATTAATAATTATTTCACTTCACTGTGGTGTTCCAATACAGTTAAATCTCAACATATATTTTGTTTTACAGACATTTAATGTTAACTTATTGCCCTTAAACCAGCTATTCAATGCATTCAGATCTTGCTGTATGTCATATATCAGCTGGTGCTCAGAGTTATCTATATATAACAAACATATATCATCAGCAAACATAGTCAATTTACCTTTTAGTCTTAAACATCCTATGTCATTTATAAAAATTAGGAATAATATAGGACCTAATACAGAACCTTGTGGAACACCATGATGAATTACTGATAGAGAACTGAAAATGTTGTTCATATTTACAAATTGTTTCCTATTACTGAGATAATTCTGAAACCAGTTGAGAGGAAGTCCTCTTACACCAGCATACTCAAGTTTATTTAGTAATAAAGTATGATCTACAGTGTCAAAAGCCTTTTTTAGGTCAATAAATAAACCAGCAGCTAAACAATTTTTATCCAGAGCTCTTTGAATAGGTACGATAATATCTACCGTGGCAGCAAGAGTACTAGATTTGTTAATAAATCCATACTGATGATTGTGAAAAAAGTTGTGTTTTTCTAGATGCTGTAATAACCTAACTTTTACTACTTTTTCCAGAATTTTGGCAAATACAGGAATAATACTTATTGGTCTGTAATTATCCATAATTACTCTATCACCTGTCTTATAAATTGGGACAACTCTTGTGATTTTACAACCATCAGGTACTGAACCTGAACTAAGTGATAAATTAATAAAGGTTACAATGTGTGGAACCAAACTGTACTTGCACTTTGTTAACAATTCATTTGATAAAATATTATCTGTTTTATTACCTTTGTTTTTTATTGTTGCTATAATTTTTAGAACCTCATTATTATCTGTTGGATATAGAAAAAGACTATTTGGTACTGAACTATAAGGTGGTGGAGTATATTGTGTAGTTATACATATCTTCACTAACTGATCAGCTTTATTTACAAAGTATTGGTTTAAACATTCACATATGTTTAATTGATTTACTATTTTTTGATTACCTACCATTATTGTTTCTATTTGATTGCAATGTACTGGGGTTTTATTTCTTAAGATTCCATTTATTGTCATCCATACCTTTTTTGGATCATAGGAGTTATTCAGTTTATTTGAGTAATATGCTTCTTGAAGTTCCCTTTTCATTTTAGTTACTTCATTTGCCCACTTTGTGTACAGTTCAATTGCTATCGGAGAGGGAAATTTGCATTTTGTTTTGCTATACAGTAAGTTTTTCTTTTTAACTAGAGCCAAAAAGTTACTATTAACCCATGGTTTATGTGTTTATGTGTCATATGTACTTTGAAACACATATTACATCACCCTTCCCATATATCTTCAAATACTGGTATAGATATGTTGATATTTTTGCCATTGTTCCATACAGATTCTTACAAGATTCCTTAAAACTATTGAACATACAGAATAGAGCAATAAAGTTCACAATAGAGATAGAAAAAGATGTTTACTTACCTTTCTTAGATTTGAAGATAATCCATGAATTAAATATCATATATTTTGGCATCTATAAGAAGCCAACACAAACAGATAATTACATCAAGAATGATAGCTACAACCCTACACCCTACAATCATGCAGTTTTGGACAGCTTAGCAAATAGACTGTCAACATCCCATTGAAACAGAGTGAATACAACAAAGAATATTACCACATTATTAACATAGCTGCAAATAATGGATACAGTAAACAATAGAAAAGAAAATATGGAAATTCAAGAAACAGAAACACATATTGGATACCACAAAATTAACAGAATCAAAAACCAAGACACAGTTCAGGAAATTCACATATCATCCCAGAATGCATCATAAATTCAACAAGATATTCAAGAAGTACATCACCCTAGTCCAAGTAAATAAATTGAGTTTAAAAAACTTATTATGCAACAACCTGAAAGACCCAGTACCTGAAAACAAGAAATCAGGTATATACAAAATCAACTGCTCACACTGCAATAAGTTCTACATAGGAAAAACCAAAAGAAGTTTACATATTAGATTACAGGAACATATGAGATGTGTGAAATACAAACAAATAGAAAAATCAGTAATAGCCCACCATTTCTGGTCTACCAATCATAAAATTGTACCAAATATAAAACTATTTAAGCCAGCCAGTAATGCAGCCGAACTCGATGTTTGGGAATTTCAATTTGTTCATTCTCTATATTTCATACAGAGGATACATCATTTTACATTATCAGAATAACATAAAAATACACCCAAAGGTCTACTATATGCACTGCTTAGAAACTAAAATGTACATTGTTTATTTTCCATTTTTTGCTTTGTACTCTTCCACACTATAAAAAGCTTGTTCTGACAAATACCTTTTTATATTCTTAATATTACGTAGTTTAGTATTCTTTATTTTACCTGGCAGTCTATTATACATGTCTTTTCCGATACTTTCTAATGATCTGTTGTTTAGTGTTCCCCTTAGTGTGGTCCTAAAATAGTCAGCTTTATTCCTTACATTATATGAGTGTACATTACAGTTCTTTTTACATCTATTCCTTTCTATTACATATTTAATGCTTTCATATATGTATATGCATGGAACAGTTAAAAGTATTATGCTTCTTAAATATCTGCCTATAGCTAGATCCTCTCTCAACATTTTCAATTATTCGGATAGCTTTCTTTTGTAATCTGAAAATTTTTAACACCTCTTTTGCATTTATATTACCCCATAAAGATATCCCATATTTTATAAGTGAATAGATAAATGCATAATACACTTGTTTTAAGGTTTTATTATCCAAGTTCGTCTAACTTGTTTCATTATGTTTATACCTTTATTTGGCTTTTTTATTATATGTTCTATGTGTTGCTTCCATCCTAGGTGTTTATCAATTACTACCCCCAAAAATTCTGTTTGGCATGTTTCTGGAATACGTTCACCATCAACAGTAATTTTTATTAATACAATTTTGAGTAATTTGGAAACACACATTACTAAAGCCTTTCCACATATTTTCAAATGTTGGCATAGATATGTCGACGATGTGTTTGCGATAGTCCCTAGAAGACTAACCGAGGATGCTATAAAGTTGCTAAACCTACAAGAAAAATCCATAGTTTTCACCATTGAAGTAGAGCAGGATGAATGGCTACCTTTTCTAGATTTGAAAATCATTAGAACACCAACAGGATTACAATTTGGAATATACCGAAAAGCAACACATGTTGACAATTACATTAAATGCAACCCATTCAACCCAGTACAACATCAATATGCAGTATTCCATAGTTTAGTTCACAGATTAATCAACATTCCGCTAACAAAAACAGAATATGAACAGGAGTACGCTCACATACCCCAGGTTGCCGAACTGAACAACTATAACACAAATTTCATCAAAAAACTGATCTATAGACACAAAAGAAACAAATACTTAAAGGACATTACTACGTTAAAAAAACTAGAAAACCCAAACACCAGATATGGAAAATTTACATTTCATCCAAAATACTTCAAAAAATTTGAAAAGATATTTAAGAGCTTCAACATAAAATTAGCCCCTCAAAACAAACACAACATCCGCAACTTACTAAACCACCCTCTAAAAAATAGCACACCGAAAACTCAATTATCAGGCATTTACCAAATGAGTTGCCAGGACTGTGACAAGATATACATTGGTAAGACCAAAAGGAATCTAGGAACAAGAATGAAAGAACACTTCAGAAATATTAAATTGAAACAAATGGACAAGTCGGCCGTATCACATCACTTTTGGTCTGAGAATCACAACATAAAACAAGAAATAGAACTGATCAAACAGGCAAAGAAACCTCTGGAACTACAGATTTGGGAAAACATATTTATTACGAAAAAACAGGACCTCTTGATGAATTTTGAAATTCCCGCGGTAGATGACTTCATCAAACTTACAAGGACTTTAGATGGCAGCACAACACCAAGCCAGATGCAGACACCAGATGCATCATCAGTCTACCACAGAGCTGACGATAGGGGAGAAGTCCCCAGAAACTAGTCTTCATAAAAAACTTGTAAGTGGAGCAAAGTATATACAAGGTTGACTCACTTGCCTAATTTTAGTAACAATGGCACTCCACTTTCTGAAATACTTCTTTTTATTCTATATAAGTATTTATGGTTTTGACTTTTTTAACTATGTTTAAATAGTGGTTATTAAATATATTACAAATCTCTTTTGGACTTTCAATTACTTTATCATTATGCTTTATTTTTATGTTTTCAATTTGTTTACTCTTATTACTCTTATGGATTCTATTTACAATATTCCATATTGCTTTTGTTTTATTTTCTTATCTTTCAACTATTTCTGTATTGTAATTTGTTTTTGCAATTTCTATAACACTCTTTGTTATTACATTATAGTCATTTATATATTTTAATAATCTTTCATTCATATGTGGTGTTTTTATTGAGTTTAGAAAGTGCATTCGTTTGAGGGATATTTTTTCCGCCTGTGCTAATTTTAATCCTTGTTAACGGGATTTCAGTGTCTAAACCGCACTTTATTATTTTATTGAATATATCATATTTTTCGCTTACATTTTGACTTTCATATACCCTATTCCAATTTGTTTGTTTCAAATAATCCTTTAATTTTTTTATGCTTTCATTATCTACTTTTCTTTTATATATAAAAATATGTTGTATTTTTTCTTTCTGTGTGTTAATTTTTAATATTTGCCCATAGTGATCTCCTATTCCTGTTTTTATTACCGATGCTTCCCATTTCAATTTTGGAAAATTTGTGAAAACCTTGTCAATGCAGGATTGCGAAGTCTTAGTTACTCTAGTGGGTTTATCTATTCCCATTTGAGTTTGATTTATGAGTCACTATGTTTACACTCAAACTTCACTTACTTGTTGTATAATTGAAACGTTTTCAAGATCATTCGATCTCTTCCTCAGCTGTTTGGTGACTAAATGAACCTATGGAAGAAGAGGAAGGTTCATTTAGTCACCAAACAGCTGAGGATGAGATCGAATGATCTTGAAAACGTTTCAATTATACAAGTAAGTGAAGTTTGAGTGTAAACATAGTGACTCATAAATCAAACTCAAATATGAAGAATACTTCACTGTTAATAATGCTTCTGCTTTTAATATTTATCTATTCCCGTTGATAAATTCTGTCTGTCTAGTAGTTCAGTCATTGTGCGTTTTTCTTTGTTATTTTTAAGTATGTCGATATTTAGATCTCCCATTATTATTAACTTATTATTTTTTGTAATAGATTTAATACATTTTCTAAATTATTGAAAAATATTTCTCTATCTCCTGATGGGGATCTATATACCCCATTAACTATTATATTACTTTCTCTTTTAATTATCTCAATTGCAGCCACCTCGCAAAGTGAGCCACCTCGAAAAGGTTGTTAATTATAAAAACAAACAGTATACTTTAAATTTTGAATTGCGGCCTGAAAACTCTCTTTGGAAGTTCATCTTACAGACAACAGATCCCACCACAGACAACCAGCTCACTTCAGGAAACCACAGATTCAACCAGTCGGATAACTGCTGATGGGGACAAACCGTTCTCTGAAACATGTCCAAATAAGGATAATTGAAGTGATGTTTGTGTTTGAATACCAACTCATTACTTTCAAATGTTAAATTCATCACTGTTTCTAACCTTTTGCTTCAAATAATGGTGAACCCATGTTTCGTCACATGTGATGATGCGATTCAGAAAATCTTGGCCTTCCCTTTCATAGTGGTCCTTCAGTTCTCTATAGACTCCAACCCTTCTGTGTCTGTCAAAAGCAGACAGCTGCTTTGGGACCCAACATGCACTCACTTTTCAGAACAACAAATGATCATGAATTATTGTGTTTACTATTCCTAATGACAGATTACACACCCTTGCAATTTCACACAGGTTAAGCGACGATTATCCAGGATCAGGTGCTCCACATGCCTAATGTTCTCAGGAATGGCTACTGAGGGCTGTGAACCACCACGACCAGGATCGTCAGTGATTGAGATATGGCCATCTTTGAAGCGCTTACACTATTCAAATGTCTTACTGCGACCGAATGTCTCATCACCGTACTGAGCCTGAAGTCTGTAAATTTCAGCAGGTTTTTTGTCCTCGTTCACTAAAAGCTTCATCACAACACGCTGTTCCATGTGGACGTTCACACTGTTATCTGCCACCTTGAATAACGGTCTATCCAGAAGCATGGGAAATGAGTACCATCTACCAGTAAAAGGACATTGGTGCCAGTGTCTACTGCATGCTAAACCTCCAGCCTAGATCTGCATTTAATCCTGAAAAAAAGAAATGTCCCAGATTGACTTGAACAATCCTCGTATTAACTATATTTACTGTAAATATTCGATAGCATTATCCAAGTGTATGATAAAGTACTTAAGAATAATTGGAAAAATAGTTTGTTACAGGTAAGGTAAGTCTGCGGTTTATACAGAAGTTTCAACAAAAGCTCGCAAATGAAAATTTATCAAGGAAGCGTGAATTAACCAATACTGCATCTGATGTACAATCTACAAATACAAATGCTACAAGTGTCTCAAATATGGACACTACAGGTGCAGAGAAAACTGTAGACACGGTAAGTAAAATCAGCTGTTTATTCAATTTAAGTGGGGTAAAACAATATTGTATCAAAAATTTTTATTGTTGCAAAAATTTTGGTCGCCATACTAGAATGTGATTGGCAGTTAGGAAGCACATGGAACAATGCTTCAAATAAATGGGTGGTGATGAGCACGTCATAATGGTTGTCATAGTAATGGATCAGAGCGACCAATTAGAGACGTTTCCATGACGTTAGATGCTAAACCTTGGTTACTGATATGCTTAACACGTGCTTAGCATGACTTGCGGGCGAGCGAGTTATGCAAATGCTGCAATAAACACAATACCTTGGCATTTATTTCTGTACTGATTATGCTGCAAAAAGAGAATGCCTTCACGTATTTGCTGCTGTTCTTATTGTATATACAACAGTTAGAGATCCTGTAGTGGCAAGTTCCTTTGCATTTTATTTGTGGCAATTTGCCTTGGTTTACGTGTGTCTGAGTCCATGTATCTGTGCGTATGTTGTGATCATTTACAATTGTGTCTTAATGAATGTTTAATTATGTCTAAAAATAGTGACAAGCGAAAACCTGAACATGCTCGGGAACCAAATAAAACTATATTTGGTAAAGGTATTCCAATTAAAGGACAGACACGGGAAATAATATGCTCTTTGAGAGAATACTTCGAAGAGGAGAAATTGAAAGTGGAGCTTGTTATTCCATTCTTCAACTTGTTATTTCCGTGAGGGATTCCAGCAGCTCTTTGGATGATGACGATGACGGCAACATTGTTTATTAATCGAGCAGCAGTAACAACGATTCAAGTGATTCGGATATAAGCGGCATTTCCCCAGTTCAGTAAGCATCAAAATGTGACAGGTATGCCTCTTTTGTTACGATGATCTTTACATTCATGTGTTCTTGCATGTTCTAGCATTTGTATGTAGATCCACGACTTTACTATTGTCTTTGTGTGTAGTATTATAAATAATAATACCCATTGCAGTCGTAGCTGAATCACCTATGCACGCGTAATCCTATCGTGCTCTCCACGTTGCAGCAATAAGCGGCAACGTTGCCTCTCTCTCCGTACGAAATGTCAATCACTTTCTAGATTGGCGACCAGTATAGTTAAGCTGGTATTGAAGTCAGTAGAGTTGATACTTTGTATTTTAATCACAGAAAAAATTGGTGATAGTTGTGGAGTTAAGCTGAAGATAATGGAAAACAAGTAAATTATGCATATAGTTCACTGTTAACTTTTTAACATGTTGGATGTTTTCCAGTTCAATGGAAAATGTGCATAAGTTTGCTCTTATGTGTTTCAGAACTTTTGGACTGTAATCACTGCAGCAGTGCACTTCCATTTCTGACATGCTCAGTATTGCATTGTTCTATGTTTGTATCCTTAAGTTACAGAATAAGAAAAACAAACTTACAGTAAAGCCCATTGGCTTGCAGTTCAGAAGAAAACTGCAAAACATGTGTAAAGTGCACCAGCTAAAAGGCTGCTTCTAAAATCTTTATTTTTATAAATTATAGGTTCTACATAAAAAGCAGAAGCTAACAAATAGTGAAATTGTGTGTGTGTAGTGTTTAACGCCCGGTTTTACTACATATGGCACTGCAGGCGGTGACACTGATGATACATGAGATGAAGATGGAGCACCGGTGGAATGAGATGGCGGGGGAAACCGGAGGTCCCGGAGAAAACCCACCCCAGCGCCGTGTTGTCCACCACAAATCTCACTTTGCGGTCGCCTGGGATCGAACCCAGGCCGCCTTGGTGAGAGCCAAGCGGTCTAACCACTGAGCCACGGCGCGGCCATCAAAACTTCAATGGAAAAGGCTCTGATACTATTGGAAAAGCGGACTGACAACAATTTGATGAAAATAAATACTGAGCCACGGCGCGGCCTAACAAATGGTGATGAAACAAATATTACATAAAGTTTAATAATGTCACAAACTTCACTCATCTTTTTAAGAAAATTGAGGAAAAATCCTCAGAATTCAACAGACTAGTTTTGCAAAGAAATAATTTGCATTTTCAGTCGCGTGCAGCCGCCGCTCCCCCCCCCCCCCCTCCCCCCAGACCCCGTGGCCATCGTTACTGCTGTTAGGTGTCGGTTAATATTTGTATTCATTACCAAACTCTGAATCAATTGGCAGTATTTCAAAATTCATTATGCAATTTCTATTTTTATAAATATTTTCTCCCAAACCATTAAATCTATTGGACCATTTAATTGCTTTAATAATTTAACTTCTAGATTTATTTCTTGGTTAAATGACTAATACTGGTCTGCATAAATGTAACCGTTTTTTAAGTGGACACCAATTTTTTGCTTGTAATGATGGTTACATCATCCACTCACTTTAACCCCCTAGTATGTCTGGAGGGCCACACCTGTCTTTGGTTAATGGGTCCATCGGACCTGGCTGGGAGGAGTTTAAGTCCACCGGCTTTTCTCACAAGCACCAATTGTGGTACACTTGTATGCTGTGACAGGCCAGCTTAAGCGATGAAATAACATTTCCTCTTATTTCTGATGGCAGCACATCCAAATTCTGACAAATAAAAATGGGCCTACCACAAGGTGCAGTGCTGAGTACAACCTTGTTCAACATCTACACCAATGATCTTCCCGCAGCTGTATCAAACACAGAAATAAAGACAGCAGTTTTTGCAGATGACATAATGTGGACATCTTCCCCACAAATAGAGAAATTCCAAAAACTTCAGTGTGTGTGTGTGTGTGTGTGTGTGTGTGTGTGTGTGTGTGTGTGTGTGTGTGTGTGTGTGTGTGTGTGTGTGTGTGTGTGTGTGTGTGTGTGTGTGTGTGTGTGTGTGTGTGTGTGTGTGTGTGTGTGTGTGTGTGTGTGTGTGTGTGTGTGTGTGTGTGTGTGTGTGTGTGTGTGTGTGTGTGTGTGTGTGTGTGTGTGTGTGTGTGTGTGTGTGTGTGTGTGTGTGTGTGTGTGTGTGTGTGTGTGTGTGTGTGTGTGTGTGTGTGTGTGTGTGTGTGTGTGTGTGTGTGTGTGTGTGTGTGTGTGTGTGTGTGTGTGTGTGTGTGTGTGTGTGTGTGTGTGTGTGTGTGTGTGTGTGTGTGTGTGTGTGTGTGTGTGTGTGTGTGTGTGTGTGTGTGTGTGTGTGTGTGTGTGTGTGTGTGTGTGTGTGTGTGTGTGTGTGTGTGTGTGTGTGTGTGTGTGTGTGTGTGTGTGTGTGTGTGTGTGTGTGTGTGTGTGTGTGTGTGTGTGTGTGTGTGTGTGTGTGTGTGTGTGTGTGTGTGTGTGTGTGTGTGTGTGTGTGTGTGTGTGTGTGTGTGTGTGTGTGTGTGTGTGTGTGTGTGTGTGTGTGTGTGTGTGTGTGTGTGTGTGTGTGTGTGTGTGTGTGTGTGTGTGTGTGTGTGTGTGTGTGTGTGTGTGTGTGTGTGTGTGTGTGTGTGTGTGTGTGTGTGTGTGTGTGTGTGTGTGTGTGTGTGTGTGTGTGTGTGTGTGTGTGTGTGTGTGTGTGTGTGTGTGTGTGTGTGTGTGTGTGTGTGTGTGTGTGTGTGTGTGTGTGTGTGTGTGTGTGTGTGTGTGTGTGTGTGTGTGTGTGTGTGTGTGTGTGTGTGTGTGTGTGTGTGTGTGTGTGTGTGTGTGTGTGTGTGTGTGTGTGTGTGTGTGTGTGTGTGTGTGTGTGTGTGTGTGTGTGTGTGTGTGTGTGTGTGTGTGTGTGTGTGTGTGTGTGTGTGTGTGTGTGTGTGTGTGTGTGTGTGTGTGTGTGTGTGTTTTTTTAACGCCCGCTTTTACTACATACGGCACCGCAGGCGGTGACACTGATGGTACATGAGATGAAGATGGAGCACTGGTGGAATGAGATGGTGGGGGAAACCGGAGGTCCCGTAGAAAACCCGGCCCGGCGCCGTGTTGTCCACCACAAATCTCACTTTGCGATCGCCTGGGATCGAACCCGGGCCGCCTTGGTGAGAGCCAAGTGGTCTAACCACTGAGCCACGGCGCTGCCATCAAAACTTCAATGGAAAAGGCTCTGATACTATTGGAAAAGTGGACTTACAACAATTTGATGAAAATAAATACTGATAAAACAACATTCCAAATATTTAGATTAAAAAAGAAAATCGCTTAACTAAATCTGCAGTTCAAGAAAACAAACCTGAAACAAACATATGAAACAAAATATATAGGAACAATTTTTTATTAAAAATTACCTTGGAGACATCATATTGAAGCAGTAGTAAACAAATCAACAAAAAAAATTTCAATTTTGAAAAGATTAGCTGGAGTCAAGTGGGGCAGTAATCGGGAGACACTGAACACCACATACAAAACATTCATCAAGCCAATACATCTTTATAATGCAGAGGTAATAATTATAGCAAACAGTTCTAACATAAATCACCTAGAGGTATGCCAAAATCAGGCCCTGCGACTAATAACCAGTGCAGCAAAATTAACTCCAATCACGGCAATGCAAGCCTTGACTCGGAACTATCCAATACATCTAACTGTAGAGGAGCAGGCACTAATACAACATAAAAAAATGTTGTGGTTAAAAACAACAAAATGGGAGAAAAGATTACTACAACCAATCAAGATGAAAACACAAACAAGTTTCCTACACAAAGTTATGGAATTAAAAACAGATCTGCGTCTTCCTAATTCTAAAGAAAACATTTTAATCAAAGAAAACCCAATGACTTTTGAACCAATTAATATTCAATTAGATTTAGAACAAATAGTTACAAAATCTGAAACTTCCAAACCTGTACTAAAAGCACTAGCATTAGAAACTGTGAATAATAGATACCTACTTGAAGAATGGTTACATATCTGCGCAGACAGATCTAACTTGGACAATTCAGGCGCAGGAATTACATGTGCACTGTTCTCATTCTATCAACCAGCAGGATACCACACAACAAATTTTGATGCACAAGTAACGGCTATTCATACTTCACTCCAACACCTTCTATACAGAATAGATAAATTTAAAAATGCTGTCATACTTTCTGATTCTAAAGCAACATTATGTGCAACAAGTTCATATAAAATGAGGTCAATCCAAAGTAAAGAATGTCACAAAATGATCCAACAACTTCAAAAACTACAGAAAAGAATTATATTACAGTGGATACCTGCACATTGTGGAAATGAATCAGCTGATTTTCTTGCCAAAATAGTTGCATTTAATTCAGAACAAAAGTAAAAACTTACCTTTTACATCCATAAAAAGATTAATCAGAAGCAAATATAAAAACAAACAAGACCAATCAATAACTAACAAATCCAAATATAAAAAAATGGAACATTTTTATTAAAAATCCAGAAATTATTCTGGAAATCCCACTTAAAGCTGCAGTAGCAAATTTTAGATTACTTACGGAACATGATTATTTGGCCAAACCCTTACACGGAATAGGAATTTATACAATTCCAAATTGTCCTCTGTGCAACAAAAAAGAGGAAATGACTGAAGAACATCTTCTCACCTGTGAAGCCCTACCTGCCGGACCCACTACACAGAAATATTGGAGAGCAAGAGAGCTAATGGCTTCATTGCCAAAGCCTAGCATTTGACAACAAAGAAGAGGAAATGACTGAAGAACGTCTTCTAACTTGTGAAGCTCTACCTGCCGGACCCACTACACAGAAGTATTGGAGAGCAAGAGAGCTAATGGCTTCATTGCCAAAGCCTAGCATTTGACAACAAAGAAGAGGAAATGACTGAAGAACGTCTTCTAACTTGTGAAGCTCTACCTGCTGGACCCACTACACAGAAATATTGGAGAGCAAGAGAGCTAATGGCTTCATTGCCAAAGCCTTGCACTTGGCAACAAAGAAGAGGAAACGACTGAAGAACATCTTCTAACCCGTGAAGCCCTACCTGCCGGACCCACTACACAGAAGTATTGGAGAGCAAGAGAGCTAATGGCTTCATTGCCAAAGCCTAGCATTTGACAACAAAGAAGAGGAAATGACTGAAGAACGTCTTCTAACCTGTGAAGCTCTACCTGTTGGACCCACTACACAGAAATATTGGAGAGCAAGAGAGCTAATGGCTTCATTGCCAAAGCCTTGCACTTGACAACAAAGAAGAGGAAACGACTGTAGAACATCTTCTAACCCGTGAAGCCCTACCTGCCGGACCCACTACACAGAAATATTGGAGAGCAAGAGAGCTAATGGCTTCATTGCCAAAGCCTAGCATTTGACAACAAAGAAGAGGAAATGACTGAAGAACATCTTCTAACCTGTGAAGTCCTACCTGCCAGATCCACTACACAGAAATATTGGAGAGCAAGAGAGCTAATGGCTTCATTGCCAAAGCCTAGCATTTGACAACAAAGAAGAGGAAATGACTGAAGAACATCTTCTAACCTGTGAAGTCCTACCTGCCTGACCCACTACACAGAAATATTGGAGAGCAAGAGAGCTAATGGCTTCATTGCCAAAGCCTAGCATTTGAAAACAACAATAAAATTGAAAAAGAAAAAATAAGTGTGGAAGAAGATGTTACACATTTTTAAAAATATTGATGGCTATTCCAATGTTAATGAAGACATTGACAATGACGGAGGTTATAAACCGATTACAGAGCAAGGCATTATTGCATCATGCAGTGTTAATGAAAATGAAGAGTATTCAGATTCAAACTGTTGAACCAGCTGTGGTTAGGACCCACACACAAGCGGTAACAAACATAGTGAATCAAAGCACTTTTGTAAACCAATTCTCGAACTGTAAAAACACTTAAGCTCCATTTACTTTTGAGAAACATAGAGAAATTGATGCTTTATTTCAAGAGCCAAGCCAAAATGAATTTCTAATGCTAAAGCAGATGTGTGATCGCACTGCTCATAAGTGATACACTAAACTGAGACAGTAGAAGCTCACTGTCTTCTTTACTCTGGCTAGTTTGTAGTATAGAACAAACACATAGGCTATTACAGTACATAATGTGTATGTGTTTTTAGGTGGAAGTGTGCCAATAGTAATTTCTAAACTCTAAAAATATTTTGATGATGTACATGTTCCCCCTCTCTTTTTTTATCGCTTTTTCCATTATTCCCTGAATAACCAGGTTTTCCGTTAACTTGGATCAGCCGTGGTCCCAGTGCATGCGGGTAAATGAAGTCCTTCTGTATTGGTAAATCACATTCCTAATTGTTTGTTTTTTTTATTGTTTTTTTTACAAAAATGTATATGCATGAACAAACTGATGACTTTATAGCTGATTGTACTGATCCTATTAATGGATGTTTTACAGGATCCAGCAGACCACAATTGAAGATGATTGTGATTGTTCCTCCAGAAAGAAACTTAAGGCCACCTCTTCCTGACCAAGTTCAAGTAATTCCTGAAAGTCCAGATGTATAGTACTTTAAGCCACTAAGTACAGCTGTTACAGGAAGCATGAATGTTGAACATTACTGAAAAGTTATATCTATACATATATTGTTACTTTGTTGTGAAATTGTCTTGTAGGCTCTATCTCTCTTTGTGATAAATACATTGTTCATTTGGACAGTATACAGAATTAAACTTTAATATCAAACATGGTTTTATGTGATTTATTCTGATCTAAGAAAGTTTACATTTTGATTAAAAGAAGTTTTGTATATACAGTAAAATCTTACATCCAGTGGTATAAAAATACTTTTTTTACCATTTAACTGTTTTTCGTAAAGAGGGATAGCTAGTAATAGCTGATCCACATCACCCATATTTGACTTGCCATTTCCCCAAAACAATGGAGTAGCTAACATGCCATCTGTAGAACAGTACACGTCGATGCTACCTATATCCTAAACATCTCCTTCATAATGTGTGTTTGGAGGAATTTAGTAACAGTGACGTCAAAATTAATATAAAAATTATTTGTGGTTGGTTTATTGACACTCGTCACTTACTTTTTCATATATTTATGAGAGACTAGTTTCAAAGGCCCTGGCCTCCATTTTCAATCTCTTCCCAACTGTTGGGAAGAGATTGAAAATGGAGGCCAGGGCCTTTGAAACTAGTCTCTCATAAATATATGAAAAAGTAAGTGACGAGTGTCAATAAACCAACCACAAATAATTTTTATATCTCCTTCATAATCGCACAACAAATCTTCCAGATTTTCTACAGTAATATCAAAAGCCTGTATACATCATACACAAGCTAATTTATTTGCTACATTACGGGGATAAGCCATGGTTAATATTGAAATTTAACAATTTCAAATGTGCCATTCATTTAGCTCTTGATAGCTATAAGAAATCACTCTGAATACAGAGAGAGTGTAAATAACTAAAATACAGAGCTAAAACAGCTGCATAAGGCTGCCAGAAACTTTGTAATAACAGATGCTGATAGAGAGTTTTCTTTCCAGTGTGTGAGTGTAACGCAACATATACTCGTATACTACACAAATAAAAATATTTAGTAAATATTCTCCACTGAACTTAAGAAGCCGATGACAATACTTCAATTATGTTTTTGTGAGATTAATTTCATGGACACTTGCCCACATCTTCAGTCAACACAATTTGTTGTCAAGGATACCATCAAGGATGTCATCCTCTGTAAATAGCTTTATTTTCTGTGTAATCAATATACTCGTATGACTCGCTTGGTATAGCATAAACTAAACGCTAAAACCTTGAACCGGAGAAATTGCTTGCATAGCTATACATACATACATACATACATACATACATACATACATACATACATACATACATACGTTTGTTCGTATACACACAAAAGAAAATGATTAAAATGTTAGGCACAAAGAATGGCTTTTGCTATAGTGAAACAAAGTAGTGAAATTTCAACGATTTATTAATTTAGTCTCTACTTTATTGTTACTGTAGATGTATACTGCCTTTAGTGGGTTCTTAAACCAGTTTTTGTTTTGTTTAAATAACTTAATAAATACGGAAGATACGGAATTGTATTTATGATGCATTTTTGCAGCATTTAACAAATTAAATGTCTTGTTCTGTTTATTGGGTATCCATTTTTGGCCCCTGAAGGGTTTAAATGGCCATTGGCGAAGCGGTTAACAAAGAGGTTTTTCCCATTTCACCTGACACAAAACCACATTGAAAAACAGTCAGTCTTTCCTTGGACAATTTTCCTCCTGAATATTTCCCACCTTTTAAACACAATAACTTACTCGGTAATGTTGCGGAAGAATAGCTCCACTTCATGACCATTTGCTACATTTTCAGGTTTGTATTCTTTGATTATTGAAGGTAATATAGCAATCCAATCAGCAATGGTTTCAGTGTTAACCTCATTTGATTCACCACAAAATTCATTAAAATGATGTCATTTGTGGAAACTCTCCAATCATCCATTAGATGCTTTGAATTCAATCTCGCCCAGTCTACATTTTTAGGATATTCCCTAACATAGACCCTGTTATCTGGCAATTTCTTGCCCTAAAACTAATGAACCGCTTCCACACTATTTCATTAATGTCCTGGCTTCCAGTTTTCTTAAGTTTTCTCTTTAATTTCCTACTACTTCACAATTTTCTTCTTTGTTAGAAAGCTGTAAAATTGAGTTTTGCCTGCGCTGAACACCTTCATGATCTGCTTCCACTCAATTTATCTCTCATTGCATAAACCACTGTCACTGTCGTGTTAAGATCTAGTACAACTCTTGTTTTCTAAGCCACAGTGACTATAGGAAATAAACCACCACCTTTGTTTAAATTTAAATTTAGAGATGTACTCAAAGTATAAACTTGAAAGAAGCGTAGGGACAGTGAAGCACAAATTAGTATAAAAGTGAATCGAGAATATATTGACACATTGCTTCACTCACACTGTGAGTCATTGAGTCAGTGTGAGTGAAGCAATGTGTCAATATATTCTCGATTCACTTTTATACTAGAGATGTATTGTTATGCAGTGACGGATAAATGGCAGGCCTCTCAGTATTCATACCATCATTAGCGTAAACCTCCCTCCCCCTCAACTGAAACATCACAATCTTAGACCACCCGCCTTGGTAGCATAGATGGTTGCATGTCTGCCTCACGTTCAAGAGGTCCCAAGTTCGAATCTTAGTCAGGATGAGTTACCTGTGTAAGGTTCTTCCGAGGTTTTCCCTTATCCTGAAAGATGAATGTCGGGTAACTCTAAGCTTCATGGACCCTGGCCTCATTGGAGTATCATTTCACACATTTCATTCATTGTCCAATATGACTTAAAGAAGGACAATTTAAGTTGAAGGACGAAAATTACAAAAACAAAACAAAAAAGGTTTTAGACTAGACAGTGCACATTTCTGTTGTCTGTGTAAGACAGTTTCTCTTTAGTAAAGGGAAGTTAGCATGTTTTTCACCCCTAAATTCATGAGACCATGAAATATTTCTGTTTAAGGGTAACCAGGGATCCGTTGAAGGTAGATTTTGCTGTATTTTTTTCTCTCTCTTAATTGTACATTTGTAATATATGAACTTACAGAAATACATGTCTGTTGGTAAATTGTCTCTAAACTTTGAATTATTAGATAGTCAGTGCCAGATTAAAGAAAACTGCTGATCATAGGCTACTCTCATTCTGATGCCCGATTTCACCAACAGATGTTAAGACTTAACACGGGTTTAACAATAGTTATAACAAAAATTGCATTTCACCAACATGTTTTAGCGTAACACTCGTATTAAATCTCATGTTAAACTAACAAGTCAAATTTCTGATGTTAAGTCCTTAACAATTTTAAATAGTCATGATGGCAGCTGTGAATGCAGCTGTTGTTGATTTGCTATATTTAAGACCATCAAAATGACATTCATAATAGAATACGGCCTATGAGCAGAAATTATTTTGAGCAGCTATCAGAAGAAAATTTTCTACAGAGGTATAGACTGTCCAAACAAGTTGATATGAAGGTTACTGCGGTTAGAACATGCATCGAAAGGAATATGCCGATCTCGCCTTTGCTTCAAGTATTAATAACTTTGTGATTTTATAATTCACTGAATTATGTAGATAATACATTAGCACCCGTCTTGAAACGTTCAAGTCACTCGTCACTTGTCCTTCGCTCCTCGTTCCTGAGCTAGAACATGCATTGAAAGGAGTATGCTGATCTCGCCTTTGCTTCAAGTATTAATAGCTTTGTGATTTTATAATTCACTGAATTATGTGGATAATACACTACCACCCATCTTGAAACGTTCAAGTGACTCGTCACTTGTACTTCTTCGCACCTCGTTTTAAATTTACGTAATACTGAAGATGTTTCTGTTTCCAGTAATGACACATGCATTTGAGTTAAATTTGTTTCCAATTTTTTCCCATGTGACAACTTTCTCTTTTACATTCACTGCATCTGTCCTGTTTTCCATGATATCGTTATACTTCGTCACCTATTCAATTAACAATTCTTTCTCCATTGATGAGAGAGTGGATCGTACAGTGTTATTGCGACTTTATCGCGCACTCATCCGTTCCAAATTATATTATGGTAGTGTCGTTTATGGCTCAGCATGACCATCTGTGCTGAATAGATTAGACACAGTCCATAATTGTGACATACGTATAGCAGTTGGGGCATTTCCAACGAGCCGAGTTATAAGCCTGTATGCTGAGTCTGCAGAACCTCCTCTGCAGTACAGGCGTAACATGCTATTAGCCAATTATGGCTGTGGACTTAATTGCATGCCCACACATCCATCGTTTCCGCTGTTCTTTAACACCTTAATGGATGCGCGTTATGAGAACACTTCTATTAAACCAAAGCCACCTAGTTTTCATTTCCGGGAGCTCCTTAGACATCTTGATACTGAAATGCCCAAGATGTATCCTAGGGGGGAGAGGACATACCCTCCTTGGTTGTGCAGAGCGTCTCACGTTGATCTGGGCATGACTAAATATGATAAATCTACCATGTCTATATCTAGTATCCGCTCATGTTTTTTAGAATTTTTATTGCGATATGAGGACCATTTTGTAATTTATACTGATGGCTCCAAGAACTCAAATGGTGTTGGTTGTGCTTACGTGTGTGAAACCGAACCGTATACATTCGGATTCCACACTAGCACTTCCATTTTTACTGCAGAGCTTTATGCACTATACTGGGCCATTTTACACGTACGTCGACGAAAGTTGGGGGACTGCTTAATCCTGAGTGATTCCCTCAGTGCACTTCAAAGCCTATGGCAGCTGTACCACTACCACCCTCTTGTGCAGCGTATCCAGGATGCCCTCCACGTTTTACACGCTTCTGGCGTTAGCGTGGTGTGTGCATGGATCCCTGGTCACGTAGGCTTGCGGGGGAATGAAAGGGCGGATTCGGCAGCCAAGATGGCTACCATGATGCCCAGGGTTCAAGTACCATGTGTGACATCGGAAGATTTTAGGGCCGAATTACGGAGAGCTGTGCTAACCTGCTGGCAGGAAGAGTGGTCCACTCTCTGCAATAATAAACTTAGAACTATAAAAGAACTTCCGACTCCCTGGGTTACCTCCTGCCGGTCATCTCGTCGCGAGGAGGTGAGTTTGGCTCGGTTGCGTATTGGGCACTGCTTTTTTACCCATAGTTTTCTCTTTAAAAAGGAGCCTGCACCAATGTGTCCGTTTTGCAAAGATGCGTTATCTGTGCGACACGTGCTGCTAGAGTGTTTTCATCTAGCAGACCTTGTGTGTGTGTGTGTGTGTGTGTGTGCAGTTTTAATACGTTTATTTATAAATATATAGTTTTTAGAAATTTTTATATCTGGCTTTTGCCATGACTTGTTTTTTAAAGGGTGCTGATGACTGCTGTAGTGGAACGCCCTTATTCATATCATCCATTGATGAGAAATGTGTTTCACGGCTTTTGTTTATGATTTTGTTTATCCGCCATTTTGTAGCTGTGTGTAGACTGTGGTGCAGACTAAAATGAAAACAAAAGCGCATTGCAGTACGTTCAGAAAATAATACGACTCTTCCATAGCCTTCTATAGCTGTAATATTTACAAGTTTCTTGGCGTTAACATGTGTTTGTTAATATTTTCAGAAAACAGGTTGGTGAAATGCAACAAATTTAACAGTTTTGTTAGCACTGTTACAATTGTTACATTACATTCGTTAATTTTGATTTTAACATCTGTTGGTGAAATCGGGCTTGAGTGTTCATATGATATTAAATTACCTTTGAATAGAACATGTAACGGCCCAGCTTCCATCATGATTGTCATTCTATTGGTAGTTGTAGCAGATAAATGGTGTCCATGTGTTTCATCATATTCAGTATAACTACTTGTAACGTAAATGAAGGAGAAACTGCTGTCTTCCCATATGTTCTGTGTTTCACATTGCTGTGAAAATAATATTTTTTGCAGATGATGACATAGTTAACGTTGAAGTAAAGGTTTTTATTGCTTTCAAATATTAAAACTAGACATGACTTCACTTTCTTCTCGGGCAGCCAGCCAGGTGAAAAGATGATTAGATATCAACGTTTCGGGAGTGTGCATCTCTCCCATCTTCAGGATATTTATAAAATGTTACAACAACAAATGAAATACTGGATATAACACAACTATAAACAAAGAAAAAACACTTATCAAAATTTGCATTACTGAACAAAAGACTGTTTTCAGTAAATTAAATGCCAGGTCAGGAGATGGCGTGAGTATAGAAAATTCTGTCAAAGAAACGTATCTGCTTAACTTGATTGTCAAGCTGTATTGATCTTTGCTTCTTAATTTGACGGATTTCCATTTTTAAGGCCGGTTTCCAACAGGAGCGGAATTGAAATCAAGCATCACGATTAAGCGTGCTCCTTTCAGAGGAAATCGCCAAAGCCTTCTTAATTCTCCGCTCCCAATAACTGTAGCATATTGCCAAGATGGTCGTCTCCCAAAAATTTACTCTATGGTCATTATCAAAACAATGCTCTGCCAGCCCAGACTTCTCAGGTTGCATTAAACGAATGCTCCGTTCATGTTACCGGCAATCTGTCCGGCAGAATCAGCAGAATTCTCACCAAATACATCATGACCATCCACAAGCCGCCTCCAAAGATTAAACAGCTGTTGAGACCAGTGAAAGACAAACTGGACTTTTATGTTCTGGGAGTGTACCACATTCCCTGTGAATGTGGGACACCGTATATAGGGCAAACCGAAAGGACCATCGCTACTAGAATAATCAAACATGAACGAAGCATTCGTTTAATGCAACCTGAGAAGTCTGGACTGATAGAGCATTGTTTTCATAATGACCATAGAGCCAATTTTCGGGAGACGACTATCTTGGCAAAATGCAACAGTTACTGGGAGTGGAGAATTAAGGAGGCTTTGGTGATTTCCTCTGAAAGGAGCACGCTTAATCGTGATGCTGGATTTCAGTTCAGCTCCTCTTGGAAACCGGCCTTAAAAATGGAAATCCATCGAATTAAGAAGCAAAGATCAATACAGCTTGATAATCAAGTTAAGCAGTTACGTTTCTTTGACACAATTTTCTATACTCACGCCATCTCCTGACCTGGCATTTAATTTACTGAAAACAGTCTTTTGTTCAGTAATGCGAATTTTGATAGTGTTTTGTCTTTGTTTATAGTTGTGTTATATCCAGTATTTCATTTGTGTTTATAACATTTTATAAATATCCTGATGATGAGAGAGATGCACACTCCCAAAACGTTGATATCTAATCATCTTTTCACCTGACTGGCTGCCCGAGAAGAAAGTGAGCGCATTCATCGCCAGGAAAGCTTCAGGTCTTATTTTAGACATGACTTATCTCATTGTATAAGTCATTTCTGGAAAATTGTTGCTGTTATTGTCACAAACCGGAGAATTACTGTTGATGACTGGGAAGCGTAGCTTGGGAAGTAGACGGTAGAGCGAACATACCTGCTTTGTCAATGGTTCCTTTTATTATATAAATTATATAGACATCATCCCGAGGCCTCCTGAGGGAAGGGCCCCATTACACAGTAAACAGCCTATCAGCTAGATTAGTATGGATTACCCATACAGAGCTTACGTTCAGAGATGTCATTATGCATTGAGGCGGCCACTAGATGAAGGCGTTGACAGCAGAATTGACGACAAGGGAAAACCCAAAAGAAGAACTGACAGTGGAGTTTGTATCCCCTTTATATAGGTTCTAATTTGCTTAAGGGGGTCGTGGCAACTTGCCATAGCCATTACCAAATACGGTGTGCCACCTCCCAAGATTTGAATTAATGTAGCCAATCATAGAAAAATATGTAGATGTTCTACAACTTCCTAGTTACTCATGACATCCTAAGTCATACGTGACTTTGCACTACCCAAGAGGAAATTGATGTGATGGTGAAATCCTCTAGGATTGTCATAGGAAGTGGTAAGACAATCCCATTCTGTCACACAACATAATCTGCTAACTTTCACAAACAGGCAAGAATGCTAAAGGTATAAATCTGCCAGAAAATGTAAGATTTTTATAATTCAAAATTAATCACCAAAATGTAGCGCTATGTAGGGCCCCTCAATAGCATACGTGACATATCCCCGTTGGCTAAATATCGCCGCCCTCGGCGATAAAATTAACAAGTCAGGCTATACAAATACAATAAATTTAAATCAGCTTTACAAAGAATATAAAAGTGACAACTATAAAGCCTGCAGTCGAAGAAGAAAGTATAGTTGGGGTGGAATTCAGTACCACAAAATCATTGTCTCATGAGTACATAAATATTGCAGAACCACCAGAGATAGCATATATAATGAAAACCCTGAAAATTAAGAGGAAGGAAGAAGAAAGGGAGAAAAGTAGATGGGATACAGTCATAAGTAATAATACAAGGGGCATCCAGAAAGTAAGTTCTGTTTCAATTTATCTCCGCTGCAGCACTGCATACGCAGTTCCGCACATGCGCGGTAGATGCTCTGTATCAAGGAGAAGAAATGTGCGCCATTGTGAGATCACTGTCAGCCATGTACGCTTTGTTTTGCTTGTTTATGATGTCGGTGTTGATTGAAAATCCCGCCGCTTGTGAAATCAGATCTGTGATTCATTTTCTGAATGCTAGGAAAGTGAAACCAATTGAAATTTATTGGCAAATTTGCGATGTTTACGAACAAGATGCGATGAGTGATACAATGGTGAGAAGATGGGTCCAACAGTTCAATGAAGGACGTAGTGAAGTGCACGATGAAGAACGAAGTGGACGTCCATCTTTGGTTACAGAAGAACTGGTTCACACGATTGATGATATCCAGGAAAACTGCAAGTTTACAATTAGTGCTCTCGCTGTGGAATTTCCCCAAATCTCACGATCACTAGTTCATGAAATTGTTACCGAAAAACTGAAATTCCGTAAACTTTGCTCACGTTGGGTGCCAAAGATTCTTACTGAGAAACTCTAAACAAAACGGATGGGTAGTGCACTTCAGTTTTTGACCCGTTGTGATGAAGGCGGTGAAGAATTTCTGACACAGATAGTCACAGGAGATGAAACTTGGGTTTCTTACGACACCCTGAAAGTAAGCATCAATAAATAGAATGGAGGCACACCTCATCCCCAGCAAAGGTTAAGCCGAAACAAATCTTAGCACCTCGAAAAATGATGTGCTCAGTGTTCTGGGACAGGAAAGGCACTTACTCATTGATTTCTTAGAGCATGATCAAACAATGAAAGCAGATGTTTATTGCGAGACACTTAGGAAATTGCACTGCGCAATACAGAATAAGCACCGAGGAATGCTGTCAAAAGGTGTTGTGATTCTTCACGACAATGCACGACCACACACTGCAAATGCAACGAAAAACATGGTACAGGGATTTGGCTGGGACGTGTTTGACCATCTCCCGTACAGCCCTGACCTCGCTCCTACTGACTTTCATCTGTTTTTACATCTCAAATCTTTCCTTGGTGGTCAACACTTCAACAGCGATGAAGAGCTGAAAGAAAATGTTTCCAATTGGTTGAAGGCACAGGCAGCAAACTTATGACGAAGGTATACAAAAACTTGTGCCTCGCTATGACAGATACCTGTAAAATTTCGGCAGTTATGTGGAAAAGTAGTTTAAGAGTTGTAGAGTTTTGTGCAATACATAATTTTTCTGTATCTGTACACAATTTAGTTTTGTTACCAAACAGAACTTACTTTCTGGACGTACCTCGTACAAACAAATTATGTGAGTACACTACAACATCAACCAGTGGTAAACTGCTGGAGGTTCTCATATACAATGAGATATGCACTTAATTGATGGAAATTAATCATTTCTTCACACTAGCCGTATACAGGCTAAGGTATTGGATTGATAATCGACATGAAAAATTCAATGCTATGGCCGGGATTTGAACCACAGATCTACTGGTTTCTGTCCAGTCGCTCTTACCCTTTGAGCTACCATGGCCAACTTGCCGTCATGACATTAAATTCTCCAAATGACTCATATATTTCCATCAGTTAACTTAAATGATAAGAGTTACATGATGAAGCTTGGGACTCAAGTACTTACGATAATAAGTCGCCACAAACGGTGTATCTCGGATGCAAGAGTCCCTAGTGGTTTACTAGGGAAATATGAGTCAATTGGAGAATTTAATGTCATGATGGCAAGTTGGCCATGGTAGCTCAAAGGGTAAGAGCAACTGGACGGAAACCAGTAGATCCGTGGTTCAGATCCCAGCCGTTGCATTGAATTTTTCATGTCGACTATGCACTGTTTGTGGCAATGTACTATACTGTAAGTACTTAAGTCCCAGGGAAAAATGCAAGTCAGTTAGAGAATTTAATGTCATGCTGGCATATTGACCATGGTAACTTAATGGTTAAAAGTAACTTTACAGAGACCAGGAGATCTGTGGTTCACATCCCGGCTATGGCATTGAATTTTTCAGTCTGACTACCTATCCAAACCTCGCTGATGATACAAATGATAATTTGTAAAACTAGTCCTGTTAAAATATATATTAGTATAAAAAAAAGTGAAATTTAGTCACTAATTATTATAATTTGTTGAATTATGTTTGCTTCTCTTTAGCTTTTTACCTTTATTCACTGTACTTTAACCCTTCGCGGGTGAAATTTAATATATTTAACGCCATGCCTCTGCACACAAGGTGGCGTTTAATATATTAAACTGAAGTTTATAAACGAAACTGACTAGTTTTAAATGCTATTTTCAACCTCAGATGGCGTCTTAAGTACAGTCTCAGGTCTAATGTTAGTTTTTGGCGCGAAACTGTTAGTTCACTGGTCTTTGTTTAGTAGTTATTGCCAAAGCTTTATTGTTCGGTGCACGGTCGTGATTCCAAGAGTTGGTTTATAGTGATATGGAGTTATCAGACAGTGAGAAGGAAATATGTGAATCAGGTGAATCTGAGTGCGAAAATGACATATGGGATTCAAGTGCAAGTGATGATGATTTTGTGTCCGACAATTGGGTTGACATAAGTGATTACAATCTTGGGTACCTTTCAATTCCAATTCAGAACATTAATCAAGGCCCTATTTTACCATATACTTTTAACAGTGAATGAGAGCCCATTGAATATTTTACCATGTTTTTTTATCATGAACTGCTCGAGCTGATTGTTGAAGAAACTAAATTATATGGCGATAGGAGAAAGCGTCAAAACACACCACCTTCAAAACAAAGCAGAATGATTAGCTGGAGTCCTCCTTCTCTAACAGATATAAAAGCATTCCTTGGTACATAAATCAGGTGTTTTATATCTATAAAATTTCAACTACTTCATTCTAAACTTTTCATTCTCGCCTTCTTATTTATTTATTTATTTATTGATTTATATAAATAATATCCAAAATACTTATTTAGTGAGTCGCTTCAAAAACAATTTATAAACAAGCAAAAGTGCTTAGGTAATATAAACATTAACCAACAGTGGTGTGAAACAAAGTAAAAAGAGCAGAAAAGTAAAGAAAAAGAACTTGTGCCATTTTTCCGCTAACCAACTAAAGATACTCTTTTTTGACGTGGTTATCCACGCATCCTGGGGATGTAATACCTGCAACAACAGGTAAGGCACTATTTTCAAGAATGAATGAAGCATGTTAACTAAATAGAATAGAGTATCATTAAGCTTTTTATTTCAAGAATTTTCTCTGCCCAGAGCCATAAATGGAGTACACCTGCGAAGGGTTAAACTTACTTATTCAGAAACACATCACATTTTATTATAAGTGACTGATTCACAAGTAAAAAGTTCGCCCTTCAATACAAGAATCATGCAACAGGCTTCTTGGTTACTCATGCATATACAAGGTTATAAAATGAGAACTTTACCTTTTTATATTACTCTACATAATGTAACTTTGAGAAGAGAGGAATAATAATTGACACTATGAGTGTAAGTCATTCAGTAAAAATGACATAATTTTTTCAACAATTCTGAATGCTTCCTTAATTGTATTGTTTACTTAAATAATTTGAAATGTTTTCTAGTGTCCAAACCACAGATAATTTCAAAAACTGTATATTTTTGCAAAGCATTCATGATGTACTCATATGTAACATTAATAGAGAAAATATCTATTAAATGTTAGTCAAAAATATCTGCTATTTAATTATATACATTTATCGAAATTTAACTGTAATAGAACACCACAGTGAAGCAAAATAATTATTAAATTGTAGATGAGTCATATTTATTACACATCAGCTTCACTTACGTACCTATATTGAGGACATGTTTCGCGAACCATCATTCACATCGTCGGCTCTTATGCGACAAAGCTTGATCCAGTGGTGTGGGTAGTTCTGAAGTTGCTGCTGCCATCTGTTGATTTTGTGATGAATTTAAATGTGGGGTTGTCCTCTGGTGGGATTTCAAAGTTCATTAGTTGGTTTTTATGTTTTTCTATGTATATTCTCTCCCATATGACGAGTTCGCCGTGTTTTTGTACTTATTTTAGTAATTTGGTGCTATTATTACTAACATTAGGCAAGTGAGTCAACCTTGTATATGCTTTTCTCCACTTACAAGTTTTTTATGAAGACTAGTTTCTGGGGACTTCTCCCCTATCGTCAGCTCTGTGGTAGACTGATGAAGCATCCGGTGTCTGCATCTGGCTTGGTGTTGTGCTGCCATCTAACGTCCTGGTAAGTTTGATGACGTCATCTACCGCGGGAATTTCAAAATTCATCAAGAGGTCCTGTGGAGAAAAGTATATACAAGGTTGACTCACTTGCCTAATTTTAGTAACAATGGCACTCCACTTTCTGAAATACTTCTTTTTATTCTATATAATTTGGTGCTATCTTCAATTTCATGATTTTCAGACCAGAAATGAGCTGCTATTGCGGACTTATCAATATTTTTGTATCTTAAGCGCCTAAAATGTTCTTTCTTTTTAGTACTTATGTTTCTTTTTGTCCTCCCTATGTAAATTTTTTCACAGTCTTTACACTTAATCTTGTGAATGCCTGACTTTTCTTCTGGTTTTATCTTGTTATTATTACTGTTAAGTAGGTTTTTAATGTTGTAATTGTTTTTTTGGTGCCAATGTTATATTGTACTTCTTGAATATTTTTTTTAACTTTTTTGTGGCCCAGGGGTGGTAAGTAAATTTAGCAAATCTAATTTCTTGTTTTATTGGTGAAAGACCTGTGATCTGTTTTAATCTTCTTTGAAGTTTGAAAGATTTTAGTTTTTTATCTACAAGGCTTTTTTCCATATCCATTTTTAATTGCAGTTTTTAAGATTTGTTGGTATTCTTTTTTATATTCTTGTTGGCTGAGGGTAGATTTACTAATCTTTAAGTTCTTTCACCAATAAAACAAGAAATTAGATTTGCTAAATTTACTTACCATCCCTGAGCCACAAAAAGGTTCCAAAAAATATTCAAGAAATACAATATAACATTGGCACCAAAAACCAATTACAACATTAAAAACCTACATAACAGTAATAATACTGATAAGATAAAACCAGAAGAAAGGTCAGGCATTTACAAGATTAAGTGTAAAGACTGTGAAAAAATGTGCATAGGGAGGACAAAATGAAACGTAGGCACTAGAAAGAAAGAACATTTTAGGCACTTAAGATACAAAAGTATTGATAAGTCTGCAATAGCAGCTCATTTCTGGTCTTAAAATCATGAAATTGAAGATAGCACCAAATTACTAAAATACGTACAAAAACATAGCGAACTCATCATATGGGAGAGAATATACATAGAAAAACATAAACCAACTAATGAACTTTGAAATCCCGCCAGAAGACAACCCCATATTTAAATTCATCACAAAATCAACAGATGGCAGCAGCAACTCCAGAACTACCCACACAACTGGATCAAGCTTTAGTCGCAAAAGAGCCGACGATGCAAACGATGGTTCGCAAAACATGTCCTCAATATAGGTACATAAGTGAAGCCAATGTGTAATAAATACGACTCATCTATAATTGAATAATATACATATATGTTTGAAATCTCTTATATCACTAATTGCTAATCATTGTCAAAATCACTATATTACTATCCCAAGAATTATTTATAATTATTTCAAACAACAAATTAATTATAAGCACAGCAGAGATACAGAAAGTCGGAAGTCTAATGTAAGAAGTGGTACTCAGTCAGTGTGCTGCATTATGGTGTAATGACAGCTTTGAATCAAGTGTTTACTATGCTAGTGTCGATATGTTTCTTGGGTAATAAGTTTAATGTACTATCTTTGAAGAAAGTAAATGTACACTTTCTGCGAGTCAGTATCATGCAGGTGTTCTGTTACTAGAGGGTATAAAAACTAAACCGGCCATGTTTGTACATGTATGGTGTCCTGGTTGCCATTTTAACCTGTTAGTCACTTTGAAGATTTCTAAGGCTATATCAGCCGCTTCGCCGATGGCCATTTAAACCCTTCAGGGACCGGAAACGGATACCCAATAAACAGAACAAGACATTTAAGTTGTTAAATGCTGTAAAAATGCATCATAAATACAATTCTGTATCTTCCGTATTTATTAAGTTATTTAAGCGAAACAAAAACTGGTTTAAAACTCATTACAGTAACAATTAAGTAGAGACTACATTAATAAATCGTCGAAATTTCACTACTTTGTTTCACTGTAGCAAGAGCCATTATTTGCGCCAAACGCGCCTAATATTTGAATCATTTTGTTTTGTGTGTATACGAACCAATGTATGTATGTTTAGTTACGCAAGGGACTTCTCCAATTCAAGGTTAGTTTATTTATGCTATACTAAGCGATAGTCATACGAGTATATGTTGCGTTATACTGAAAAGAAAACTCTCTGTCAGCATCTGTTATTACAGTGTTTCTCAACCAAGGTTTCTGGTAGCCTTATGCAGCTGTTTTCGCTCAGTATTTTAGTTATTTATACTTTCTCTTTGTTCAGAGTGATTTCTTATAGCTATCAAGAGCTAAATGAATGACACATTTGAAATTTCAATGTTACCATGGCTTATTCCCATAATGTAGCAAATAAATTACCTTGCGTATGATGTATACAGGCTTCTGATATTACTGTAGAAAATCTGGAATATTTGTTGTGCGATTATGAAGGAGATGTTTAGGATATAATAGCAGTGACGTGTACTGGTCTACAGATGGCATGTTAGCTACTCCATTGTTTGGGGGAAGTGGCAGGTCAAATATGGGTAATGTGGATCAGCTATTACTAGCTATCCCTCTTTACGAAAAACAGTTAAATGCTAAAAAAGTATTTTTATACCACTGGATGTAACCATGCACAATTGTTTAGTAATTTTCAGAGCTGTAAGTTCAGGCAAGACATTCATCTACCTGTACTTGCGCGTATAAATAGCTCGTAACCTAGTTGAGTATTATAATACTCAGAGGTAAGGGGTAAGAAATTCACCACGAAATCACTTCTCATACTTGTGAGAAAACACTTTCCTAAAAGCATACCACCCACAACCAAAAAAGTTGCAACCATTTCAAAAAGGTATAGTGTGTTTGCAAGGAAACCAATATTATTTGGTGTGAATCTGCAGATGTGCTCTTGGGTGTTTATCCCGGTTTGGAGGTGTACAATTCAAAAAGAAAGCTTTAAGGGTATGTTTACATCCCATATAGAACTAATTTAAATTTATTGTAAAATAGGAAGATTAAAATAATTTGCGTTAAATGAGCATTAAATGCACGTATGCGCAGGACGTCTATACGCGTCCATATGGTTTGGGGCATTTTAACTTGGGCGTCATATCACGTCCATATCGGTGAAAGGGTTAACCCATATGACGAAAGATTTGACTAAGTATCATAAAGCAAGTAGCAATTCTCTTGCAGCTAAGCTATTAACTACATGGCATTGGGAACTATGCAAGAAAACGGAAAAACCTTGGAATTATGACCTTAAAAGAACCAAAATCTATGTTGGGTATAAGGCACGATCTACGAGGGTCCTTCAATAAATAACTGAACTAATTTAACAGTTTGAAAGTAATGAGTCGGTAATTCAAAAACAAACATCACTTAAATTGTGGAAACGTTGAGTCAGACTGAAAAATTCAATGCCATAGCCGGGATTTGAACCACGGATCTTCTGGTTTCCGTCCAGCCGCACTACCATTGTGCTACTATGGCCAACGTGCCGATATGACATTAAATTCCCCAACTGACTCGTATTTTCCCGGTAAACCACTTAGGAGTTCTCATAAACACATGAGACAACTACCTTAATGGCGACTTACTACATGTAAGTACTTTAAAGCCCGGGCTTTATAGTTAACCACTATTAGGTTAATTAATGGAAATTAATTATTCTTTCACACTGGCCGTGTGTAGGCTAAATTGTGAATTCTGGACGGAAACCAGAAGATCCGTGGTTCAAATCCCGGCTATGGCATTGAATTTTTCAGTCTGACTCAACGTTTCCACAATTTAGCCTACACACGGCCAGTGTGAAAGAATAATTAATTTCCATCACTTAAATTATCCTTACTTGACATGTTTTGTCCCCATCATCAGCTGTTATTCGACTGGTTGGATCCGTGGTTTCCTGAAGTGAGCTGGTTGTCTGTGGTGGCATCTGTTGTCTGTGAGATGAACTTCCAAAGAGAGTTTTCAGGCGGCAATTCGAAATTAAAAGTATACTGTTTTATTGAACATACAGAATAGAGCAATAAAGTTCACAATAGAGATAGAAAAAGATGGTTACTTACCTTTCTTAGATTTGAAGATAATCCATGAATTAAATATCATATATTTTGGCATCTATAAGAAGCCAACACAAACAGATAATTACATCAAGAATGATAGCTACAACCCTACACCCTACAATTTTGGACAGCTTAGCAAATAGACTAGTCAACATCCCATTGAAACAGAGTAAATACAACAAAGAATATAACCACATGATTAACATAGCTGCAATTAATGGATACAGTAAACAATTAATAGAAAAGAAAATATGGAAATTCAAGAAACAGAAACACATATTGGATACCACAAAATTAACAGAATCAAAAACCAAGACACAGTTCAGGAAATTCACATATCATCCCAGAATGCATCATAAATTCAACAAGATATTCAAGAAGTACATCATCATCCTAGCCCCAATAAATAAATTCAGTTTAAAAACTTATTATGCAACAACCTGAAAGACCCAGTACCTGAAAACAAGAAATCAGGAATATACAAAATCAACTGCTCAGATTGCAATAAGTTCTACATAGGAAAAACCAAAAGAAGTTTACATATTAGGTTACAGGAACATATGAGATGTGTGAAATACAAACAAATAGAAAAATCAGCAATAGCTCACCATTTCTGGTCTACCAATCGTGAAATTGTACTAAATATAAAACTATTAAAGCCAGCCAGTAATGCAGCCGAACTCAATGTTTGGGAAAAGTTGCTAATTATAAAAAACAAACAGTTTACTTTAAATTTCGAATTGCCGCCTGAAAACTCTCTTTGGAAGTTCATCTCACAGACAACAGATGCTGCCACAGACAACTAGCTCATTTCAAGAAACCATGGATCCAACCAGTCGGATAACTGCTGACAATGGGGACAAAACGTTCTCCGAAACATGCCCCAGTAAGGATATATTAGTGACGTTTGTTTTTTAATCACCGACTCATTACTTTCAAATGTTAAATACATCACTGTTTCTAACCTTTACTTCAAATAATATTAATCTGGGCATCAAGTCAATCAAAAGGTATGTTTTCCGTTACGGTTCACCACGTGGAATTTCAAACAAATATGGCGGACATGAAAGTAAGACCAGAAATAACTGCTTTTAATTCAAATCTTAAAGGGGCTAGGAGTGATATAAAACTTTACCTGAAATTGGAACTAAAAAGAAGAAACATGTGTGCCGACATACAGCTTTTAGATCTATGTTTATACCATAAAGTCACACCAAAATTCGTGAGAAGGATAGTAAAATACAAAAACGATAATAAAGCTCGACGACAAAAAAGTAATTCAGCTGGAAAAGCATAAACACTATGCTAAATTGGAATCACTTGACCTAGAAGCATACGCTCTAAATCTAAAACTAACGAAAAATCTTGGATACATCCTCTGGTACAATTTGAAAACAAATTTCCTAGAAATCCTTAATAAGACAATGAAAACAAAAACTTTTCGACAAAAACGGAAATTAAAAACTTAAGAAATAAATCCACAAACGCACACAACCTAAAATTACCGGAAATTTCTAACGTTTCTCAGGTAACAAATCTATCTTCGGAAACATTCAACAAACCAGAATTTTCGTTTCTTAATAAAAGGCCTAAAAACATGTTTAGGTTATATAGAATAAAAAGAAGTATTTCAGAAAGTGGAGTGCCATTGTTACTAAAATTAGGCAAGTGAGTCAACCTTGTATACACTTTTCTCCACTTACAAGTTTTTTATGAAGACTAGTTTCTGGGGACTTCTCCCCTATCGTCAGTTCTGTGGTTGACTGATGATGCATCCGGTGTCTGCATCTGGCTTGGTGTCGTGCTGCCATCTAATGTCCTGGTAAGTTTGATGACGTCATCTACCGCGGGAATTTCAAAATTCATCAAGAGGTCCTGTTTTTTCGTAATAAATGTTTTCCCAAATCTGTAGTTCCAGAGGTTTCTTTGCCTGTTTGATCAGTTCTATTTCTTGTTTTATGTTGTGATTCTCAGACCAAAAGTGATGTGCTACGGCCGACTTGTCCATTTGTTTGAATTTAATATTTCTGAAGTGTTCTTTCATTCTTGTTCCTAGATTCCTTTTGGTCTTACCAATGTATATCTTGTCACAATCCTGGCATATCATTTGGTGTGCTATTTTTTAGAGGGTGGTTAAGTAAGTTGCGGATGTTGTGTTTGTTTTGAGGGGCTAATTTTATGTTGAAGCTCTTAAATATCTTTTCAAATTTTTTGAAGTATTTTGGATGAAATGTAAATTTTCCATATCTGGTGTTTGGGTTTTCTAGTTTTTTTAACGTAATGTCCCTTAAGTTTTTGTTTCTTTTGTGTCTGTAGATCAGTTTTTTGATGAAATTTGTGTTATAGTTGTTCAGTTCGGCAACCTGGTGTATGTGAGCGTACCCCTGTTCATATTCTGTTTTTGTTAGCGGAATGTTGATTAATCTGTAAACTAAACTATGGAATACTGTATATTGATGTTGTACTGGGTTGAATGGGTTGCATTTAATCTAATTGTCAACATGTGTTGCTTTTCGGTATATTCCAAATTGTATATTGTTTGCGATAGTCCCTAGAAGACTAACCGAGGATGCTATAAAGTTGGTAAACCTACAAGAAAAATCCATAGTTTTCACCATTGAAGTAGAGCAGGATGAATGGCTACCTTTTCTAGATTTGAAAATCATTAGAACACCAACAGGATTACAATTTGGAATATACCGATATATATATAGCACACCGAAAACTCAATTATCAGGCATTTAACAAATGAATTGCCAGGATTGTGACAAGATATACATTGGTAAGACCAAAAGGAATCTAGGAACAAGAATGAAAGAACACTTCAGAAATATTAAATTCAAACAAATGGACACGTCGGCCGTAGCACATCACTTTTGGTCTGAGAATCACAACATAAAACAAGAAATAAAACTGATCAAACAGGCAAAGAAACCTCTGGAACTACAGATTTGGGAAAACATATTTATTACGAAAAAACAGGACCTCTTGATGAATTTTGAAATTCCCGCGGTAGATGACACCATCAAACTTACCAGGACATTAGATGGCAGCACGACACCAAGCCAGATGCAGACACCGGATGCATCATCAGTCAACCACAGAACTGACGATAGGGGAGAAGTCCCCAGAAACTAGTCTTCATAAAAAACTTGTAAGTGGAGAAAAGTATATACAAGGTTGACTCACTTGCCTAATGTTTAGGTTACTCCAATAACACTGATGATTTAATAGCAGACATAGAAATAGCTTCCTGTAACCTAAAAGAACAAGATCTCTAAAGGCAATTTAGGGCTAAGAGGAGGATTCAGAAGTGGACAGTGCACATGTTATATTTTGTAAGCCTACATTAGACGTGTACTGGTCTACAGTTGGCATGTTAGCTCCTCCATTTTTTGGGGATATGCGGGTCAAATGTGGGTGATGTGGATCAGTTATTATTAGCTATCCCTCTTTATGAAAAACAGTTAAATGGTAAAAAAAGTATTTTTATACCACTGGATGTAACCATGCACAATTGTTTAGTAATTTTCAGATCTGTAAATTCATGCAAGACATTCACCTAACTGTACTTGCGCGAATAAATAGCTCGTAACCTAATTGAGTACTTATAATACTCAGAGGTCTCTTTATACCGGGGGGGTAAGAAATTCACCATGACATCACCCCTCATACTTGAGAGAAAACACTTTCCTAAAAGGATACCACCCACAACCAAAAAAGTCGCAACCATTTCGAAAATGTCTAGTGTGTTGTGAAAAAGAAGTTTGCAAGGAAACTAATATTATTTGGTGTGAATCTGCAGATGTGCCTTTGGGTGTTATCCAGGTTTGGAGGTGTACTATTCAAAAAGAAACCTTTAAGGGTACATTTCCATCCTTATAAAACTAATTTAAATTTATTGTAAAATAGGAAGATTAAAATAATTGGCTTTAAATGAGCATTAAATGCATGTATGCACATGGTGTCTATACAGGTCCATATCGGTTTGGGGCATTTTAATTTGGACATCATATGACGTCCATATTCGTGAAAGGGTTAATTTCCATTTTATTTGATTTTACATATAGGAATAAAATATTCGTACATTTCAGTTTAAAAACGGTAGAGTGTTTCAGTTTTTATGTGTGAGGATAAATGCCATAAAATCAAGTAAACTTGAGTTATTGGAAGTTATATGACAATGTGCATTTTTTCTATTTCTGCAATTAAAAAAAATCAAAATGATGTTGGTATTCAACCTTTGTAGGTGTAGCTCCTACATATTTGTGTATAACCGCTCTGCTATCAGTACACTTTTAGTAACTGAGACTCAATAATCAGAGGATTCAGTAGAACGAAGCTGATGAGATACGTTCCGTGACAACATTGTAAACCTGCCATGCAAACGATGTGGACTTAGAAAAATATACACTTCCAGCATCTGCTCTCTTTTTGTTGTCCACGGATGTATGTTAAGCTGTTGATCAGTGGTTGGATTAGTCATTCACTGTGCTCAATTTCTGTATATTCCCATTCAAGATCCAGAATTGAAGGCATCCATCAGTTTCTATTTGTCATTTTTCAAAGTTTAAAGCTTCAGAGCACTTTAGATTAGCTTGTCTTGCAAATAGATAATGTAACAGCATTTGTATCACCATGTGTACGTTCATCTAACTCACACAGAAAGGCAAGATAACAAGTATTTAAGTTTGAATTTATGAGTCACTATGTTTACACTCAGTCTTCACTTACTTGTTGTTGTATAATTGAAACGTTTTCAAGATCATTCGATCTCATCATCAGCTGTTTGGTGACTAAATGAACCTCCCTCTTCTTCCACTGCTACGGAGCTCCGATCACTCTGCCATCTGGTGTTTGTGGCACTAACTTTTAATACTTCATTTAATGCCGGGATTTCAAAATTTATAACTTTATCACGGTTTTTGTTTATGAAAATTTTTTCCCAAATATCCAATTCTATGGGTGTACTTAAAGATTTTAACAGTTTAATGTTGTGGCCAATGTTGTGGTTTTCTGTCCAAAAATGGTGTGAAACTGCAGATTTTTCAGTTTGTTTCAACTTAATGTTCCTCTGGTGTTCTTTTTGCCTGGTTAACATGTTTCTCTTAGTTTTTCCTATGTAGCTTTTTTCACAGGTTTCACAATTAATCTGATAAATTCCTGATTTCAAATTGTTGGGGATTGTATTTTTCAGTGGTTTATTTAACAGGTTCCTCAGACTGTATTTGTTTTGGGGTGCTAGTTTTAAGTTTAGTCTTTTGAAGATTCGTTCAAATTTTCTAAAAGCCCATGGATGGTAGGTGAATTTTCTATATTGCCAATTTGTGTTATTAAGTGGTGTGAGAGTGGTATTTTTTGATCTTATCTTCAGTTTTTCTTTCCTCTTCATCATAATGCTTATGATGGCTGGGTTGAATCCATTTAATACCGCTATGTCTTTTATGTGTTGTTGTTCTTTCAAAAATTCATCCTTACTCAGTGGGATGTTGTATAGCCGGTGTATTAGACTTCTAAAGGCAGCTAGTTGATGTGAAACTGGGTTGTATTCATCTTTCTTTATGTAATTATCTATGTGTGTGGGCTTCCTGTATATTCCAAAATCTACACCATGATGATTTCTAGTTATCTTGAGGTCCAGAATTTTTGAAAGAACAACAACACATAAAAGACATAGCGGTATTAAATGGATTCAACCCAGCCATCATAAGGAATATGATGAAGAGGAAAGAAAAACTGAAGATAAGATCAAAAAATACCACTCTCACACCACTTAATAACACAAATTGGCAATATAGAAAATTCACCTACCATCCATGGGCTTTTAGAAAATTTGAACGAATCTTCAAAAGACTAAACTTAAAACTAGCACCCCAAAACAAATACAGTCTGAGGAACCTGTTAAATAAACCACTGAAAAATACAATCCCCAACAATTTGAAATCAGGAATTTATCAGATTAATTGTGAAACCTGTGAAAAAAGCTACATAGGAAAAACTAAGAGAAACATGTTAACCAGGCAGAAAGAACACCAGAGGAACATTAAGTTGAAACAAACTGAAAAATCTGCAGTTTCACACCATTTTTGGACAGAAAACCACAACATTGGCCACAACATTAAACTGTTAAAATCTTTAAGTACACCCATAGAATTGGATATTTGGGAAAAAATTTTCATAAACAAAAACCGTGATAAAGTTATAAATTTTGAAATCCCGGCATTAAATGAAGTATTAAAAGTTAGTGCCACAAACACCAGATGGCAGAGTGATCGGAGCTCCGTAGCAGTGGAAGAAGAGGGAGGTTCATTTAGTCACCAAACAGCTGATGATGAGATCGAATGATCTTGAAAACGTTTCAATTATACAACAACAAGTAAGTGAAGACTGAGTGTAAACATAGTGACTCATAAATTCAAACTTAAATATGAAGAATACTTCATTGTTAATAATGCTTCTGCTTTTAATATTTAAGATAACAAGTGTTTGATCATCAGACATCTGCTTATAACAGTATAATTCTGAATTTTATGTATTCCTCAATAATATTCCCTGTCTTCATTCAGTGATTCAGTCAATGGTTGTTTAGAGATTTTAGGAAAATAAGTCATTGAATGTCTAACTAAATGTTACATAAATATTTGTATTTTTTAATTAAAACATTTGATGTTCCAACCAAATGTTTACAGTGAGCAGTAAATTTAAAGCAAACTTAATCCAATGTTTCCTTTAATTTTAGTGGATATTGTCGCGTATGCTTTGGTGAGGTGAAGGAACTTGATTTATTTTAAGAATTTATTTGCAATCTTAATAGCATGAGGTTTCTTTATATGAGGGCTGTTCAGTAAAGAATGATCCTAATTTCTTTACGGTCATAATTTTTTGCACTAAAATTCAATCTTATTATATTCTGTTAGCTTAATGTGAAAAACGCCATAGTAGTTTCATTGTTGGTACTCCTGGTTCCCACCTGTGAGAACCAGGCAAGTTCAGACATGTTCAGTATCGCCTACCGCTGCAATGGAGGTAACATGCAGTTAAAGTTGATGTTAGAGGAAGATCCGGAGTTTCTTTCAAACGTAATCACTGCTGATGGAACTTGGCTACATCATTTTGATCCTCAGAGTAAACAGCAAAGCTCAGTGTGGAAATCTCCTTCATCACCAACCCCCAAAAAAGCAAAAGTGGTTGTTTCTGCTGCGAAAGTTATGGTCATCTCATTCTTTGATATTTATGGAATGGTTTGTCAGCATGTTGTACCTGCACACACATCAGTAACTGGTCCATACTACAGGGATGTCCTAAATACATTGCAAGTCCATATCAGGCGTAAAAGACCACATTTCCATGAAGCAGGCTGGATACTGCACCACAACAATGCACAGCCTCATATTGCCAATGTTGTTGCTGAATATCTTGCAAAAATCAACATGAAATGCATCTTTCACCCACCCTATAGTCTGGATTTAGCCCCATGTGACTTTATTCTACTCCCTAACTTGAAGAAACGCCTTCGTGGGAGGCATTGTCCATCATCAGAAGCAGTGGTAAAGGCTGCAGAGGCAATTTTTAAGGATCTCTCAAAAAATGGTTTCCAGCATGTCTTTTTAAGACTGGCAGAAATGCTAGCACAAGTGCATCACATTCAAGGGTGTAGCGATATAACAGGTCGTCTCATTTCTTTCCGTTACAAAACTCATATTCACCGCGACATTTTTCCCTCGTCATGAAACAAGACTGAATAACATATCTCTCAAGATTATTGATTTTTCCGTAACTATCGTTACTCCTCTATTAATTTTGTGATTGGCCGATGTACTGCTACATCATCGCATTACGTAATACAATTATTACTACGACCAATCACAAAATTACACATATATTTGTTTTTAATATGTCATTACATGGCCTACTAAGTCATATCAGAAAACAATATTCATATAAAAAGTTCCAACTAAAACATGTCGTTACAAGGGACACTATTTTGAGAAGGACCATCAAAATTATGAGAATGAGTAAAGGTACGTTGTAAAAAAGAAAAAGAAAGAAAATTGTGATCAGTGTTTATAGAACAGCCCTTGTACAATTGAAATGATCAATTTTTGGAAGTAATGATGTAGAAACCTCATAGCGGAACATTGGACATCAAACCCATAGTTTGCTAAATTTTCAGAGTGTTAACCACGTAGAAATGCTAAACGCAGCAAATCTAGATGTTGAACCCGGTAGTTAGAAATGGATGATCAGCAGGTCGTTGGGTTTAAACCAACATGGTGGATGGAATGTTCCAGAAGCTTTTCTGCTGATCAAATGGAAAAAGTCCCTGGGTTCAACATGTGTTGGCCCCTCCTGTTTGGTTTGGCCATTAATGCATATAGCCATGTTTGTCTGGGCGCAAGAGAGTCTAAAGTGTATCATTGCGGCTGGAGGCTATTCCGGATCTTCACCTCACCAAGCCACTGAAATATCCTTGGAAATAAGCACCACCAAATAGTTACATATATCTCTGTTGTAATCTTTTGTTCAATGCCTCTTCAAGGCTTTTATGTGGGTTCTGTACTAAACAGTAGCCATTAAAACCCAGTTTAGTAACATGTGAGGAAACTAAGAGTTGTGTGTGGAAACGTAGAGTCAGACTGAAAAATTCAATGCCATAGCCGGGATTTGAACCACGGATCTTCTGCTCTCCATCCAGCTGCTCTAACCATTGAACTACTATGGCCAACGTGCCAATATGACATTAAATTTTCTAGCTGACTCGTATTTTTCCCAGTAAACCACATAGGAGTTCTCATAAACACATGAGACAACTACCTTGTTTATGAGAACTCCTATGTGGTTTACTGGGAAAAATACGAGTCAGCTAGAAAATTTAATGTCATATTGGCACGTTGGCCATAGTAGTTCAATGGTTAGAGTGGCTGGACAGAGACCAGAAGATCCATGGTTCAAATCCTGGCTATGGCATTGAATTTTTCAGTCTGACTCTACGTTTCTACAATTTAGCCTACACACGGCCAATGTGAAAGAACAATTAATTTCCAATAAGAGTTGTCTCTTCTACCCTTCTTTCCACTACCCCATCCTTGCTGTACCTTCTGAACTTACCACTACGTACCCCAGTCGCTATTCCAATCCTGGGGTGTGACAATATTTATCTACCTTCATTCAACATAAAGGCTTCTTTTTGTTTGTTTCTTCATATAAAATCATCACTCACATAATTGGCATGTTGTCACAGAGGTATGCTAGTATTGCTAAATCACTCTGTAAATGGTATTTATTTAGCAGACAGTAATTTGACTGACAAATATAGAAATTCCAACACAGAGTTGTACTAATTAAAATTATACAATGAGTTGACTGAGACACTGTATACCTAATATACCAGAAATTTTCTTTGAACACATTTCACCTCCGCATTATCAAGAAATTGTCGACTGGCTAGAACATTGCTGTTCCAGTTGATCATGATTCTCCGGAGACAAGACATCGGATGACGATAAATTGAGGGTAAGTAAAATATTTTCTTCTGCTGAAATGTCAAAATTCATTAAATGTATACAAATATAATAATTTGTAACTCAAAAAACTTCACTTATCTTATAAGAAATGATGACCGTTTTCTTACAAATTGACTAGGATTGTGAAGATCTTATTCACATCATCAGCTTGAACCATCAACAATCTCGTTAACACTGTCGTCACTAGATGTCACTATGTTTATTTTAGTACTACCAACAAATTTAAAAACAGAATCAACTGCTGGAATTTCAAAATTCATTACGCAATGTTTATTTCTTAAAATAAATTTTTTTTCCCAAACCATTAAATCTATTGGACCATTTAATTGTTCTTAATAATTTAACTTCTGGATTTATTTCAAGGTTAAATGACCAAAAAATGATCTGCTACGGCCGATTTATCAGTCTGTTTGTACTTAATGTTACAAAAATGTTCTTCCATTCTGGTTTCCAAGTTATGTTTTGTCTTTCCAAATCTTTTTTAGAGAAATACATTAAATTTTTAATACTATATATATTTTGAGGAACTAACGTTATACCAAACTCTTTAAAAAAAATTAAAAAAAAAAAAGTCTTGTATTTATCAATTTAATTGTTTCATTTGTAATAAAGTTTATACAGGAAAGACAAAACGTAATTTGGAAACCAAAACAAAAGTACATTTTCGTAACATTAAGTATAAACAAAATGGAAATTAGTTGTTCTTTCACACTAGCCGTATGTAGGCTGAAGTATGGAAAGACACTTAGACTGAAAAATTCAATGCCATAGCCGGGATTTGAACCATGGATCTTCTGCTTGCCGTCCAGGTGCTCTAACCTTTGAGTTACTAAGGCCAACGTGCCGACATGACATTAAATTCTCCAACTGACAGGTGTTTTTCCCGGTAAACCACTTAGGCATTCTCATAAATACATGAGACAACTACCTTAATGGCGATTTAATATGCTGTAAGTACTTTAAGGCCCGGGCTTTATAGTTTGGACCACTATTAGGTGCAATTAATGGAAATTAATTGTTCTTATACACTAGCCGTGTGTAGGCTTAAAATATGGAAAGATAGAGTCAGACTGAAAAATTAAATGCCATAGCCGGGATTTGAACCATGGAGTGACTGGATGGCAACCAGAAGATCTGTGGTTCAAATCCCGGCTATGGAATTGAATTTTTCAGTCTGACTCTTTCTATAAACAAACTGATAAATCGGCCGTAGCAGATCATTTTTGGTTATTTAACCATGAAATAAATCCAGAAGTTAAATTATTAAAACAATTAAATGGTCTGATAAATTTAATGGTTTGGGAAAAGATATTTATTTTAAAAAATAAACATTGCATAATGAATTTTGAAATACCAGCTGTTGATACTATTTTTAAAAATGTTTCATTTTCAGTACTAAAATAAACATAGTGGCATCTAGTGACAGTAGCGTTAACAAGATTGTTGATAGTTCAAGCTGATGATGTGAATAAGATATTCACGAAATCGCGATCCTAGTCAGTTTGTAAGAAAACTGTGATTTTCTTATAAAATTGATGTTTTTTTGAGTGGCAAATTATTATTTTTGTATATATTTGTTTGCTTCGCTGTTAATAGCTTAATATTTTACATATTCATTTAATGTGTTTCCAATTTCTTAATATAAATGTTTTTCCAAATTACTAAACTTGGGCAAATGAGTCAATCTTGTATATACGAGCCAGGCAATAACAAATACTGATGTTGCTTTTAGTTATCTTTTACTGCTGAAAAAAAAAATATATATATCACATTTTAAACAATACTGCTTGAATTTTTATATTTCTTGGTCATGACACAAAATACTGTTTTTCTCATTTATATTTATAATTTAATACTGAATAAATATGAGCTGTATAAAAAAGAATTTCTAAAATATATGTAATCTGATTTTGTAAGTGTAATTATTTATTTCAATACCTAATGTAAAATAGATTGCAGCTATCCTAAATCCTATATACTTAAATACCTTCACAGAGACATGGATATGTCTAGAGCGCTATACCGCTCGCAAAAGTTAATGGCAAATGAACGCTGGCCAATGCTCAACCGTAGTACATGCACCTGCAGAGGTTCTATGTACATAAGAGCAGTTTTACCTGCCTGCAAAGGTTTTGGCTATTCTTCGCATAATTAAACAACATACTAAATATTCCTAAAAAGTTAAAATCTTATTACGTAGAAAATGAAGCTACTTACAGTGAAGCAATAAATATTACACAAATATAAATATTTGTCATCAAATCTCCACTTAACTTAAGAAATCGATGTTAATATTTCTTTCTTCTTTCTAATGAAGATCAATTTCGAAGGCAAATCGCATTCGTCCTCAGTTCAAAACAAACTCTGTTGTCAAGGAAATCTCAGTTACCATGTTTTTTCTTATATTTCGTCAGCATTACCAACATCTGAAGATGAAACACTCTAACGACCATGGCTACGAGGGCCGGTGTACATTATTAATTTCCATCAATTAACTAAAATAATAAGAGTTAAATGATAAAGCCTGGGACTCAAGTACTTACGATAGTAAGTTGCCTCAAACAGTGTATCTCAAATGCAAGAGCCTCTAGTGGATTACCGGGGAAATATATGAGTCAAATGGAGAATTTAATGTCATGACGGCCGGTTCGCCATGGTAGCTCAATGGATTAGAGCAACTGGACGGAAACCAGGAAATCGGTGGCTCAGATCCTGGCCGTGACATTGAATTCATGTTGACTCTATCAAGCACCTTAGCCTATATACGGCAGGTGTGAAGAAATAATCAATTTCCATCAATTAACTAAAATCTGGAAAAATATTTATACAAAGAAATTCAAAACACATTTAATGAATTTTGACAGTCCATTCGAAGAAATATTTTACTCAGCCTCTTTGGTACTTCACCAGAAGTCTCATCTATGGAGAACCATGATCAGCCGGAACACCAAAGTTCTAGCCAGTCGACAATTTCTTGATGTCTTCAAGTTGAGGCAAAACAGGAAAGAAAAGTTGTGGTATGCGAAATACAGTGTGTTGCAGTCCACTCATAGTATAATTTTAATTTGATGGTAATAAGTTTGCAAACAGCAATTAATGAATTGTACAGAATGGGAATTTCAGTAAAGTTAGTTTTCAGAATAGGGGATAAACTACACAAGATGAATGGTGCTTTTTGACTGAACAACTAGAGGTAACAATGTGATGGCAAATGGCAGACCTAATTGCAAAGGATATATGAAGCATTGATAGAATGAAAAATACTGTATACTGCAGAAATACGAGGGCTGTTCAATAAAGAATGATCATAATTTTTTTACAGTCATAATTTTTCGCACTAAAATTCAATCTTATTATATTCTGTTAGCTTAATGTGAAACAAACACGCTGTAGTAGTTTCATTGTTGGTACTCATGGTTCCCGCCTGTGAAAGCCAGGCAAGTTCAGACATGTTCAGTATCGCCTACCGCTGCAATGGAGGTAACATGCGACAAACAATATACGGCTTTGAAATTCTGCTTTCGTCTCAACAAATCTTCACTTGAAGCCTATACAATGTTACAGGAGGCCTATGGAGAGTCTGTTCTTCCCTACAGCACAGCTAGAAGGTGGTTTAAAATGTTTAAAGAGGGGAGACAATCAATTTAAAAGGAAGGTGGACCCGTGCTCCAGTTACTGCTCTTACGGAAGAAAACATCAACACTGCTGCTGCCATTGTGAGAGAGGATCGACGAATTACCTTAAGATCACTTTCTGAAATACCGAACATTTCATTGGATGCCACGCACACGTTGGTGACATTAGCATTACACATGAGACGTGTTTGTGCACGATGGGTTCCAAGACTGTTGATTCCTGAACAAAAGGACATGCAAGTCTGCATGCAGTTAAAGTTGATGTTAGAGGAAGATCCGGAGTTTCTTTCAAACGTAATCACTGCTGATGAAACGTGGTTACATCATTTTGATCCTGAGAGCAAACAGCAAAGCTCAGTGTGGAAATCTCCTTCATCACCAACCCCCCAAAAAGCAAAAGTGGTTGCTTCTGTTGGGAAAGTTATGGTCATCTCATTTTTTGATATTCATGGAATGGTTTATCGGCATGTTGTACCTGCACACACATCAGTAACTGGACAATACTACAGCGATGTCCTGAAAACATTGCAAGTCCATATCAGGCGCAAAAGACCACATTTCCGTGAAGCAGGCTGGATGCTGCACCACGATAATGCGTGGCCGCATATTGCCTATGTTGCTGAATATCCTGCAAGAATCAACATTAAGTGCATCCCTCACCCTCCCTATAGTCCAGATTTAGCCCCATATGACTTTTTTCTATTCCCTAACTTGAAGAAACGCCTTCGTGGGAGGTATTATCCATCATCAGAAGCAGTGGTGAAGGCTGCGGAGGCGATTTTGAAGGATATCTCAAAATGGTTTCCAGCATGTCTTTGAAGACTGGCAGAAATGCTGGGATAAGTGCACCGCATTCAGGGGAAAGTATTTTGAGAAGAACCATCAAAATTATGAGGATGAGTAAAGGTACATTGTCAAAAAAAATTGTGTTCATTCTTTATTGAACAGCCTTTGTATGAGGATTGCAGAATTATGTAAAAAGGTAGATAAATATATAATCAAAACAAAAACCTTTAATGAAAATTATACTTTGACGAATATTTAAAGTATATAGTGAAATTTATTGCATTAACACAGAGCTTCAATAAAATTGTATTTATTATTAGAAAACAAATTAGAAACAAAATCTAAATTCTATAAAACTTAAGTTAATCTGTGAATTTCCCAACCATAAGAGATATTCATATACCAAAGGGAACTATTAAAAACAGTAGTTACATTACATGCTACTCCTTCGTTCTGAGTAGCCTGCATTTATTTATCTCACAGCAAAGGAACTGCAGTAACCAGACTGACATCAAGCACAGTGAGTCGTGGAAGTAAAATAAAATGGGCTGGAGAAGGAATGCAACAACTGTGGAAAAGAGAGAACTGAAAATTAGACTGCACAATGCTCACTAAACTTGCTTTGAGAGATTGCAGATAATAGGGAGATAGTTTCCAGGGTAGGTGCCAGAAGGAAGGTTATGTTTACAGAGGGACTACCCTATGGAGGGGATTCTGCACGGAGGTCCAAACTTGGTCTGTAGTACCTATGTCCCCACATGGGGCATCCCCAGGAGGAAGGATGAGGCGAGAGGAGACAGAGGGACAGGACTATGCTACGGAGGGGATTCGGCGGAGGTTCAAACTTGGTTTATTGTACCTATGTCCCCACATGGGGCATCCCCAGGAGGAAGGATGAGGCGAGACAGAGGGACTGGACTATGCTATAAAGGGGATTTGGCGGAGGTTCAAACTTGGTGTATCATTTTAGTTAATTGATAGAAATCAATCATTTCTCCACCCTAGCTGTATGAAAGCCAAGGTTTTTGATAGATAAGAGTCAACATGAAAAATCCAATGCCATGGCCAGGATTTCAACCACGGTTCTCCTGGTTTCCGTCCAGTCGCTCTAACCCATTAAGCTACCATGGCCAACGTGCCGTCATGACATTAAATCCTCCATTTGACTTGTATATTTCCCCAGTAAACCACTAGGGGCTCTCGCATCTGAGATACACCGTTTGTGACGACTTACTATCGTAAGTACTTGAGTCCCAGGCTTCGTCATTTAACTCTTATTATCAAAGTTAATTGATGGAAATTAATCGTTTCTCCACACTAGCCGTATATAGGCTAAGGTTTTTGATGAAGCCTGGGACTCAAGTACTTAGGATAGTAAGCCGCCACAAACGGTGTATCTCGGATGTGAGAGCCCCTAGTGGTTTACCGGGGAAATATATGAGTCAAATGGAGAATTTAATGTCATGACAGCACGTTGGCCATGGTAGCTCAATGGGTTAGAGCGACTGGACGGAAACCAGGAGATCCGTGGTTCAAATCCCTGCCATGGCATTGAGTTTTTCACGTTGAGCGAGCAGGTAATGAGGATCAGAGGCAGATACTTGGCTTTCCGCTAATTGGGTGACAATACTAATCTACGTAAAATACTGTTGCTAGTGCTATTGAAATACACATAGTTGTATTTAAAAGCGCCACATAAAACAACAAAATAAACGTTTCTTCACATGCTACAGAGCCTCTACCTGACAAAATCTGGCAGTGCTTCCTAACTAACGAAGGATTGCAATTGCTTCCGGAAACCTAAGAAACATGGTACTCAAGGTTACGAATGTAACAGAAATATTAAGTATTGAATGAACTCGCGGAAATGGTCACTCGAATTTAAGCAACTATCAAATTTTGCGCAGCACCGCAGATGGTTCGGGAATCAGTTTTGAAAATGTATCCAGAGCAAATAAATTGTATTATGAAAACTACTTGAGCTAAAATCTGTGGTGTTTGTGGTTGTGTTACAAACATTATTCCTTACCTCCCTCGTGTATTTTTTTTAATTTGAATAATTTTCTTAGTGCAAAAAGTATGTATTAGAAACGGATACACTTGGTCAGTGTTACGGCTCAAGGAAAACGCATTATAACAAAACACTGGGATTCCGATGGGTTGCCAGCGTGGTAGTGCTCAAGAACAAACACCGCCTGTGGTGCTGCATGCAGTAAAAGCGGGCGTTCAACACTACACGTTTCACTTCATTTCAAGAACAAGCGTCATCTTTAAAAGTTATTGTAGTAAGACCGCATTAGAATTATACAACTGATTAAAAATTCCACATCTTCCCCCTTTTAGGGCACTACCTCCGGAGCTACCCCTATTTCCGTCTCGGGTATAGCTTTTTGCGTACATATAAATGTGTGTATATGAGGCAGCAAAATGAGAAAACAACCAGATAAGTGAAACCACCAAAGGTGAAAGAAAGAGAGAAAATACTCCACTAGAGTGCACAAAGCTCTGAAGTGTCACTCAGTTCCTCCGTTACTGGATTTGAATAAAACTTATATTAGCTAAACATTTCTATGAAATCTTTAGTCTGCTCCTCCACGGTAAAGGTTCTTTATCAACTATACGATAAAACAACGTTACTACTTCAACGGAACTATTTTTGATTTCTTCTGTAGACCTTTAAAACGTCCTGATATTACACTTGCACCAGTCACGTTTCGCTGCTAGTCAACGTTCAGCCACCATTAAATTTTGCGTCTGCCATACTTGGTTATGTGCGGGCGTCAAAGGTGGTCTCTATTAATTGAAATAGGGCTTGTTCCATACGAAGGAACTTACATTATAAAATCCTAAAAATAAAAAAAACGCTTCACTCATTTGCCACTTGACATTACGTAGCTATCTCACAATCAGTATAACCAAGTACTAACCATTTTGAGCCATATCTGCTGTATCATGAACCCTCAAAGAAAAACTCACTTTCACTGACCTCTTCATGTGTATGTAATTGCAGGTATCCATAAAAATATTCGGTCTGAGTTCTGAACTCTTACTCGAACGTTTATTTTCCTTAAAAAAAAGCAGAGAACATTGAAAAAAATTGTTAAACACGTGCCATTTGTAACAATAAAAAACAACCGTTCCTCTAAAGCACAACAGTTGTTGACAAAAATATTTAAGTACACTTGCTGGAATTTCAAGAATCACTTAAGTATTCGGTCAGGAACATCTACAGAGACTCCCACAGATAATCGGACAACGCAGAGTACTAAATTTTGAAAGTGAAACTCAGCATTTGATGTGCTATTTTATTGAAATTAATGATAATCGACAGTGACATGGTTCGTTCTTGTAAGAAAATAAATGTTATTTCACATAAAAATCATATACGGTGTGTTTTTTTTTAAGAATTAAAAAAGAAATATGACATTTTTTGGTCCTCAAAAGTAGTCGGTCATACGAACCTGAGTGTGATACAGAATATGGCTTAGTACTTTGTGACTCTCCCTCTTCTTTTCGCTACTTCTCGCAACCAATTTGGCATGCTGTGAACCAGGTTTTTCAGGTAGGATGTAGAATGTTTGTTCCATTCCTATTTCAACCTCTCCTTCAAGTGCTACTTGTAGCTGATAGGGTCTTCCGCACGGCCTTCTCCAGTTTATCCCATACTGCTTCTATGGGATTAAGATAAGGGGACTGAGGGGGTGGATGCAGTACATGAGCACACTTGTAAAGTAACCATAGCTGCACAATGTGGGACGTATGCTTCGGATCATTATCCTGATAAAATGAGAAGCTGTAAAAAATACCCATCATTTCTGCACTTTGTTTTAAATTTTGCTGTATTAATCTAAGATAGACTTCCTTGTTCATAGTTGTGTCTATGAACATCAGCTTTCCCACTCCCGTTGAGAAAATACAGCCCCATACCATTACACTCCCTCCGCCGTGTTTGTGCCTTGTAAATTGCGCTCTTCCAGCTCCGTGTTTGGTTTCCTCTACACAACCACCATGCCATCGGAACCAGCAAGGTTGTATTTGCTTTCGTCATAAAAATAACTTTGTCCCCCAATCGGTTGTCTTGTTAACAAAGTCTTTGGCACATTGTAATCGCTTCCTTTTATTCTTGCTGGAAATGTTTTGGTTTTCTTTCTGGCTAAGCGACCATTAAAATCTTGTTTTCGCATGGCCGTTCTGACCGTTTCAGGGCTGTCCGTCCCAGTTCTTCCTGAATCTCAGAACAAATCACCGGAGCACTTATACGCGGATTGCGTTTTACCATCCGCATAATATAAGACTCCTGCATATCGGTAAGAAGTTTTGGTCGCCCTGGCTTTGCTCGAGATTCAATTCGTCTTCATACTTATACCGGTGAATTATGTCACTAACTGTACTTTTGCTAAGATTCACAATCTCTGCTATTTCCCGGTGTGTTTTGTTGTTTTCATAGTGATAGATCACCGTCTTTGTTCAAAGGTACTCTGCTTACCTCTGGGCGCCATAGTATTGTGACTTTGTGGGTTCGTGAAATTAAAAGTCAAATTGCACTGCCTCAAAATGTTCTTTATTTCCACCGAATTACAGTTGGAATACTTGCCGATTACACAGAATTACGTAGCGCACACAATTACAATTCACCAGTTCGTCCGTCACAGTTCCACTCTGCATTCGCAGTTACGTACACTGCTCCGATGCACGTACACAGTCTTCCAGTCCGTTCCCTCACTGGGCGTTCCTCATGGCTACTCGCCAATAACTGAGCTGTCTCGCCAACTACGGGCCTTATATAGGGAAAATCGCCGTTTCTGGAAGGTTCGCGGCGCGCACAATTATCCCGAGGTTTCGAGACGTCTGGTGGGAGGGGAAAGAGACGGTACAGGGCTCCCGCCTATCTCCTAATCATCCCTTCCGTTAGTGACACGAGACAAATTGGTAGGCGTGGTCTAAATGCTTCCCGTCTGGCCCTACTGCTGGCCGGTTCTATAGGGAGCTCGGACGTTCGGGTGACAGTATGTTCTTGCGTTCTTCTTGGTGCACAGTTTACGTACTTCAACGATGTTGTGTTGTCTACTGACAGACTTCACCTATTGTTTTGTATTGCATTTCATTTGTGCTGTCCGATTCTTTTTGTGTCGTAAACTCATGATGCAAACAAAATTGAATGGACGAGCTCTTAGTTTAGACACATTTTCAATCTCTAAAATGGATATTCATAGCAAATTATTTTTTCTTAACACAAGAAGTACCTTGAGATTGATACACACAATCTATTCTGCTTTATAGAGCACTCCATAGTGAATTGCAAAGTCTGCCCGATTATTTATGAGAGTCAGTGTATATGTATTCCCTCACACTGGTAAAATTCAGTGTTTTTCAGGGTATCGTTGACGCCCGATTATTTTTAGAGACGTGAATTTATATTAGAAATTATTTTCATCGTATAGGCAGGTTCAACTATCTGTAGTTGATCTTTAGCGGATATTCCAGAATTAATTATTCCTTAATTCAGCTGGCTCCATAGCTTCTCCGTGGGTTTAAGATCTGGACACTGTGGAGGCGCATATATTGCTTTCGGGCAGTTATATAACAACCACACACTGAAAATATATGCATGGTACCTGTTTTATCCTGATATTTCTTAATCCCAATTTCTCCACACAATGTTCTCCCTAAGAATGTTTGGGTACTGGTGTTTACCTATGGTGCTCTCAAAGAACACCAAATTTCTCACTCTACCTGCTGATATGCACCTACATACATACTCTAGCATTGCCCACTTAAATGTTTCACTGTAGGGTGTAAATTTCGTATATTCATCTCTGTACTGGGCTAGCGCCAAACATAAACCAACAACTCCAATTACTCAGACCACAATGCGAAAATCTAATGTAGGAAAAATGGCGCCGCTCGTAGCCCAGCATGTGATGTTGGTTACATCCATCGAGTGAAGCATGTGTTTGTTTACTTTGTTTGTGTGTTTGCAGAATTAATGTAATTCGCATTAAAGTAGCAATTAGTGAATAATGAGTCAGTTTGTAGTGAATTTTTAGCATAACATTTAGTTATAAAGATTATGTAACTATATAGTAATGTGAAATATGGTCGAAATGGGTCGTTATTGTGTTCCCGACTACAAATCTAATTATGGTAGTGCACCTCATAACACAATATTTAAATTTCCTAAATAAAAATCTTTATGGGATAAGTGGATCAGGAACATACATACATCGTAAAGATTTTGAAGTAAATGACAAAACTGTAGTTTGTATTCATCATTTTGAACAGACTTTGTGGTTAAGGAAGACACTTTTCCAGCAAATGGTACGATTTTTAAGAATCAACCATCCTATCACACAGTAAAGCTCAACCAGAAAAGAGGAACTCCTGAAGAACACATGCAAGACATTTTTCTCAGAGGGAAGAGAATTTTAATAATTGGTGTGCACAATATGTTATTGATAGTTTTGAGTCCTTAAAACCGAAGTGTTGAGGAAATGTTTTAACCCATTCCTAGTCATTATTAAATATGATTAGTTATGTTCTTTTCAAAAGTTTTCAAGATCCCAGCTCCACAGTTTCACAGTATTTCATAACCTAGAAATGAGTGCGTTTTGCAATATTATGAACCTACCAGTGAAAAATTTTTGATGAATGGTGCAATGTGAGGGAACTGACACCTTCAAATGTGACAATTGGAGTAAACTGGATAATCTGGTGACTTCTCTTAAATATTATAGTATAAGCAGTATGTCCTTACCAGAAAAGGTTACTATGCAAATAATATAAAAGAAACTTTAATACTTGCTACAGAGGATGATGCAGTCCAGTAAGATAAGGTTTGCTTTGGATCAGTTTGCGCTAGTCTGTCCTAGTTAGGTTAAATCTTATTATTAGGGTCCGGATATTATGCAATTAGACATTATGTTCTGTATATAAAGTCATAAAAACAGCTTAAGTATCGACGAATTACACTGATACGACCCTTACTCCAAAGTTTTAAATTACACATTTTTACATATTTTGAGCTATAATACATATTTGGTACCATAATATATAGTTTTACATGTTATACTTTAATTGCAAATTTATTAGGTATACATTTTCATCATCATTATTTTTTTGTTCCATTTCCGCCTTTAACTGCAATGGTCATATCGGCGGCCTTTCTCCTCTGCAACACATCGCCTATTGGCGATGGTGTTGACTCGTATACGGGTTTGCTGATGCTTCGGAATTTTACTCATTAGATCACGCACACATTCACTCATTTATACTTCCAGATTCTGGTGAAGATGGGGAACAATCTTGGAGAAAAATGCCGACACCCCCAGTTGGAAATCGAAACCGGAACACCTCGCACGGATTTTCATCATGTTCATTCATTATTGTTACATGGCAATACATGGAACAAATATTGCGCGTTTAAATGTTGAGGTTCTTATCCATTGTCGTCAATTCTAAACATGTCGTTATTGCGGCCTCGCTATGATGTTTGTCCAGCGGCTCGTTTTGTTTCTTCGCCGCATTAAATACACAAAGTACCAACTACTGCGATGTAGGATATTTATTAAAAACATTCAAAGCTGAAGTGCACGTGTTTGGTGCGGACAACAAGGACTAGTTTTGTAACTCGTGAAAAAAAGAAACGAAAAGCTTCAGAATTTCTAATAGGCAGTTGCATGTAAGTTAATCATGGTACCGGTTGCGTCTTCATTATCATCAAAACTGAAAACGAGGATTTCTGTTTATCGTGATTTACCTAATCGCAGGTAGTAAAACAGTCCTCTGCCTAACTTGTGATAAACGTATAGGGAGTACGATGAAATCTCAAATTTAACAGCTTTTACGAAGCAATCTATATATTAGGAATAAATGGCATGGTTCTTCGAAGAAACAGCTACTAGTTACACATTTACAGGAGAACTCTACCTCATTCAATAGTGAGTTTTACAAAGAACCCTGTATGGCATTAATGGCAGGGAACATACCCTGGAACAAACTTCAGGTACCTGAATTTAGACATTTCTTACAAAAATACTGCAAACACAACATTCCCGACGAGTCCACTCAATTACTTGGATTCTTGGTATGTTGTTATGTTCTACATATTAGAAAATATCGGAGCTGACATAGGCAAATCACCTGTATGGATTTTTGCTAATGAGGCGACAGATGTTGCAGGTCGTTTCGTCGCTAATCTAATTCTTGGCAAGTTGGATTCTGAAGCTGCTTCAAAACCCCATTTAATTTATTGTAAACCTTTAGAGGCAACATATAGTTCAACAATCGCTAGACTTATAAATGATGCTCTTAGGATACTATGTCTAGATGACGCAAAAGAAGAGGGGATGCTATTTTTGTACACAGATGCAGCTCCTTAGGTAGGTGTTTAAAGCGGGGAAATTGCTTATTGTATTTTAGCCAAACTTAGTGTATGCCACGTATGCGGCTCATGGATTGCAACGAATGGCAAGGAGTGTTAGAGGTGATTTCTCAGAAGAAAACACACTATCAGAAACGAAGAAGGTTTTCTTGAAATGTCCTTGTCATGTACAACGCTACAAGCAGCACTGTCTTACGTACCTGTGCTTCCGGAGCCTGTGATTACAAGGTGGGCGACATGGATTGCAGCCGTAATTTTTCACAGTAAGCACTGGTGTAAAACTTCTAATTTAGCAGTATCTGTGAGCGCATCCTTGTCAGCATTCAACAGTTCTAAAGTGCTCAGGTCAGTTTCCTACATCGCAAGTCACTTAGTCAATAAACAGAAATTTGACTAGTCTACCGGTAAGACATAAAATCTTGAATGTTACATATAGTGACTTCATTACATATTTATTTACATAATTCAGCAAATTTGATTACATATTTTTGCATATGTTTCTTAATTTCATATTACATAAAATCTAATCATACTATTACCTTTCTCAAAAGCAACCTCTTCTCGCTCTGACTCAGTTTCTGTGAAAGTCTTGTTTGTGGCAAAGAGTCGATTCTGTCCTCTTCTGTTCATCGTCGGATGTCTCCAATAATGTTCCGGGATATACGCACCTTAACAGCAATTTCTCTGTGCGTAGGACCTTTAGCACAGAGAATGATCACAAGGGATCGCTATTCAAAAGTTGTGTTGTTTCTTTTGCAACCCATTTAACTTAACGATACACCATGACAACATAGAAGTGTAGGATTATCACTGTTAGCAATGGGGATGCGAGCCTCCCCTTTTTATAAATGTCTAAACGGATGAATACAGGCATAACTAAGCGTGACGGAATACTTAAGTGGCGCATGTATATTTTAATTTTGGAGACAAACGGTACGTAATAATTGTTATCCTTGTAAAAACCCCAAGTGGTATGATTTATTTAATATCTTTCTGCTTTACATTCTACATAAACTTCATTTAACAGAATTTCATAATTTCAAATAACTTGACATTCTGCAAAGTCTCGTATGACCTGATATTTCTGTGAATTTTGTATGTCCAGGTATGAAGCCTGAAATGCACTTCATTGGTTAGTTCCGGATTGTCTTATACTCGCCACTGAATATACATTTAATTTTAATATACTGGTTTTCAATTTTATCAAAAGTTACAGGAAGCAAAGTGTTTATCAATTCTTGAAAATTACTTAATTATGAAATGGAGCCTGCTCCCTATGATCTCGAAATTGTAATTCCTGTTTTGCTAAAAACAGAGGGGTTTGAACTACAGCTTTCATGCCACTATTTACACAAACATATTTATTAAATTATTACACCAAATAGAGCTGAATCATGTAATGCACCCTCAACTAACTTTAGGTCTCTTTTTACTTGCTTCAATTGTAACTCTTGCTCTAAACGCTCACTTGAATTCGAATGTTTGTGGAAATCAGAAACTGAGTTTGAGAAGTTACGAAGTTGCGCTTTTTAAAACATCTGTTTTATATCCTAGTTAAAAGACAAGAGTTCTTGTAGAAATTTACTGCTACACAACCACGTATGTTCTGGCTACCTTACTTATTAAAATATGTAATAATTTCATTATAAACATAACTTGATTTCCTCACAAATACCACTTAACATGTAGATGTACCTACATGTCTCAAGGGCGTGCGAGGGTTTGAGGAGTAAGGCTATTATTTTCTAAGGGAAGAGACAAAAACTGACTGTTCTGTCAGAGGACGATTAATGTTCACTTCCATGGCAATTCTCCAAAAGCGTTATACATAAATACTGGAGAGGGGAAGGAAAGGAGAACTTTTTAACGAAACCTGTTGGTTCGCAAAGTTTTAAGTTACAGGGGTTGATGCAAGGAAGAGATAGGAGAAAAGCAGGTAGAAAATATATAGTGATGTTCCAATAAAGAAGGATGGTGTCGGGCTAGGAACTGCAGGCTTTCTCAAATTCCAATATCGATTTATAAAAGATAAATGTTTATAATAATTTACATTTAAGAGAATCTCTGCTGAAGCGCCACTTCAGCCACTTCACCTGGCGAGTCGCTCATGCTGTATATATTGTCAGTAAAACCTGGTTGTTTACTTATGCACAGGCACATTATTTAAAATAAGTATCCATTTATGTCACAGAGACTTATTACTGGCGTAATTAGTTTGTTCCTTCCTCCTAACATAGCAGATGCAGATGCCGGGTTTGGTTCAAAATTACGCTTGTGCTTTTCACTTCTGTTTGTACTGGCAGTAAATGTTACAAGGGAACGATCACTATGCTCACACCTGTTGACGTTTGAAAGTTTGATGGCATCATCTTTGCTCTATGTGCGGGCTGTGTGCCAAAAATTGGGTGCAGAGTATAGCTGTAGGTACCCGAAAATTAGTCCAGAATAACTGAAACATGTAGGCATAATTACACAGCATTGCACGGGAGGGATTATTTACCCCTGTGAGGCAGCGTCTACACATGGCATACGTAAGACCAGAAGATCTGTGGTTCAAATCCCGGCCATGGCATTGCTTTTTTCAGGTTGACACTATCTATCAAAAACCTTAGCCTATATACGTCTAGTGTGAAGAAATGATTAATTTCCATCAATAAATTTAAGTGTCTCTTGTATTTATAAGTCAAATATTTAATTTTATTACTTAGTTGTAAAATGTTGTTTATGTTATAATCTTCATCAGTATATGATTATTCTGAATAAATTCACACTCTAACTGTTTCATTTCATTGATCATCAATCCGCAAAGTTCGTTAATGTTTCCGGTATACACTTTGTAATCACTTTATTTGTATACAACACTTCTTCAAAGCATCCAGTTCTTACTTGACCTACTTTTTATTGACTTATTCGATCCCATGATACTTAAGTATACTTATGGCAACCAGAGACCACAAGTTTAGGCATTATAAATAATTAAATAGGCAAGAAAAAGGGCGACATAAATAACTAAAATATACAGGGAAAAGGCGTTGTAAAGTCTAAAGCAGACAATAAAAGAAATTTAGAAAAACGCGTGTATTTAATGGATTAAAATATTCAATAATTTGAACGTCATATTTTAAGGAACTTCAAAGTTTTAAGCAAAATGCTAGTGTTGTAATTGACACAAAAATGAAATATTTTAAAGAAAGTTAACAGTTGAATCGTCGATAGAAATCCAGATCTTCTTATTTTTCATTGTACCTTTACTGTGTTTAGTGTTTAACGCCTGCTTTTACTACATACGGCAGCGCAGGTGGTGACACTGATGATACATGAGATGAAGATGGAGCACCGGTGGTATGAGATCGCGGGGGAAACCGGAGAAAATCCACCCCAGCGCCGTGTTGTCCAAAGAAATTTAACTTTGCAGTCGCTTTTATCTGTAATGATTTTCCTTGTGGTATCGTAACATTCCGTTCAGTAAAACGTTTGCAAACTTGACTCGCTAGGTAGACGCGCAAACAATCGAAGTCCTGCAGTGTTGTCGTATGGCATTCCGCCTAAGTGATGTGTGACCAGCGCCAACCTAATCAATCTCTAATAAATACTATTCACGCTAAGACAAATATTGTATTTTGCTAAACTGATCCATGAGGAAGGTAGAGTAATGTATCTAACATAACCGCAAAAACCCGATACTTTTAGTTCAAATAGTTTTCCTAATACAAATAAATAAAGCACTATTATAACAATTTATCGTGACATAAGCGTTGTAATGGATATCATTATTGGTTGGCGTAGGTATATCCGCGTACGTATATTTGTAATTACTCAGAACTGAAACATAAACGTTTGACATGACGTGATAAAATAATTACTTTGAATAAGCCAAGGTGTTTGTTAAAATCGAGCGAGAACAAACAATGCACTTCCTGCTGGCTTGTAGAATGGTGCATATACGTGATTTGTCACACTATATGTTTGTTTATGAATCGTACATAATCTCTGTTTACCCTAGAGCAGTGATTCTCAAAGTGTGACCCCCGGGGGTCCGGGAGAACATGTCAGGGTGTCCGCGAGGGGATCCCTTAAGTCAAGTTATAATGTTGAATTAAAACTACAGAAAACGTACAATTGTATTTACTGAGTCACTTATCTGCTCGGTGCCAAACTACATACGTTTTACTTAACATTTTATGCAGCTATGTCGCAACGATGTAACGCAGCTGAGAGGTGCAATCAACGTAAGTTGTTCTTCCGTTTAAAAGCCAGGGAAAGTGTATCAGCTAGTCAGCTTGCAATTGAAATGAGAAACGAGGTATTATAAGCCACCTTCCCTACTACCACTGTCAGAACAATCCAATTGAGTTAATGTGGGCTCAAATTGTGTTGCAAACAGAAATAATACTTTTAAAGTTGCATAAGACTGGGAAAACTGCATGGGACGTACAGATAAACTACAATAACACTGCTTTTGCATAGAAATAGCAATGATGCGATTTTGGAGCCTATCATCATAAACTTGCAACACTCAGATGATGACGACAGTGACAATGACAAATTGTCTCTTCACGGAAGTGACATTCATAGCTATATGGATACGCCGCTGGCAGTTTCGTTGGATTGGACAAATATTTAATTCATAAACTATAATTATTTTTAAACTATATGTTTAAAACATGCTCCTAATACACGAATATCCATGTTGCAACTGTGATTTGAACAACTGCATTATTATAAAGCTTTGGAAAATTCAATTTGCGTTCCCATAGGTCTAGCCCAAGAAGACTCACAAGTGTGCGAGAGAGATGGTGGATATAAAAAGAGGAGGTAACGAGGTAAACAAAAATTCAGTCAAAATTCATTTCAAACTAAAATAATTCTTTCTACGCCAGTGTGCTAGTGATAGCATTCTATCCTTCTAGAGGAGTCAATAAACTACCTCATATGCAATCCACCATCCTCAAAGAAAAACAGCCATCCTAACCCATCCCGAAAAGAAAATCCTATCTGTGGTTAAACCCTATCCTGGGTGGGCACACAGCAACAATCTTCAGGCTAACACAAGCCTGCCAGTACCTGCGAGCGAGTGGCAACGCTATAGGCTCTAACGTATCTGATTTGCTACAAGCCAGAACTCTTCCCATTTGAAATGCATACTAAGGAAAGCTTCACATAAGTCGATTGCAAATTTTGATTTTCGACCCGATGTTGCAAGTACTGTTTGAAACAAAGAAATCTTGTTCCCTTTAGCCTTGCAAAGTGAATTTTTGTATTTGGTTGTGCCGATATATTGTGATATAAAATGCTTCTTGTCGTAGTTTACTGACTGCTCGCACATTTGAGTATGTGAAATGTGTAGTGTTTAACGCCCGCTTTTACTACATACGGCACCGCAGGCGGTGACACTGATGGTACATGAGATGAAGATGGAACACCGGTGGAATGAGATGGCGGGGGAAACCGGAGGTCCCGGAGGAAACCCGCCCCAGCGCCGTGTTGTCCATCACAAATCTCACTTTGCGGTCGCCTGGGATCGAACCTGGGCTGCCTTAGTGAGAGCCATGCGGTCTAACCACTGAGCCACGGCTCGGCCTCACATTTGAGTACTTTACCTCGGTACAAAATACATGGGATCCAAAAATATTAACGTAATTCAATGAAGTCTTCTTCCCTTTAGCCTTGCAAAGTGCATTTTTGTGTTTGATTGTGCCGATATACTGTGATACAAAATGCTTCTTGTTTACTGACTGCTCGCACATTTGAGTACTTTACGGTCGGTACAATACATCGGATCCAAAAGTAGTTATGTAATTCAATGAAAACTGAAAGAAAAACTATGTTAAACCCCACTCATTTTTGCCGTTTAAAATACACACAAGCGGTAATTCAGACGGTTTCTGTCATCCATATATTTCTTTGCGCGGCAGTACTTATTGTTGCAAAGAAAATAATGAACGGAATGAAGGACGCCTATGTTGTCTGCAACTTAAAAAAATTATATACATCCGGTGAAGTAACTTTCATTGTCATGGACTAACGGTTATTGAAATAAAATGTGCCTGAAGGAAATGTTTAATAAACAATAGACAGATAAAAAAACTAATGGCAACAAAACCATTTATTTCGTGAAATAGGCAGTTATATTGAATAAGGACGAAAAATGCAACATAAAACTACGGCAATTCAATATGAAAATACAGATTCATACAGATTCACTTTCAATTAAAGATATGCTTGAGACATTTAAAAAGGCATTCTGCCTAAGTTCCGTCTCTAATGATAATGATGAAGAAAGCATTCCTTCAAACATATGCTTTTAACTTTCATATAATCTTCATTATTGTAAGAGAACTTCATGTTTCAGTTAATTGATGGAAATTAATAATTTCCTCATACTAGCCGTATATACGCCAATTTTTTGATAGATTGAGTCAACATGAAAAATTCAAGGCCATGGCCGGGATTTGTACCACGGATCTGCTGCTTTCCTTCCAGTTGCTCTAACCCTTTAGCTACCATGGCCAACGTGCCGTCCTGACATTAACTTCTCCATTCAACTCGTATATTTCCCCAGGAAACCACTAGGGGCTCTCGTATTCGAGACACACCGTTTGTGGTGACTTACTATCCTAAGTACTTAAGTCCCAGTCTTCATCATTTAACTCTTTTTATTTTAGTTAATTGATGAAAATTAATAATTTCCTCATAGTAGCCGTATATACGCTAATTTTTGATAGATTGAGTCAACATGTAAAAATTTGACCATGACATTGAATTTTTCATGTTGACTCAATCTATCAAAAAATAGCGTATATACGACTACTATGAGGAAATTATTAATTTCTATCAATTAACTAGAATAATAAGCGTTAAATGATGAAGCCTGGGACTTAAGTACTTACGATAGTAACTCACCACAAACAGTATATCTCGAATACGAGAGCCCCTAGTGGTTTACCGGGGAAATATACAAGTCGAATGGAGAATTTAATGTCAGGACGGCACGTTGGCCATGGTACCTCAGTGGGTCAGAATAACTCGACGGAAACCAGGAGATCCGTGGTTCAAATCCCGGCCATGGCATTGAATTTCTCATGTTGATTCAGACTGGCAGTTCATGTGTTTATCACTCACATTATTTAAACAGAACATATGCTGTTGTAACCATTACTTTACATTTACAGGGGCCCAAATGACCTTGTTGTCGACGGGCCCTTAAACACCACATACCCACCCCACCCCATTTACAAGTTAACATTCATGGAAGTTAGACTAACAATCATTTCTGATAAAAAAAAGTTACAGTTTAACAGAAGAATTAAATTCCAATTCTTAGATATTATTTTCTTATTCTATATTTCGTTTTAACTTATACCAGTGGCCACCATCTCAATGCACACTGCACAATAGGTCATGCAAGTTTACCCGTTGCACGCCGGGAAAGTCTACCGTGCACTCCGTAGGCTTCAGAGCAGTGGCGGAATGCTGATCTTGCAATTTAAATGCACAATTGACTGTGCAACAATAATAATCGAATTGTAATATGAAGGATATAATTGTTATATAAATTGTTTTACTTTTTTCTTTCATTATCATTCAATTATGTATCTTTATTTTAATAAAAAATGAACAATAAATTGATAATTTAAACAAAATGAATATAATCGACAATCTCCTTACAATACAGCAGTATTAAATAACAGCTCGAAGAAAAGCAATGAGCGCAACGCATTACTCAAAAGTGGAACCTAGTTTTCTAGATTTTTGTTGTCTCTTTTGACACACTAGTTTTCCAAAATTAGTTATCAATGTTTGTGCATCAGCTAGTCTAAGTTGACATTTTAAGTTCTGATCCGACAATTGAATTCTGCAGCGGTTTTGGTTTAGTTTCATTAGCGAAAATAATTGCTCGCATATGTGGATACGAACATACTCAGAAAACGAGCGCCATTTCATATGTAGTCGGGGAAATGTATTTCTTGAAAAAAAATATGAATAGAAATTACTCAAACTAATTCTATTTTGGAATTTATTTTTCATTTCACGATTGCATTGCAAATCGATAAGTTCAGGTTGCAATTCAGATGGATCATTATCAACATCTGTAGAGTAGGTCTCAGCAAATATTTGAAAAATTGGCTCTAATTGCACCACGTCTTGAAACCTTTTCTGAAATTTTTGGTTCAACTCTCTTAATATTTGAACATATTCTTGCAAGTCCATGCCCTGAACAAACTTCTGAACTGTTGAGAGCTTTGGGAATTGTACCAAGATATTTGAGGTTAACTGCCTTTCCCAGAAGGATAGTTTCATTTTGAATACTATGATACTGTCACTTGCTATAAAAAAGAAACACTCTTCCCATGAAGGCATAAATGTAGGATGTCCTACGTGTCACATTACATTCTCCAACCGACATGTTTACGAAAACAAACCGCAAGAGACGAGACAACACTGCTGTCCAATTCCACGTCTTGTCTCAAACTGAAGTCTCACGGCACTCGTGGCAGTGCACAGTGCTACGTCATATGCTCTAGCAACAAATCGATCCACCTGGTGACCGCTGACTTATACCATGGTTTCTTACGATTTATTTGTGTTTATTGAACGTTGAGTACATTTATTATTATTATTATTATTATTATTATTATTATTATTATTATTATTATTATTATTATTATTATTATTATTATTATTATTATTATTATTATTATTATTATTATTATTATTATTATTATTATTATTATTATTATTATTATTATTATTATTATTATTATTATTATTATTATTATTATTATTATTATTATTATTATTATTATTATTATTATTATTATTATTATTATTATTATTATTATTATTATTATTATTATTATTATTATTATTATTATTATTATTATTATTATTATTATTATTATTATTAGTAGTATTAGTATTAGTATTATTATTATTATTATTATTATTATTATTATTATTATTATTATTATTATTATTATTATTATTATTATTATTATTATTATTATTATTATTATTATTATTATTATTATTATTATTATTATTATTATTATTATTATTATTATTAATGTCTACAGATGTGCATCATTATTGCTAATCTAGACTTCGTCTTCTTCCTTTCCTTATTCCGATGGGTTTTGTGTTGTGTGATATTTCTTCAACAATTCTATATGAAATCTTTCAAGGATTTTATTAGTTTTGCATCCATTATTTCTATGGCGTCTATCGAGTAAACATTGGTAAATCTATATGGATCTATAACGTAGCATTATTCTCTGGCTTTCCTTAATTTCACTTGAAAGTGTCTTATTCCTCAATAAAATTAGATCACCTTCTTGAATCATCCATTTGACTTATTTCTTGTTTATATATCTCCGCTGCTTCCATCTCTATATATTTTACCTCTATAGCCGGAGGACTTTTGATCCCTACTGTATTAATTATACTTCCCTTCACTTCTCTACAAGCTTAAAACCTGTCACTTGACTTGGTGTTTCATTCAATGTTCTTTCAATTGTTAAAATGTGTGAAAACCAAGGGCTATGACCAGCATGATAAACGATTCTCAAAGGTGTTGCAATATCTTTAATTAATGTTTCTGCTGGGTTTGCTTGTAGTCTAAAACATCGAACAAAAATATAGCGTAACACCTGCATCTTTTATTTCTTTTGTGAATTTCTTTCCAGAAAATGTCGTGGCGTTGACCATTAGTATAGCTCTCAGTTTTTCCCTCCTTCTGGAATGTAATAACTAGAGTTGAGACTTTTAGGACGCCGCGGGAGAACACAGTTGAATGCTACGCGACGTAATACAACCTACTACGTCTTGCGTCAAAACGCTCAGTGCCGTACAAACGCTACACACCCTGCCGTTAGTGGCAGTGACGTGTATGGAGACACTGATTTGTTCTCTGACAGTAAAGAACATAAATGTCAGAAGCACGTAGACGTACGATGGATGAAGAGTTTGCAAGAGGTGCTATTTTCACACAGCAGGGAGAAAATATCCAATGCAAGATATGCTATGTAGAAATTAAGGACACTAAACCCAAATGGCTGAGACAGCACTGCAACACTAAGAACCATCTAGCAAGGATTTTAGCAAGAAAAGAGGTTGAGGAACAATCAGGGCCAAGTGTAACTTCACCGTCTCAGTCCGAATTCTTTCAGAACTTGAGTAAGATGAAGGTGTGTGCAAATATACCGATGCCCACAGTAAAAAATACACATTTTATGCACTTCATACGGAAGTACACTAAACGCGATCCTTCCTCTCAAATAATTTTACTTAAACGAGAATTAGCACAATGTCATAATTATGTCATATCGCAAATACATAAAAGAAGGGGCGTAAATAAAATGTGGATTTATATTGATGAAACCGCAGATGGTTTTGGCAGTGGTGTAACAAATGCTGTTGTGGGAATGCTATTGCCAGGCAAACCCGGATAAACATTTTTATTAACATCAGAAATTAGTGCAAAGTTGAATCATTTAACAATTGCAGACATATTTAAAACAAGCATGACACTGTTGTACCCAGAAGGAACAAATGTAGATAGTGCACTCCTTTTCATCACCGACGATGCAAGGTAAATGTTAAAAGCAGGCAAGGAGCTTCAGAACATATATCCTAACATACTGCATTTGACATATCTGGTGCACGGACTCCATCGTGTAGCCGAGAAAATTCGCAGAAGTTGCAGTGATGTAGACAGTTTCATTGCAAACGTAAGAAAGATATTTTTGAAAGCTCCAAGCAGAAAACGTAAGTTTAAAGAAATGGCGCCTAACATCTCTCTACCTCCTCAGCCGGTTACAACTCTCTGGGGCACCTGGCTAAATGCCGCTATGTATTATGCGGATCATTACGATATAGTTCCTGAAAGTGTGTTGGATAACGAGCATAGTTCTGCAGTACGAGCCTCTCAGTCCCTCATTTCAAGCAAATTACACGAAGATTTGCTGTTCATCAGAAACAGTTTTTCAGACTCGTCCTAAATCATTGTTCAGCTGGAAAAGAGAGGTAATAAAATGCCTCATGCCATAGCGCTCATAGAAGAACTAGATCAGTAGACAGCAGCTGTTGGACCTGTTATGGATAAAATAAAAAACAAAGTGAAAACCGTACTTGAGAAAAACCAAGGCCACTTGAGAAAAACCAAGCCTTTTTTAAAATAGTAAACATTAAAAATAAATTGCAAGCGCAGAAGGAAACAGCGCTTACAGGGCAATGTGATCTGCAGTATTTTATGCAAGCACGTGTTACATCATCTGATGTCAAGTTTTTTTTCAAACTACAAATATTGCTTGAGTGATAGAAGGAAGAGATTCACCTTTAAAAAGCTTAAAAATGTATGTTTTTATATGCTATAATAAGTTGAACATTTGAAGAACAGGTATTTATTTTGTATTGCAACAGGAATTTATTTTACTTTATTATTCAAAATGCGTTTTGTTATACCTCTATTTCTACTGAATGATTCTGAAAACGGTGACATAATTTATATATTGTTTTATTAAAACAGTTTGTCAGCACATTTGTATACCCCTAAGGTGGCCGACCTTGTTTACTACTGGAGTTAAACCACGCCCCTCTTGCTATACTCACAGCATGCACACACAAGCCAAGTCCTAACTCTAGTAATAACTTATCAGTTTGTTTAGGAAAGTCTGGTTGCTAGACTTTATAAGTGACAAAATTCCCTCACACTTCTGAAAATATCAAACCATATTAAAATATATTTGTTTGCAAACGTTGACTGTGGAAGTTCAACATATATATCGAGATATTAACTCTTTCGGATGCTGTCGTATTATTGAGTTTGATTATACACCTAAGAAAGTTCTTTTTTGTTTACATTTCTGACACATATTACATCTAGCTATTCATCTTTCTAACTTTTTCTCTCAATTTAGGGATGTACATGGATTTTGATCTAACACTGGTGGTTCGGTCCGTTCCAGAACTGACCATTTTAACATGAAAATACATAATTATAGCTGCGTCCATGCAGATAGGAAAGACAACTTCCCATTACGGGGTATTATTTCTGTGTCTCTTATTAAGCAATCCATTCTTTATGGCAGTGCTGGTAATAATTCTAACAAATGACTTATGTTATCACCTGCCTTTTGCAGTTCGCTTGATTCGCCGTTTCTTCGTTTAAAATAATATATAAATGCAGCACTTCTATCTCTCGTTTGAGTTTTTTGGTACTTTCTAGTATTCCAGTGACAAAATTCATTCGAGGTAGTAATCACTCCTTTCTGTTCAATTCTGTTCAGTTTCCCTGGAATGTGAAGTATTTCAACGTCGAAGCTGGTGATAGCGCATATAAGTCGCGCAATGGTTCTAGAACACTGATATTCACGCATATAATTATCAGCAAGCCCTGGTTTAACTTTCTTTCTTTTCTGTCTCCTTGCAACTCCTGTACTCACGAACTTCGTTATTTGATGCAATATGGCCGTGAATCGTCTGCCACACTCCTTCCCCCCGAGTAAAGTCTGTCTACCCAACGCAAGTGCACGGCGGCCGCTTTCTTTGACAAACCCTCATAATCGATTTACACCATGGACCCTCCTCCTGACGGTCCTTTCTACAATGTTGCAACATTTTAACATCACCGTCTTGCACCTAATGAAACAGAACAACTGTAAGTTGGAAATTTGGCAACTGAGACTCCACGCGGAGTAGACATGCAACTGTCATTTTCAACAAATGGGGCTGCTATTGGTCCCCAACGTCAGTGTTCCATTTCTGAAGTCTGGAGATAGATTTATGACGGTCATTAGTGGGCGGGGAGGTCCCGTCCTTTGAGGTCCCTTTGACTGGGAACTGCACACACGTTGGCTAAACAGACTTTACAGTTGACTGTTAACTACTGTGACAGTCATACACATAGTAAAGTGTTCATAAAAAACGAATACTGAAGATTACGTTAAATGGTTACGCATCATGTTAATTCCAACATTAACTCGGTGCTACCAATAGATTGCGCCTCTTAACGTAATGCTCGAGTAGATAAGCCTCCAACGTCAAGATATTTAAGAGGTATGCTTTCTTGGTTACAAAATTACAATATCCCCTTTGATGAAAGTAGCGCCGAAACAAACTTGTATGATCTAATCCTGGCCAATAATCCGACTCAGAAGAACTTTTTGACTGACCAAATATTGCCAGAATACAACTATGCAATCTTAAGCCTTCTTCAGTAAAGTCCGGATCTGAATCTTATAGCAAACAATATTTGCAGAAATGTAAACTTTAAAACGAAAGAGGAAATCTTGTGCTACCAATGATTTGAGCAAATTCCACAAATGGAATGGGAAAAGGTGTACCATCATGTGAATGAAATAAATCAGGAGTATTCCGAAAAAGATGCACCAACGGAAGAAAAAAAATGAAAGAATTGTAGTTGAAGACAATGGGATGGAAAAGTGGCGAGGATGACAATGATAAGGACTGAACAGACCAAGATATGTCAGACGTAGAAGAATTACAATTTGATTCAAAACAAAATTGTTTAACTCAGTGTTCAGTTGTGAGTAAATGAAAAATATTTCTGGAACTATAGTATTTAATGTGTTGGGGGACTGTACGACTTCCTTGAATAGCCCGCCTCGGTAGCGTGGTGGTAGCATGTCTGCGTCACGTCCAAGAGGTCCCGAGTTCGAATCTCGCTCAGGGTGAGTTACCTAGATAAGGTTTTTCCAGGGTTTCCCTTATCCTAAAAGACGAATGCCAGATAACTCTAAGCTCCATGGACCATGGGCTCATTTGAGCATAATTTCACGCATTTCATTCATCGTCCGATATAACTTAAAGTTGGATGACGTAAATTACAAAAATAATAAATAAATAAATAAATAAATAAATAAATAAATAAATAAATAAATAAATAAATAAATGAATAAATAAATAAATAAATAAATAAATAAATAAATAAATAAATAAATAAATAAATAAATAAATAAATAAATAAATAAATAAATAAATAAATAAATAAATAAATAAATAAATAAATAAATAAATAAATCCTTGAAAAGCGACGCGTGAAACAATCCAGTGATACTTGAGAAGGTAGTCATCGCAGTCAGATGACTTGAAAGCCAGGGAAAACGGGTAAGAAACTCACATCAAAGCTTTCATTTAAATATTTCAGTATTCAAGAACCACCGCGTGGCTTGTACATATCGAGATATCGTAGTTGAAGTTAATTTTTATTTACTGGTAAACGTTAAGCTAATGTAATCAGAAAATACTTCAACATTCTTCTGGTAAATATAACATTTAAAACTAGTCAGAGGGACACAATGAGCCCCCAGTTTCAATACAGTTACTGAAGCGTTGCTTTTAATAGAGTTCAATCCTCGTAAAGTGGTGTATATGACATGAAACTTAACATTTTCTTCACGTTGGCCTAACAAAGCACCGTGTCCTCCAGAAGATGCGTGAAAGAATATCTCAGATTTCCACATTTTATGTGGTCGTTCTAACAATATAGATGATCCGAAGATTACTTTTATCTTTTGAAAAAATTCTTGGAGTGACAATTTTCATTCCTGACCTTTCTGTAGCTACTGAGGCATGGGTGCTGTTTCCTAAGCACAACGTGGAACAAAACTACTATTAAAATAGACCAAAAATTATTCCAAATTGTTCAGTATTTTTTGGTGGCAGGATTTTCAAAATAGCTTCTATACATTTTGGATTTGAATTCATTCCCTTTTCCCTAATGACGTAGCCCAGACCTCGTTGGCAGCCTTCATTTTCGATATTTCGGCTTTCATTTCCGTGGCCAGGTCGTCGTTCACTGCTCTCATTTCCGTGGTTAATTCTGTCATCTTCGCGGTCATCGTCGTGGCCAAGTTGCCATTTGCTGCTTCCGTCTTCGTTGTTAAGTCAGCCTTCATATGTTCCATCTTCTCGGTGATGTTGTCGTTAGCCGCCTTCATTTCTTTCATTTCGGCGGTGAAGTTGTCCATTTTCTGTAGAATTTTCTCCAGTGCCGCCTCCATGTCGTAATATCTCACTCACTGACATCAATTGTGACTTTGTGGGTTCGAAGAATTAAAAAGCCAAGTTGCACAATCTCAAAATTTTCTTTATTTCCACCAAATTACACTTGCAGCTCACAACAGGATTGCGTACCACGCACAATTACGTAACACTCACAATTACAATTCACCAGTTCGCAGGACGCAAGTCCACACTGCACTCGGCACCTTGTCGTACAACTCTCTCTAGAACTGACTAACGAAAAACTCACTCACTTGGCGAACCGTGCTTCTATTTATACATGACTAACCTGTTCTAGAAGATTCTCTACGATGGAGGCAAAGATGTAGAGAGATTTCACAATATTTCCACGAGGAAGGCAGGAGGAGGGAAAACCACTTACTTTTCTGCCTACCACATCTCTGCTTGGCACGTCTGTAGAGCTACGCATTAGCGTAGGCGTAGCCTAGCACCATTCATCTCCCTTTCTCCCACGGCAAGAGTCATTCGGTCACACGAGTAGGCGTGGCCTCGATGCCATAAATTCCCCCTCTATTGGCAATCTCTTTCTGGAGCTGCTCGTATGCTCGACGGTTGGGTAACACTACTGATGTCATGGTGGGGAGCAGAGGAATCTTAAGGATAACAGTAAACTGTCATCTGGAAAATTCTAGGTGTCTTCTTCATTGAACCCACAACAAGTAAGGACGTACCCACTCCCTGAAGCTCAGATGAGAGGACTAACGCAAGTGCTACATCAAAAGTCACCTTGACCCTGTTCCAATCTCCCTATCCTTAAACGTCGCACGCCACCAATCCTTATTTGTGAGGCGTTGAGCACAAGGGAGAGCTGGACGTGATTCGCTACGGGCCGGATCGCCTCATAACGAAAATTATCTGTACTTCTCGTTTGCTGCTACGACATTGTCGCGCCGAATTACACATAGAAACTAAACTGACTGCAGAATCTACCGGAAATACAGGAACCATACGATCGCTACATTACCTTTCGCCTTTATTTGACTAATGGTTACAACCCAGCGGCAAAGGAGACCGGTCATCTTTGATATTTTTCATGTTTCGGCAACCTGTATATTCCATTAGAACACGGAAAATTATGGATTTATCAAACAATTTGCACATTGAGCGGGGTTAGCTGCCTCTAAAACTTCTGAGGCCAGAAGAAAGACCTGACTGTTTATTTCTAGGGTCCGTATCACTACATTAGCTACTAAACCACCCTCGCAATCAGTCTCGCCAATTGATACATTCATTTTCTCTCCATTTACAATCACGTATATGGTTCAATGTGTCTTCATAACGTCTTATTAAATGGTTTTCAAGCAATGTTGATTCGTCTGGAACAGTATGACCTGTATGGCGTTCAAGGAAATCATGTGGTTTAGAATTGTTTCATTTTCCTAGCGGAATATTTGCACTGGCAAACACTTCAC